>JAAVUD010000039.1:0-571159 GCA_014898915.1 Fusarium chlamydosporum | reverse complement strand
GGTGAATAGGATGACCAAGCGTTGCGTCTTGTGTTCATGACGGGCGCCATGTCATCATCAGGGAGTATTGGGGAACGACGCTGGTGGATGACTGAGACTTGGGCGGGGCCGTGTGATGTCAGCGCAAAACCAAATGGATCGGTCGTGACGTCAGTCTAAAGGACCCTTCCTGCAGGAGGACCCTTAGACCCACTTGTCCGCATTGGAGACCGGGGCTCTATCGTGTTGGGCACTTCACTAGCCAACCCGATTCGAGCGACTTCAAGCCTTGCGACGATCGGTCCACAAGCGCCAAGCCTTGTTTTAACTATGGTCCACGTCATGCAGCATCATCTAACGCCGGACCCTACTTCCGCCCGTGGGTAGGTTAAACTGTGAAAGCGGCTTTCAGGGGTTGTAGCATAGGTAGATCTCGGGAGCAGTTGTGCTCCTTTTGGGCTGGGCACTCGACGGTTCAAGCGCCGGCTCGTCGCCGATGCTTGCCAGGAAGCTCCACGTCCGGATGGCATACCCGGTAATGTCTGGTAAGTGCATCTGCTCGACTGAAGGTCTTCTCTTCAGTGCAGAGGTCACATCGGACCTTTTGCTTGCGGGCGTTGTGGATGGTGTCTTCGTGACGAGTAAGATCGTATGGTCGAGAAAACACCGTGTTGCAAGGCTTGCCAGTGCTTGGGTTAATTCGGTCACAGCGATGGGGGCCAGCCTGGCTGTTCAGTAGTGTAGATGTCATGCCAATATCTCGAGGTCGAGCAGGGCCCAATGTCTGTGTTTGGCGGTGACCTTCTCGCTTGTGCTTCTGTAGCTGAGCCGGTGTATCAAATCGCAGTGTGCAGCCGTGATATGTGCAAGTGTAAGTGCCACCATCGGCAGCAGTGTTGGTAGGACGTGTTGCCGGAGTAGCATTTCGCGACCCGGTCGAACTTGATCCAGCTGAGCTCAGACGAGGAGGGGACTCCTGGCCCATTCGTGGGTTTGCGATGAATGGATACTGCTGTGGCACAGTGATGCCATTGGCTCCGTGTGGTGGAAGGAAGTTGAACTGATGTTGAGCATGGGTCTCGGGAATGGACTCCTGCGAGCTCATCATGGACTTTGGAAACTGTTCCATACCAAAGCCTGATGAGTCCTGAGGGAAGAGAGGGAAGTTGTTGTCGCCTTCAGACTCGTTGAACTCCAAAATAGCATCCTTGGGAGAGATAGTCTTTGGTGTCTCAGGTTCCTGCTTCATGTTCATCTGTTGCTGCATGAACTGCGCATCTTGCTGAGCCTTGGTTTGCTCACGCATGCGCTGGGCACTGTTGAACGCAATGTTGGGATTTCCAAAATCGTGAGCCGGTGATGGTGCCAGAGGCGAGCCAGTGCGGAATGGCGATCTGTCCCGTGAAGTACTGGAAGCTGGCGAGTGAGCAGCGCTGAGATGCTGGTTGTTGGCCGCATGGAGTCGCTGGCTGAATACATCATTTGTTGGTGACACTGACACTTGAGCTTGAGATGGCGGCGTGGATGTGATGGCAAAGTTGGGGCTGTAGAGCTCATCGGCATAGATATCCGTCATAGTTCTATCAAGCTTTGGTGGGTTTGGGAAGCCTAGGAGATTCATGTGTGAGTCTAGGTTTGCAATGTTTTTGTCAGAAAGATTGTTACCTTTTCGTCTTCTCTCTGCAATTTCAGCTTCGCCGACTGTGGGCGTAGCGGGTGAGTCACCAGCGATGGAACTCGCCACCGAGGCTGGGTGCGAACGCGTAGAGCCACCAGAAAAGTCGGGAGCTTGCATCAGACCCCGATCCATTCTGGGTTTACCGTTGGGACCGGGAAGGGTGATCGGGTAGGCCATGTCGGGCATAGCCTGCTGTTCGATTCCTCCGCAACTTTGATATCCTCCGTAGGGAGCCATTGATTTGGCGAGCTGGTAGTGCGATGATGAGTTGCTTTGGTCGTTGGCGTCTGTGATGGCAATATATGGGTTCGATGTGTGATGGTTGAAAGGAGAAGCAGGTCCCGCAGTGGATGATCCAAGTGAGGACAAGGAGGATTCTCGCTGGTGAGTGCCGCGAGATAGTCGTGGAGTCTGCTGGGCAAGTGACCCCCAAGATTCGTTCTGCATGAGATCGGTAGGTAATTGCTGGCTCAGAGCCGCAATCTCGTCTTCGTAATTCGATCTAGGAAGATTGGAATAAGAGGCGGCGTTATATTCAGTATGGCAATTTGGAGCGAAAGAATACTGATGTTGTGGATTGGAAGAGTTGTTCTGGAGTTGTTGAAGTTGAAGTTGTTGCTGGTGTAGTCGGGGGATTGATAACATGGTGATATGTTGTCAGGATAGTTTGTGTTTAAGGTTGAGAAAGAAGTGGCGAAAGGCGGGAAGGCTCGCCTTTTAAGAAAGCAGGGACCTTCGAACAAACTACCTGGAGAGTGTAGATGGAAGCTAAGAGACAGACAGAATGATGGATCCTGCCATGCCCGATGCCGACAATCTCGTGTGCACAGGGCAGTACCTGGAGTACATCGAGTTCTAGGCTTACCCCCGCCGGCTCAGTCGAGACTAAGCAAGACCCTGGACCCACTCTATGATGCACATAGCAGGGTCGAGGCTGGAATTGGGTAAGCATGACTGGCTGGCTAAGACTCGGATGCTGGCCCAGAAAAAGAAACAGGCATGCTGGAACATGTAAAGAGGGTGTGGACTAGATACATCTTGGCCGACGGATGAGAAGGAGGGGGGTGTCTCGGCGGATGTGGTATGTAAAGGTCGTCAGGTTGTGAAGTAATGTATGTACTAGAGGTAATGGTGTGTGGACTATCATCAGGCCAAAGCCGTTTTCTTCTTTTTTTTTCTTCCCCAGGCTAGGTCAGCGGCGGGTTGGTAATTACTGTATGCTACCTGCTACTGTGTGCTACGTAGTTCCTTTTCTTTGATGATGGCTGATTGATCATGGATGATGCTGATGATGTCTAGGACCCCATTCGTTATGATCATATCGCTGCTGATCTTCTCGATGCTTCAGGTCGCTTCCGGATGCTTCTCTCCTAAGCAAGGTTACATATACCTACCTAATTAAATACTGTATTTTGTCAACGTTTTCTGATTCCAAATACAGCACACTTTTCAATTCGCGAGACGAACACATCGTATACAATTAGCCAAGGCTCGCTTTTCGCATGTTAAAATCCGAGGTTCCCTCCCCTAAGCCTCCCGCAGCGGAAAAGCCCACCCGCTCAGTACCTACTGTACCTTACCTACAGCCGTAGCAAGGGTAGGGATACGTAGCGTTTGGGTTTTCCCATAGTCAAGGTCTCAGTGGAAGGGCCATGTCCAAGTTGCACCCGAGCTACAGGGCTCTGACGCCAATAGGGGCCCATCAGCGACGGTGCCCAATAGACTGTCCCAATGCCTTCGACCTCTGACGCTGCTCGAGGAAAATCTTAGCCTGCCCTAGCATACTCAAGTTTTTTTCGGCTTGTTGAGCGGTTCCACTGACGTATTCCAGCCCCGCCGATCATTTGTCCCCTTATTGCTCGCTAGTCGAGAATACCTTCGTCCCCTGCCTGCGCTGTAATCGTATTTCTTGCCGGTTACAGAACCGGTAGCTGCACAGCCACATCTCATGGTTTGTAATCTTGGAAATACGCCACTTTCAAAGTTCCGCCACACTCTATCTGAGTCTATCTCGCTAAGGCACGCATAGCTTTGGATTGGACTGGATTAGGTACTACACCATTTGTCATCACATGATGAGTCTATGCCGTGGGTCACATGAGACTCATCGTCGTATGTTGATTCATCACGGTTCTATATTCATGTATACCCATGTACTGTATAGTAAACTCAGATGAACTGCTCGTTCTCGATCAGTCTAGTGAGCATGGACAGAGAGCTAATAGCAGAAGAGAAACTTCTTCGATCTGCTAGTCGTATGACACGCCTTATGGGGTGACAAAGCACGTGTGCGTTTCTCTCCTTGCTTCTAGTTCTGACTGTTCAGCAGCACCTCGCTTGCATGCTTGTCACCGCTGGGAACAACCGCCAAACAAAGGGTAAAATCGGTAAAAAAAAAAAATCATGGAATCAGAGAAAAAATTTTCTTCTACTCCCTCACCTATCAGGGGAAATTGTACATTACTGTACAATAGAGTTGCAATGGGGGAACCACCCCAGTCGCATTTTACCTACAGCACACCCTACATACTGGTACTCTAGACTACCGAGCAAAGTCAGGAACTGTCGTGGTAGGACAGGACAGGACGCAACGACAAATCTCAGTCCAAAAGTGACAGTGTTCTCGGCCTGACCGACCCGCTCCAGCTAACCGTACATCCGCTGTAGCGGCTTTCGGACTCTGTCGGACCCGACAAGACACCCAATCAAAGGTGTGGCTCACTCGGTGCTAAGCCACAGGCACTGCGTTTCAATGTCCATTTTAAGTTGGCCAGATCGATCTTGTACCCACAATAAAGAGTCACTGTCTTGAGCTTCTCCGCGCGTAGAACTCGGTGGCGGACAACCCGACAAGAGATAGCTGAGACTCTTTACCAGATTAATAAGATTAATAATTGTATCCCAATCATTTCCGGACATGATTCCTCTATACGGACTAAAAGAGGGAGCTTTCATGTACAGTACAATGCGTAGCCCTTAGTTGACAGCCAAGATTGGCTACAGATACATGCATGCATAGGCACATACAGCATGGGTATAGTGAAGATATTGTCACTGTGATATCAAGATATCCTGTACAGTAAGAGACAGCAATATCTCTCCCGGCAACACTGTTTCCAAATTCACTCCTGCTGGATAGGACTCCATTTGTAATCACATGATGAGTCTATGCCGTGTCGCACAAGATCTTGAACGACGCTGAGACAGTGTATGAACGTCTTGGGGTTTGTAAATGCTTCTTGATAACGTTATTCAGCTCTCCAAGAAACACTCCGATCATCAATTATTCTCGGTCCAACTGAACATGTTTGAGTATCGACCAGCAACAAGAGATGATATGGACTTGACTTACCTAAAACCACATTTTGAACAATCGTAAAATATTGTCGTTCCTTCATCAGCACCTCTCAGCTGGAGGGCGCAATATTTCACCCGTTTCGCGTCACACATTTGGCATTCCTCGTCTGTCTTGGGCCAGGTGTCTCTTGGGCATGCTATTATTCTTGGCATGTTGATCCAATTTTTGCGCAGTCCCGAAGGAAAATCGTGCGTAACGGAGGCGCTTACAGTGCTCAGCAAAGTGTCTAAGAGAGATGGCAATTCAGTATAACATACAAAGCCGAGCCATAATTCATACGTACTTTTACTCACCCTCCTACAACAGTCGCACTCGACCTCTGGGTTTTGTGTGGTTGGGAGCAAGTTCCCGCAGCTATCACAGAATTGCATAGGCATGGTTGTTTGACTGGTGATATTCAGTTTGGCGGACAGGAAGGCAAGACGAGATCGCAAAATGATTTGGATTTATGATCTTCATGATTTCTAGGGCTTGAAATATTGCGTTAACTGAACATGAAACTATTGAGGTAGCTGTTGTTAAGCTTTATGCATCGTGTTGTTGAGAACTTTGATAGAAATGTTGCCGTGTTAAAAGTCACATTGTATCACTCGCTACATATCCTATACCTCTTGGTCTCTAGGCACAAATACCTTGCATTGCATAAATTCGATCCATTACCTTGCTTACACAACCACTTCTTTGGAGTGCTTCTGTGTGTTGAGCGATGGTCTTGACTTATTGACGCATAGACTGACAAACTCCATATGCCAGGTGTCTAGCTAACAAACCAACAGCTTGGCTGCTCCTACATGAGCTGCGGCATACATGTTCATCTCAGTGAAAGTTCAGTTGCTCCATGCCAACATTAAACCTTGGAGCAATATCCCCGAGAAGTACACCAAGGTTACTCAGATGAGGAAAGCATGCACTTTGAGGCCTCATGACTGACCTGTCATCATAATGACTCTCTGAGTCAAGCACAAAGCTTGCGGGATGACTGGGCTGCATTGTGTTGGATGACTCACTGGCATACCCTACAGCGAGACTTACGGGTTTTTACTTGGGTGGTTCCCTTGTTAAGGATTAGGAGCAACAAATGTTTTAGTTCAGCTTTAGACTATTTCTACGCCAAATTCTTGTCAACTTCCTTCGGTGTGTATATTGTATTGCCACCTACCAGACACTCAACTCTTCGTAAGGCTGGAGGCCAAAAGACCCGCAGCGGCTGCGGCTCAAGCCGGACGATCCGCCACTCTCTTTCCTCCAAGCCTGTGTCCAAGCTGTCTAGAGACGTTTAGTCCGATATTTTAGAACCTCTGCATTGTCTGGAGCTGTAGGACATCGAAGGGCATTACTAATTGATGATACTACTCTATGTCCCTGTTCCTCAATCATCCGACCCTTCGGGCCTTGGATTCATCGACTAACTGAATTACAGATTGTCAATTGTTTCTGGTACTCGACATCTCGTGCGAAGCTACGTGACAGTAAGGTAAATTCCATATATAAGTCGTATGTAAGCAGCTGAGGTTAACTCTTGCGTAGTTGTAAGGCTGGGCGCGGACAGGGCTGTTTAATTCCGCCCGAGAGTGCGAGAGATTTGCCGAGCATCTACATGTTCCAAAAGGGAGGATGAAAACTTCCATGCATTAGTTCTGACCGTTCCATCCTACTCTATCTGCATATCTCTCGATGTGGCTTGGGTTTATTGCTCGCTGCTGTACTGTATTTGCTAGTACATAGATCTCGTCTTTAAAATCCAGCTTTTCCGGTTCGGCTTCGCCGTGTTGTGGGGGGGTGTGTACTATACATTGCTAAAGTACAGGCGGTACGAGTGGGAAAAAATCCACTGCCGGGTGCAACGGCCGGTCTACTAAAGCCATTATTTCCGCCCGTCGCTACCGGGTTTCCACGGTTATCCGAACCTATCCTTCTCTTTCTCTTTTCAAAATAAATTGGTAATCATTCGCATTCGCATTATTTTACACCATAGCCACTATCTTTCTAAGCATGGATATTCTTTTAGGTTCCAAGATCAGAATCCCGACTCTCCGAGTAACTTACTGTACTGACAGTTATCGTACAGTACCTCGGCGGGCATGTATCATGCATAAAGGTTCACCCCAGATCTTTGGTGTGGCGACGTCTAATTTTAGCTGGTTTCCACGTGGTCCAGGCCCGACGATCGTTTATTCTCGCCACCCGTAGCCTCCGTTATCCGACATATTCGGCCGGTTGACAGTACTGCTATTGTTGATGATGGTGTCGTGTGATCAATGGCTTGTCATTTCAGTCATATCGACAAATTCCAGAGCCATACGTGAATTCTTAATCGGATTTGACTCAATCTCCATGCCAAGATCCGTATTCGCAATTCCCACCGTGCTGAAATGGATCGGTCTAGAACAGTAATACTCAGTTGTCGTTGTTGAAGACACAGCTCTGATAGTCACGAGGCCAGGACTGATCCTAGTAAGCCTTAATCTTGGTTACAATTGATACCACGAACTATGGATATGTGATTCATCAGCTGGGTGGCGCAGTACTGTTTCTCTTGATTTCGTTACCTCCCAGATGTGTTGAATGAAAGGCCTTGGCGCAGTACTCTAGGGTAAGAACCTGTCAAATACGAATGGCATTTGTCATATACGATATCGAGAGTGGCCCAGAATCATCGTTCCTCGTATCCAATTCAGTTCTTAGTGGTTAGGAAAATGATACTCAATCATCCGTAGACTGTCGGCAAGAATACTTCCAGCTCCTGTGTGCTCATCCAGTGGCATAGTTTTGAACAAGACAAACCCCACAGGCAGCGGTGATTGGGAACAGACTACCAATGGTAGAAACCGTTGGTTGTCTCGAACGTAAACACGCTTGATTGTACAATGTTGACCTTTTCCAACAAGTATTCCTAATCAGAAATCAGGCATCAATGCGTGTTCAAGTGAATCCTCACGTACATCACTGGTTAGGTGCGAGTACATCACGATCTCAATAGGACCACTGCTGACGGACGGTCTGGTTCATAAACTTGACCAGGACCCAAGGCTGTCATCGACTGAACTAGGGCCTAATGTTGCTGGGGGACGAGTGGAATATACTTCACAGGAAGGACATGTCTCTTACACTAGCAACACCGTAGACCGCAAACGGTGCATCATACCAACAGTCGCGTAAAGGTAACGGTGATAGTCAGTCACCGCGTACCGGCTTGAACGAAGCGCCTACGGGCAACAATGTGTTCGCGGAGGAACATGACGCGTCACGGCAGTGGGGGCTCGACGCGCCCAACAATACCGACACGCTGCGCGGTTCGTTTACATTTGTACAGTCACTTTAGATATGAGAGCATGGTGATCAATATCGCCTCGAGGGCATTTTCGATTATCCCCGAATGTAATCCCCCAATTCCCTTATGATACATAACACCCAAAAGCAATACCGGACCCATATGTCATCATGAAACACCCTACAAGGCCCTGCGCAGCAAGCAGTAGGCCGCAAAGATTCGTAACAGGCATTGAAAACAAAACGCGCTTAACCACCGAAACCGTAGAGGGTGCGGCCCTGTCGCTTCAGGGCGTAGACAACGTCGAGAGATGTGACGGTCTTTCGCTTGGCGTGCTCAGTGTAGGTGACGGCGTCACGGATAACACCCTCGAGGAAGGTCTTGAGGACACCGCGGGTCTCCTCGTAGATCATAGCGGAAATACGCTTGACACCACCACGGCGAGCGAGACGTCGGATAGCGGGCTTGGTGATACCCTGAATGTTGTCTCGCAAGATCTTTCGGTGGCGCTTGGCACCGCCCTTGCCGAGACCCTTTCCGCCCTTGCCGCCTGTTGATGAGTTAGTGATCTGTGTGTTCTCGTATGTGCGAAGAGCGCGTCGTGGAACGCGTCAAGGTGAGATGCGCATGCTGCTGAGGTCGAGCCATGCAATGCGGTGTGGGCAGTTGGGGGCAAGGCTACTTACGTCCAGTCATGTTGTTTGAGTTAAGGTATGTGAAGGTAGTTTGTGGTAATGAAGATATACACGCTTGGGTGTATACTTGGGTGTGATAGAGAGATAGAGTGGTGGGATGGAAGTGATATGGTATGAGGTGTAGAAATGAAGGGTGGGAGTGGGAGAGCTTAAGTACGAGTGGGCCAGATTCGTGATCAGTTGAGCGGACCCACTCTGTGATCTTGATCCCTGTTGGGCGACGCGATCAGTGACGCGAAAATCAGCGCGAGCGAATTAAAAATTCGGCCTGAGTCGATTTTCGAAAGCGGGGTGTTCCCCAGTGAAAGGCTGGCAAGCCAATACCGCTCCAGCCACCTGCGTTTGGTAAATGGATCTCCCAAGTTACTGGGCCAGAAATTCCCGGTCGTTCAGGGTAAGCAATGGTCTTTATTGTAAGAAGATGTAGAATGCTAATGACTGTGTTGTTATCGTGTGAAGAGTGAATATTTTCAAAGTGGCAAATATCTACTGTCTAAACAGTGTATGACTGTTCCTTTGTGACTCATATACTTATATGCTGTTGTGGTACACACTTGTGAAAGGATACTTGTGCTTTGTAGAACTGGTGAACATGAGATACGGTGCTTGACAAGAGAATGATAATACTTTTGACTCTATACAAACTATCATCCCAACACCAGATTAACATTTTACCCAAAACAGGAGCATCTGAACTAGCAAGCTATACCACGAGATGCATTGGAAATTTATTGTTAAAAATCCACATAAGCCCAACGGTATTACAACAGGCAGACAAACTGTAGCTTCCACTATACACGCAAAAACAAAGAGGCACAACGGGAGTAATCGAGAACAGACGTCACGTAAAACAGCATCAATACAGTCAAATGAGCAGTAAATGTAGTCTTAGCACTATGAGAACAATACACTACAGCTACGTACCTTGCATACAGATACTGTAAACACTCCAGATAACCTCATACCGTAAACGTTCTCGTCCCCAGAGTATGGTCCGTTTCCCGGGGAAGTGTTCTTTTTTTCGCCTCATTGACCAGGTGCCGTGCCTGACTGCAAACGTTACCCATCCTTGCCATCTAACCTCACCTTGGTTACTCACGAATTTCGCCATTGGCTGCCTGGCAAACACAGATCAGATCAAAAAGGCTGGGTCACAAAGCGTGGAGCATTCCAGCTGCGTGGAGGAATTTTGGGCCAATGAAAATTCAGCACGCGTGATACCTTTTTTTTTTTCTGCACAATCAATCAATCAAGCGCGCATTTTGCCTGGGACCCATTTTTCCATTTTCGGTGGGTGATCAGGAAAACGCACTCCAATCAGTGCGCACGGTCCACTGCAGTCAGATCAGCCGTCGCCTAGAGCCACAGGTATAAAGGAATCCCCCCGCCTGCTCCCTCTCTCGACTTTTCCTTCTGCATCACACACCCACACTTCAGCCTTCCACCCCACAACAACAACAACCATCTACATCAACAACAACTTCATCCACATCTTCTCATCAATCATCAACAATGGCTCGCACTAAGCAGACCGCCCGCAAGTCCACTGGTGGCAAGGCCCCTCGCAAGCAGCTCGCTTCCAAGGCTGGTAAGTTATTAACTCCTCACCGCGACTTGACGCGACACGCGTCTTCATCACTTTGATCATCATCGCTAACATCTTCATCAGCCCGCAAGTCCGCCCCCTCAACCGGTGGTGTCAAGAAGCCTCACCGCTACAAGCCCGGTACCGTCGCTCTCCGTGAGATTCGACGATACCAGAAGTCCACTGAGCTCCTCATCCGAAAGCTCCCCTTCCAGCGTCTTGTCCGTGAGATTGCCCAGGACTTCAAGTCCGATCTCCGATTCCAGTCTTCCGCCATCGGTGCTCTTCAGGAGTCCGTCGAGTCTTACCTCGTCTCCCTCTTCGAGGACACCAACCTCTGCGCCATCCACGCCAAGCGTGTCACCATCCAGTCCAAGGACATCCAGCTCGCCCGCCGCCTCCGAGGTGAGCGCAACTAAGCGACACGAATGGGGATTTGATAGGGATCACGAATTTTTGCTTTGACACGAGGGATATCATGGTTAGGGGATAATCAAGGCGTTCACGAGGAACAAATGTTTTATACAGTCGGGCTTGTACATTAAATGGCAAGCTAGTTAGCTGCCTTTTCGCAATCGACCATCGGTCTTTGATCATCATATGTGTTGTTCCTCGTGTGACTTGCAATCAATAGAACTAGGTAGCTTAATCGCCATTGCGCACATATGCACATATTCTTAAACAGTGATCAATAAACGCGGAGCAATCACTGCCTGCACGCGTCTCAACTGTATGCACCACTGCCGAATGAGCGCCCCGTGGTCAGCTCGGCGGAATGAAGTGCCTCTAGTAGAAGCCTCGTTGACCGTCACCCATATGCTTACCACAAGTGCGGAAGACGAATATGCGTTACCGTGTGCTTGAAAACAGCGCACCCGCCAACACAATTGAGTTTTTCAGAAATTACATTCTTCAGTCTAGAGAACACCTGAACTGTCACAATGTGAGCATTAAACTTTGATGAAGATACAAAGAGCATTGGTTATTTTTTTTGATTTAGGAAAAAACATTATCTAGACAATCAAATTCGTTGCATCTATCCTTTTGCAGACCGTATTACGCCAAAGAATCAACATGATATGTAGGAAGCTGAGCCAAAACATCGAAACCACCAGTGCCGACCTTTCCAAGTCGGCCCACCACCAACCGACCACTAGGGGTGGACAGATCATCCCAGTCACCATCCAACACGGCATCCTTGAGGAAGCCCAATGTCGTCTCGAAACTCATCTTAGTGAAAGGGCTCACATTGCCCTTGAGACCCATTCGGTTGAATGGCGTGAAACCACCATTTCTTGTCATGTGGTCACCAATCAGGTTCAAGTGACGGTTGTCGACTGCGATACCGTGACCCTTGAAGACACCAGCCAGCTCCCGCACAATGTTCTGGCGAGCTGCTTCAACACCGTAAATCTCCAACACGGCGGCGATGTCGTTGGTCTGGATGCGATTGGGGTTGATGAAATCGCTGTATCGCTGCATAGCCTGCAAGTTGGCACCTGCGGTGTGAATGACCTTCACAGGGTTCCCGTCCCCATCTTTCTCCTCAACGAGAGTACAGTCCCCGACACCCGAGATCTCTTGAATCACAGTCTTCTTCACAGCATCTTGGATGAGGTTAAGCATGAGGACCTTGGGAATTGCCGAATCGAACTCGAGCGTGAAACTGCAGTCGATACCATGCTTCTCATCAAAAGAGAAATCTGTGACTTCCTCATATTGCTCGAGAACACGGTTAGTTCGTACCTTGGCACCCCAGTTGACACCATCTCCGTCCTCCTCACCGTCTTCGTCACCGGCCTGTCGTGGACTGGCACCAATGCCCTCATCATCATCTGCATCGGCAGCATCTCGTGCCATCTCCTCCTGTACGGCATCGTCCTCATCATCATTGGGGCCATATGACACTGCCTCGGTTCTGTTGGCTCGCTGTTTAGCACTTGTAGCGTCACCATCGCCTTCTTCGTCGTCTTCGTCTTCGTCGAATGCGGCAGCAGTCTCGGCATTGAGAGCAGCGGTTTCCACGACACCAGCCTTCACACCAACCTCGGGAGTGGCCATTGTAGAGTGGGTTTGTCGCTTCTTGATATCCCGCTTCACGAGGGCTAACAATCGATGAAGTAGCTTCTTCTCCACTGTATCAACAACATCAGAGATCTTGATGGCATAAGTCTTGGTGTACTCATTCGAGTCAAAGAACTTGATGTCGACTGAGTAGATCTTGGCCGAGCCATAAAGCTTGCCTTGACCGACCTTCTCCTCGACACTGATGCTATCGATGATGTACCCGAGAGGCAATTTTGAAATGGACTTGGCAAATGTCTCCGCATCTTCTTGGGACATCTCCTCAATGGGGTAGATGGACATGGCCGGGGTGGAAATTTTGTTGCTAGCAGTCATGAGGATTTCTCGAAGTCGAGGGATACCGAGTGTGACATTCTTGGCAGAGACACCAGCCAAATGGAAAGTGTTCAATGTCATCTGTGTTGAAGGCTCACCAATAGACTGTCCTGCCACAATGCCGATGGCTTCTCCAGGCTCGACGAGAGAGCGCAGGTATTTCATTGCAAAAAGCATCTCCGCGTTCTTCTTGTTCAAGCTCACACGTGAGAGTGCATGCTTATCCTTGTTGGATTTGTCACGGAGAAGGCCGTCTTTATTATCCTTGACATACTTGGTCATGTCTTTGAAGAAAGACTCGGAAGTAGCGAATGCAGTAGTGGCGGGGTTGAAGTGACTCAAAATCGGGTCCTGGGCCTTGGGATCATGGAGGTCGGTGTGCTTGAGAGCCTTCTTCATGTACTTAGTGATAGCCTCGCGATGCATTCCCAGGCGTTCTCCGACACTGGGGTCGTATCGGAGCTGTGCAGCCTCCGAAGTGACATTCTTTAAGATGAAGTCGAATTTGCTCAAGTACATCTGTTTAGAAATATCAAGACCGTCCTCGCCATACAGAAACTGGATCATGGAGCCATCTGCGTCTCGTACGGTGGTATCATACGCAACAGTCAGACCCTCCATACCCTTGATGATACATCGTTGCAGATAACCGGAACGAGATGTCTTGACGGCGGTATCAATCAAACCTTCTCGACCACCCATGTGATGGAAATAGTACTCCTGGGGGCGGATGCCTGTAAGGAAACGCTGCACGACGTAACCACCAGCTCGAGCATGAGTCTCGAATGGGTTGAAACATGGCAGCGTCTTGCCACTGACCATAACCGGAACACGGCGACCTTCCAGAACCTGCTGACCAAGGTTGGTCGAGATTAGGTTGGCGTTAACTTTAGATCCTTTAGCACCAGATGTTGTCATTGCTTGCATCTGATTGTGAGGGAATGGCTTCTCCAGGCCGTGAGGCATAGTGTCTTGTTCGATCTTCTCTGTGATCTTGCTCAGGCGATCCTTCATCAGCATATCAAGACCTTCCTGTTTGTTGTCGTCACGAAGAACCTCTTCGAGGCGCTCCAGAAGCAAAGGATCTCTGGGACTGGAATTCTGCTCAAGTGAAACGTAGGAAGACGCAACATCCAGTCCGACCGAGTCAACATGAGCAAGTGCTTTTCGTCGGGCTTGCTCGCCTTCAGGCGTGAGCCTCAAATCCTCCATACCACATGAGAAAGCCCTCATGTTAAGGTATCTTGTGAGTAATCTACCGAGACTGCTTAACAGCTTACCTGCAACAGCAGGGCCATAAATTTCATGAACGGCATGGATAATACCGCCAGAACTGGGACCGATTTGCGACTTGTCTAGAATTCCAGTAATAAACTCGCCATCTTGGAATAGGACATTGCCTTCTTCAGAGTTTTTACCCCACTGACTAGCTTTGAGTTGGGTCTTAGCCTCCATGCAAAGCCCACCACAGTTGAGAGGCTGCATGTTCTTCAGAATAGTAGTGATGACTTGCTTTCCAGTCCATCGAGCAACGGGTCGAATCACTGCTGGGGCAACGAGCTCGATCCTCTCGCCGACAATGTGGCCACTTTCGGGACGCAATGCATTGTATACCAGTTGTTGGTAGTCGCCCTTGGTTAAAAATGTGTCGCGGTTACAGAGAGCAACGGAAACTGAAATATGATCCTGAATGAGACCTCGAAGAGGCTTTCCAGCTGTAGCAGAGATGTATTGATGGTCGGTGTCGGCAATCTGGAGAGCCTCTGCTCGGGCAACTTCGTTCTGTGGAAAATGCATGTTCATTTCGTCTCCGTCAAAATCGGCGTTGTAGGTGTTACAGTTGGCGTAGTGCATTCGAATCGTCTTTTCACCAGGCAGGACTCGAACTCTGTGACCCATGATAGACGGCTTGTGAAGGGTTGGTTGACGGTTCATCAAGACAACATCACCGTTGGTAAGGTGTCGATAGACCTTCTTGTTCCTGGTTCGAGCAGCGTTACTGCTTGTGGGAGCGAGAAGCTGGTTAGCCAGAGAGACGCGGTCATCGACCGATTTATTGCGGAGGTTGACAATTTGACCATTTTCATTCTCGATTGCGAAAGCACCAGGCCACTTGTCGACACCGTTGATGACTGCTTGCTGCATATCTCGGAAGTTGTGGCTTGTGACAGGCTCAGGATATGTCAATTTCTTCGCAAAGACGGGTGGCACACCAATCTCATTGGTTTCGATATTGGGATCGGGGGAGATAACACTTCGGGCAGCGTAGTTGACACGCTTACCCATCATGTTCTTTCGGAAGAGACCTTCCTTCTTCTCGAGCTTCTGCTTTATGCCATCCTCATTGCGTTTCCCCGCGGCACCTTGAACAGGGTTCTTGTCCTTATCGATGAGTGAGTTAATAGCTTCCTGCAACTCCGTCCATGCTTGATGCAGCTGATTGATGTCGGCCCCATCCTCCTTAAGCTGTTTGTGTAGTCGAGCGATCGTTCCACAGCCTCGAAGGATATTTTTGTAAAGAGAGTTTTGCTGCGCTTCAGAAATCTCAGATTCGCCCGTTCGTGCTTCGGGACGGAAGCGGTTGGGAGGAACTAGGATATCCGTCAAGAAGAACAAGTCCGGAGTCGTCTTCGTTGAGCTTCTGGTTGGCGGTTTTGCGTTATACAGAAGGGAGACCAATTCTTGCTCCTTGGTGAATAGTTCGCTCAGGCGAGCTTTGACCTCCATGGCGCTAATGTATCGTTGTGATGAAGAAGAGGTAGGGATCTCGTCGGCATCCATCATTTCTGTATCCTGGTCGGCCTCGTCTCCGACAAGCTGTGACTTTTCAAGAGTTGGAGAAACAACATCTGCCACACCCTCATCGGATGAGTACCCGTCGGGCTTTTGTTTTGTGATTTGTTGAACTCTGGACATAGCATCGGCTTGCTTAAAGTTCTTTTGGGCCATCTTAGCCTTTTCCTTGTCGGATAACGATCTCTCGAAGACTTTGACAAATCGATCCTTGCGGTAAGAGGGCGAAATGCCACCACAGTTGGAGCAAAGTCTTCGCTTAGTGATTTCGGCCAGGAACTCCTTGATGATCTCACGGCGCATCTCGATCGAGCCTTCGTGCTTTCCTCTCTTCGTTTCGCCACGCTTGATTTTGATACCGCGAAGACATTTATCAACATATCTGTCTCTTGCGCGAGTCACATTGTCGATGGAACTGCTGGCGCCTTCCTCCTCTGCCTCGCTTTCCAATTCGGAAAAGTTTCCGAGTTCGATAGCTAGTTCGTTCTCACCAATGACGCCCACCATGTGGGCTTCTTGAATCAAGCCATGCTGAAGAAGCTTCAACTTGCACACGTATTTGTGGAGTTCCTTTTGAGGAAGTCGGAAGCCTTTGCAGTAAACGCAAGTGGCTTTTAGGAGTCGATAAGCTTGGTCCATAAAGACGGGGTGGTATACTGGGACAGGAAGCTGAATGTGGCCAGGATGACCAGGACAAGTAGCCTGGTTCAGATTACATGTCGTACACCTACAGTTCTGTTAGCACCAATTTTCGTTAACACTCGGCCGACAATCGCAGAAACTTACGGCGCATCACCCCAGGAGCCAAGTGCAGGATCGTAGAGACCACCAGGTACGGGGTTGAGAAGATTGTCGAAGGTACTGTCGTTTTCAATTCTCTTTACAGAGATTGCTCGAATCTCTTTTGGCGACAAGAAGGTAAACTCGACACTCTCGACCCCGGACGAGACCGGCTGCGCGATATTCATGGCGGCGTTGTTGTCGCCCTCTCGAGCGAAAAAATTGGCGGTTGAGCGACGTTTTTGGGCTAATTGACGAAGTCCATTCCTCGGCGCAGTATGCGAAGTGAAAGCAAATCCAGGCAGTGGGGAGCTTCGCGAAAGAACAATTTTTTGGCGGTGCGGAACGGCAGAAAATTAGACCGGCCTATTGCGCAGGCACTGCGCGCGACTCGCCTGCGCGCGGGTCCAGTGTCCATGCGTGCGTACTAACCTAAGGTTACCATCAATACATTTGCATCATCTTCTGAGAACCCGTTCTACGCGCATTATCGAAGTAGCGTACTGTTACTTGCGAGTACGAATTCCGACAGCTGAGCACCATCAAAACCATTGATACGAACCCAAGGACGATCTGGGCAATCCTTTTTGAGGACACTGGACAGCTGGAGATCTGTACGATCATCCAACCAAACTGCAAATGGATCGCAAGAGCCAGTCCCCTGGGCTCACCCCTCGCCATGATGCTTCCTCAAGAGTGCAGAAACCCGAGTCTGCCGCAGACAAGATGGCTGCACTAAAAGCTCGTGTTGCTGCAGCTATTGGAACTAGCAAAGCAAAGGGCGGCTTGAACGTTGGACTTCATCCTGCCTTGGAAGACTTGGGATCATATAAGCCGTCAAACAAATCGAAAGAGTCAACACCAGCACCATCAGGCTCACGGTCAGATAAGCCTCGATCGCCTTCTATAAACAGAGAAAACGGAGAGAACCCGTACTTCGATCCAAGTTCCTCAGCACAACCAGGTGGAGGAAAACCACGCCAGTCCCGATCGCTCGTCTTCAACCAGAAAGGCAAATACATCGCCCAGGCCAATGCTTTACGTCGACAGGCCGCCCTTGAGGCGATGAAGAAACGAATTGCAGAGCAAACTCGAAAGGCTGGCATTGATGACGATCTGGACGTAGAAAGAAACTTTGTAGTGGAAGCACCCCCAGAAATTGAGTGGTGGGACGAAGGACTTGTCGAAGGCGGAAGTTATGATGTGTTGGACGATCCCTCCAAGCTCAAACTCACGACACCAGACAGTATCATCACCGAATACATACAACACCCTGTTGCTCTTGAGCCACCTCAAGATGGACATGTCCCAGCTGCAAAACCCATGTTCTTGGTAAAGAAGGAACAAAAGAAGTTGCGACGACAACGCCGAATGGCTGAGTTAAAAGAGATGCAAGCCAAAATTCGTTTGGGACTGGTGCCCGCGCCTCCTCCCAAGGTCAAGAAGGGCAACCTAATGCGAGTCCTCGGTGACGGTAAGTCTACCATTCATTACTATTCGCTTATACACATTCTAATTTTTCTATAGTTGCTGTTAAAGATCCTACCGCCGTCGAAGCACGGGTGAATCGCGAAATCGCAGAACGTCACCAAAAGCACGTTGAAGCAAATGAGGAAAGAAAGCTCACCAAGGACCAAAAACATGAAAAACTGGCAACGAACCAACAAAAAGACGCCGAAAAGGGAATTCACATGCTCGTTTTCAAAATCGGAAGTCTTGCAAACGGACAACATCGATACAAGATCGGCGTCAACGCTGAGCAATTGGCACTCACCGGAACATGCATCATGCACCCCAAATTCAACCTGGTTATCGTTGAGGGAGGCGAATGGGCCATCAAGAAGTTCAAAAAGCTAATGCTTAACCGAATCGACTGGACCGAGAATTCGCCGTCAAGAGACCGAGATGGAAAGCAAGGCGCTACACGCGACTGGCTTCTCGCCGAAAAGGACAACGGAGAGCTTAAGGACATGTCATTGAATGAATGTAAGCTCGTCTTCGAAGGTGAAGAGAAGGCTCGAGCATTCAGAAAGTGGGGCAGTAAGGTCTGCGAGACAGACTCGGAAGCGAGAGATGCTCTAGCTCGAACCAAGATGGACAACTTCTGGCAACTCGCTAAAGGCTTCGCTTAAAGCAAATCATACTGTATAATCAAGACAGGGGGAAGAATGGCGAACCATCCATGTGGCTGCGCTTAACACACTGGGCGGCAAACATCTGATACCCATCGAGCCGAGGACCGTTGCAGAACAAGCCTTGGCGCCGTTGTTTTCGCTGGTGCTCTAACTATCGACGATAAGTATCATGACAATTTCTTCTATGCTGGGCGCTTCTCGGCGGAATCGGAAGCTCCTGCCGGTTTGAGGAACCGACTGACCTGTCCACCTGGAATTGAGGCAAGGCCACAATCGTGGGACGATGTTATTCAGAGAAACGCCACTCTGACCAGGCCTCACTTAGTCTAATAGAAAGAGGCAGCACAAAGCCTAGACTCAAGACAGATCATTAATTACATCACAGACAATAATTTTGCTTATTGTTATTCTATGTCAGTTCCAGCGATATCTAATATTTTCAAGCCCAAGCTAAGCCTCAAGGTTCAAGACACTGGGCTCTTTCTGTATGCGTGTGTCCACCGATACGATTAGTTAGTAGGCACGCGGACGACGGTGCCTAATAATAGAGTCAAGGACTAGATGCGCACGATAAATTCTGTCCCTTGAAGACTTTGCATGGGGCATTATCGAGTGCGGCCGCCTCAACAGGGACTGTATATATATTCTCGTTCTGGAGCTTCGTATGTACCGGTCCTGTCCAAACATCACCACTAGCTGCTTACAAGGATGTGGTAAAGTTTAACTAACAGTACTGCAGTAACAAACCGAAACGGAAGGCAAAAACCGGGCAATGTTCCGTTCCAAGTGACATGGCTCTACGTATTTTGTGTGACCTTCCATTACCAGGCCGGATGAGACTAGCCGCGAGATCTCCAAGATCCTAAAGATCACCATGGTCCATATACATGGTCTGGAAGGCGCCAACTGGAAGGGATCTCCGCGGACCCCTGATCGAGAAGAAGTGGAAAAGGGCACAAACCGGGGACTGAAGCGAACAGGCCCATGGCAGGGCCGGGCAAGTCGGTTTGTCAACGAAATTCTCATCCTGGACGTGTCAAGGGCGAGCCAAGCTTGAAAGGCCAAGTATTATGTTTTTGTATGCACACTGAACTTGAAAAGGCCATGGTAAGGCCCGACGACTTTCTAAGTCTGAATGATGCAGTTGTTCTTAATGAAAGTGAGTATGGAAACCTACAAGGCTATATGTTATTGCTCCAATACCAGCGCAGTATAGCCATAATTTTCATCACATTAAAGATGCAGTCGATAAACGGTACGCTTTGGTAGCCGACCAACATGGTGTGCATTGCAATCCTGGCAGCATCCCAGGATCCAGAGTTGATGGTCTCCCAAAGTGCAGCATTAACAAGAATGGAAGCCCACCACTTTTCACACGGCCCATGGCATTCCCAATGCAGAATTATCTGCAGGTGATAGAGCCAGGGGAATCGAGAAACCAGACAAAATTTGGCACACTTTTCCTGGCCGACCCTGGTTCTTGGACCAAGCCTCGACCTCAGAGCCAGTAAGCTCGTCAATCAACCAATCGGTGATTGCAGTTTTGGGATTTCTTGAGCCATGATCTCCAAGTAGGACTGGAGTTTGACGAAAGACGACGTCGAAGCATTTGTGGCGGCCAAGACCTCAGCTGATGAGGTGACTTTGCATCTCTACCTGCTATGCTGCAAACACTCTGCGAGGCGAAAGCAGCGGTTTACCTTGACATGAAACGAAGTGATGGTCCAACGTCGCTTTAGCATGGGACGTTACGCTTCTCAATGTTGCAGAGTTTTTGAACCGGTTCCTATTACAAGGTTGCACCTGGGCATGGATGCTTGTCACTATTCTATAAGGAGGTAGGTAGGTAGGTTACATGGACTCATGTCTGCTCAGCCAGGTAAGCTAATAGAGGTAGGTACCTTTGTATCTATGCGAGGCACACGGGCACGTCGTTAAAGCTCTATCTAGTTAAACAATAAACCAATAAACCAATACGCACGCCTGACAGGGCTGGATTTAAGCTTATGTATCTCCTGGACAATTATCAAGAAAGAGCTATTTACAGCATCCACCTACTATAGGTTCTTCCACTTACTCACGCAGATGATGTATATAGGATTCGGTGCGGTAAACCCAAGCTAGGTACTGAACTGCCTGTACAGAGGCACTCTATAAAATCCGTACAATGTCAAGAATGATTCAGCTTAATTGCAAACTGATCGTCGACTCACAGCCAATAAGCAGGCACGTATAACATAACCGACAACAAAGGACCACGAACAAAGTTCATTATGTACTGGAAACAATTTTTCGGTCTCTTTCTCCTGCGCCTAGGTTAAGTTAGGTTAGTTTAGCCTGGGTCTGGCAGGACCTTGTGGATGGCGTCTCGGCGGCAAAAGGAAAAAAGAAAAATCTGGTGCGCCTGTCGAGCCTGTCCTGGCGCCTGTCAATTCCATTAGGTTATCGAGGCTAAGACCAGGGGTCCTAGAACTCTCGGTCATCCGTCTTGGCTTCGCCCACTTGGGCAAACTCATCGCGACTTTACCTTATATAGTAGTAGAGTACCGTACCGTTCCGTACAGGACTACAAGGTCACCAGGATAACGGAGGACAAAGTTGGAGATGAATGACTTGGTAGAGACAGAAAACGCTGGACCAAATGTTCGGGAATAAGAGACTGCAGCATCTATTGTGCTGTTGTGCTAAGCTGAATGATTTACTTGGCTTATGATGGGTATTATTCTTGCACACTAGATAGGTACAGTCAGTACTAAGGTAGCATTGACAGCAGCATCGCGCCCGTATAATAACTACCAAGGCCGTCATCATTTAGCGCAGTGGTGTTTCCGTATATACGGGCTGGCTATCTCTCCTGCTGCATATTACCTAGACACATAATGTCCTTTTGTCTGTGGTGCTGAAATGTATTGTGCTGTTGAGAATATGAACACGATGGCTTTGATCAAGGCAGATATCCGTGATCGAGCAATCCTCTATAGCAAGTATATGACCTCAATACCCCATCCACTGTAGCTAAGCTGTCTGTTAACTATCCGAGATGGAGTGAAGATAATGTAAGAACGGAGCATTAGAAGGACCGGGCCGTCGTATTAGAGGTTTTACTTGAAGACGATAGAGTAGAGAAAGCAGGGCAGAATAGAATAGATTGCGACTCCTTTCGACTCGATTCGGTTCGGCTGCGTCTAATTATTGAGGCTATTTGCAACCGATCAATTATTTCTTGTACGTTATGGTGTGCATCCAATATGGAAATTTTCAAATGTCACTGGAAATGCGCATTCATCCACCCGTCCATCCATCCATGTCAATCAACACAGCACAGCACAGGCTGAAGATGGGCTCGAGCTGGCTACTCTAGGTACTCTACAGTGCAGTACTGCCCGTACATAATGCAGGTAGGTGTTTTGCGGGGCACTAGCCGGCCGTTGAGAGAGTTAAGAGGGTTGGAGCCAGGAACATGCCGAGATATCTGCTTCCGCTTTGGGTAAGGCGGCAAACACTGTAGACAGCCGCACCATTTGGCTCAGAGAACGGCTGGGAGTGACAGTTCTGACTTGATATCAACACTGTATTTTGGTTACATCGCTCCACCACAAGCACTCCACAAGTTCCTGACCGTGTCCACTCAATTATTATTCCGTTTGGACGACATGACACGACACGAGGATAAATTGGAGATTGACCAAGACAAGATGAGCGAGCGAACGAACAAACGGACGAATGCAAGTGCAGCCAAGTGCATTCGTTCGTTCGCTCACTCACATCCATCCATGATCCATGCCATGACCCCTGCCTCATCCATGGCCCATCTCCAGGCCGGAGACTCGGCCCTGTCCCAAACGAAGAGTACTTGACCGGTACGACAAGGGTTTTTTTTCCCTATTATCCATCATTTTCTGGGGTTTCCTCGGCCTCGAACCGTCACCTTCCTCGTACACTGCCGTATCGGCTGTTCGGATCTAATCCGGCTGCTGTCTTGGTTACCATTCCCCTGGCTTGCACTCAGCCGGACTCGCACGAGTCGCACCACCTGATCCGTCTTTTCGCTACTGGTACCTACACAGGATGGGGGAAAAAAGCCGCTCAATTTACCTTGATGGAAGGGCCTCTGTTCTGTTCCCCTCTGCATCAATGAGTTTTGGGGTCTCTGGTCATGGAGCACCCATGGAGTAAGCCCTGGTCGACAAACTGTCAGCTATCCTCAATGAACCAAAGATGCATACGAACGACACCAGCAGAGCAAAGCAGGGGCGAAACAGCTACATATAGCGACAATGACGTTGTACCGGTGCAGCGATTGCTTTTCTTGTTCTTGTTCGGCGGAATATATCATGGTGCTGTAACCTAGAACAAATGGGCAGGCATAGAGACGAGTTGAGGCCAATCGCAGCTCTACGCACTCACTCGCTCACTTACAAACCACCACCCAAGCACAGAATACCTTACAATCCGGTCAGTACGTAGAGAGCAGGTGAATGTAATCTGCATGGGCCAGCCTGCCAAATCGGGGCTGTGCGCATGCTTCAGTACAACATGTCTTCCGAGGTTGTTGGTTCTTGATTCACAGAGGTGGAGAATATTCAAATATCATCTAGCAACTAGGTACGCGATGGGACGATGGGTTTCCAAACTGGGACACGTCCTATTGCTTTGCGCTTTGTTCGTCGTTGTCGTTGCACCAAAGCCAGACCATCCCATCTGGTTTCGTCCAACAACGCCCAGCTACATACATACATACTGTCCCGTCCCGTGCTGAGATGTAATGTAATGTAATGTATGTATGTATGGTTGTTCTAGGGAGCTAAACCCTGGTCCCAGCGGAATGCGGCCCTTTATACCTTAGCTCGCGTTGGTTAGTTGTAGGCTCTAATTTGGGCGAGCACTGAGCATTGAGCATTGACCTCGGGTAGGTTCACGCTGGTTGATCCTACCAACACCGTTATCTGTCTGCCTCTTGCTATCCGCGAGATCTGTCAAGGGCCGAGATGGCCCAGCCGTCTGGTTGGCGAACGACATCCTGGCCTATACCTCATTTCGCTCTCTTCCCGGCCCCGTCACCCGCTGCTCGACACCTTCCCAGTGGCTCTTTACCTACCTTACCCGTCTCCCCACCCTGGAACCCATGCCATGCAGGCGGAGTCTGATCCTTCAACAATCCTCGTCAGGTCAGTCTGGTCTGGTCTGTTCTGTACTGTTCTTGTCTGGGTCTAGGTAATTCATCAACTGTGGCTTCGTCAAAGGACATCTAAGTAATCGTTGTTCCCTGTACATCGCCCAGGGCAGGACGGGACTTGCTATGTTTGATACTCGCCTTTGTTGCCACCATCTGTCTGGTTGTCTCTAATACTCTTGACCTTGACTTCGTCCCGTCCGTGTTGGTTGAGCTCTCGTTTGTATTTATCCAACTCGTACCCCGTCATGGGGCTTGCCAACTTGGTCAATGAATCTTTGCTCACTGCAGTATCTAATCTAACCTACCTACCAGAAGTGCATGGCTCATGAGACCCTAGCCTCTAGCTCCCCACGCATTCTAACCAGACCCTCACATCCTTTCTTTAACGACCTCAAATATGTACCTTACACCTCCCTCAACCTCGAACTCTCCAGTATCGCAGTATTCGCAGTTCTTCGAAACGAGTTCGTCCAGTCCTGATTCTTCTTGCCCCCCGAATCGCTTGCCATCTTGCTACGATTCTCCGTTGCAACAAGCCGTTTCCACGGGCGTTTCCCGGTCAGACCTGGAATCAGATTCGTACTCTCATCACGCTCGCTGGTACACAGTACCTCAGACTGAGCTTCTATCACCGCCTCCCATGGACCACAGCAGCACTGCTTGGGTAACCACGGATGGATTAGTCGCAGGGACGAGTACAGCGTCTTCGAGTTCCGTGGAGCCTGACGCCTTACATGCTGACTTCAATGCATTTGCGGGATACGACTCATGCTTGCCTGCTCCATACCAACCCCATGATGCTTATATGCCAGCGGGTCGCAACCCATCAGTCCACGAACCTTCACTACCTTCCAGTAGCCAATCTGCGCGAGCGCCAACACTAGGAGCGAGGCCATCTTATGGATATCTGCAAGATCCAGCCAGCTCAAGGTATAGAGTAGAAGGCTCTGTCAGCAGTTATGGCCAGGGATATGAATCGCAACCTTATTCAGCTGCTGGACCGTCAGCTACTCCATACCAAACCGACGGAGCCGCCTTTACTTCGAATCTGCCCCCAAGTCTGGGCCCAGGCAGTTCAGCAGCATGGCCCAAGCAGGAATATGAAGTGACGCAATTCTATCCTACCCCGCAGACCCAACTCACAGATCTTGGCCAGGAGAGAAGATTGTTGAAAACGGCCAAGGTCAAGAGACCTACCAGGAAACATACGTCGAAGGAGGAGGCCAACTTTCAGTGTGAAGTAAAGGGATGTGGCAAGTTCTTCAGTCGCAGCTACAACTACAAATCCCATTTGGAAACCCACGACGAGAAGCGCGAGTATCCTTTCCCGTGTACTGTGGATGGGTGTACCAAGAAATTTGTACGGAAAACCGACCTCCAACGCCATCATCAGAGTGTGCATATGAAGGAGCGCAATCACAAGTGTGACTATTGTGGACGTCTCTTTGCTCGCAAGGACACTTTGCGGAGGTAGGCACATCGACTCTGCCCCAAGCTTGCAAGCCGTGATGCTAACTGACTGCTTAGGCACATGGAAGACGGCTGCTCAAAGCGATTTGATATCGGAACACTGAATTTACAAGGGCCCGCGTTTGGAGGGTTGGGCATCGTCAGCCCAAATAGACCATCCAGCTTGGATCCTCGCCGTCCTGGATAGATTTTCCCCCAGCAATCCACTTATATAGTGCTTGATTGTACCTCGACTATATATATGTCTGCTCGCATAATGTATCAAAGACAAGACGCTCCAGGGCGCTGTGACGGCACTTTGGGCCCTGCTTTGAAATAGCAGCCAGCTCTTTGCGATTACGAGGTGGTGCCCAAATCTGGAATCGAAAGTACTCGAGGTAAGTAGAATCACTTCAGTTATTAGTGTCACTAACTAACCGGGCTGCTTTAGAAAAGTCCCCGTCCCAACGAGGAATATGACACGACAGAGGCTTTACACATTGAACAAAGATCCTGTTGGTGTTGGACTACGACCTACCTGTGGAGTTTAACTCTCTCAGCACCTAGAATCCTTCACGCAGCCATCAGCAATTTACTTTACCCAGGATGCTAGAGAGTTTCAGGCTTCGAATTGTTATTACGAGAGAGACGAGAAAACTCTTTGGTCGATATTTCACATGCGAACGAATTACGCCGTGTATTTTGCCGATAATCAAAGGCCTCACCATATCAGGATTTCGAAACGAGCCACCTCGGCATATGCAAACCTTGAAATTGATAACTTGATTGGGAAGCTCGTTGCTTGAGGTACTTTTTGTTCAGAGTCCCACCCAACAAGAAAAAAAGCTTGTAGGGGTTTGCTGTTTGGGTGCAGCCTATAGCTTCCTTTGTAACGAAACTGGTTACGGTTGTACTTTGCATTAGGGGGTAGTTAGGGGCGTTGGATTCCTTGCTTTTAAGCGGCGTTCTGGAGTTTGTGGTCATTGTGGTTGTGACACAGGATCATCGCAAACATTATAGGGGTTAGTTAGTACGCCATGAATTAAAGACCTGTTTGTTTACTTTGGCCGAATTGGGTCATATAGACTCAAAGCTATAAGGTACCTAGGTAGGTACTATGAGGTAGTAGGTAGGCGGGTTTTTCGCTTGCTGAACCGTGTTTTGGTTCGTTATTCTGATTGGTTTACGAGAAACGGCTTGCTGCCTTGCCTTGGTGCCGACATGTAAAAAAGACGGTAAGGAAGCAGTTCTGGAAACTGTATATACCTACTACCAGGGACCAAATACTATCGAAAACGTAACGCACAACGAGGCATAGTTAAGTTACCCAGATATTAATGAATAACTCATCAAGTAGGTAGGGTCTGTAATCGAGTGAAATGCCAACAGCCTCTCCATGGCCTACCTAAATAGTGGTTAACTACTGTACCAGCTATTGGGTTCCATTGTTATCGACAGTGACATACTGTAACCCACTGGTCTACGTGGCAGGGGCGCGACTAATGCATGTGATATGGATCGTCTCGCGTTGCGACAGGATCTTCTAGAAAACCGTTCAGATGTAAGTCCTCCTAGATCCTCCCAAAGTACCCAATAGTGCCAGCTTCAACTAAATGCTTTGAAATAGTACGCTTTTATCAAGATAAGGTACTTGAGTACTGACAGCCAAGGCCCACATTTTAAAGGCAGATGCTCTGTCCAGCAAATCCCCACGTCATCGCGCCCTGCGATCGCAGCCCACAATTACCCAGGTACATTCCATCAATCCTCATCAGGGTAAAGCCTCCAAACCGGGACTCAAGATTTCTGCTTGTCGTTTTGTTGGCAATACGGTACTCCTAGACAACCGTACCAGGAACCTGCTGCAATTCTCATGGTCCTCTGAGCGACTTGCCCTTGCTCTATGGCACGTCCAACTCTTACGCCGTATCCACCCGCCCCGAGAGGCTTGTTCCTTCAAGTCGCACGATATCGATTTCTACGGAGCCGCGTGTGGAGATAACAACCATCGTCATGGCGGACGATCACCACACTTACGGTGCCAAGTGCCGCTTGGCACCGGTTGCTCGAATTGAGCGCGATGATGGTGTCCCTCCAGTCCAGGCTCAGTTCTTCTACTCGTCCGTCATCCCTATCGATGATCCGCTATCAACATCCTCAACTGTCGGTGCCGATACCAAGACGAGCAAGGGCCAAGTCCGTCCCTTTGCACGAGGTGATAACAATGCGTTGGAGAAGGCCTGGCTGGGCCTTATGTCTGAGTCTGCCCGACGCGCCCATCAGAATGCACTGGAGAGTCAAGGCCGTGCTACCGGATTTGACTCAGATAGATTGACCTCGATTATACAAGCCGTCACCACAAAACATTGGGAGAGGCATCGTAAAGGCTATCAGCCACAAGATCTAGCAGCACCCGCCGGTGATATTTTGCCTACAACGCCTGTAACCGCTTGTTGCTCCGAGCTGGTTATTGATGTATCTGAGGAATTAGAACAATCCTTCTGCGCACTTGTCAGGAGACGTAACACAGCTTTGACGGTTGACGAAGTTGTGCAGCAAGTCGTTCTTGCTCTTGAAAGATTGAAAAAGCAAGCCAACGACGACATAGAGGCTCAGCCATTATCGGGAAGCCCACCTACCAGCCGCCCAGGAACGGCTTCTACCACCAATACCAATCACCCGATAGCTCGTATACCCAAGCCGACAACGGATTCGAATAGTTCTAAACGTCGATCGACTGTAAGCGAAACGAGAAACAGGACGAACAGTCTCTCAACATCTCAACCCACTGGGCAAACCCCTCGATCACAGACACCTTTTGGTAGCCTGGGGCTTGCGCGGCCGCCACATCTTGATGATGGAATATCTGGCAGGCCTTTCGTGCGCGTAGGAAGCCCTGAGACACAATCAGAACCCGGGTCCCTCCCTTTACCCAGCATCGGAGGTCCGGCTCGCGATGCCGCTCGGATAGAAGACCAACCTCAGGCAACTGCCAGTCACCAGCCTGTTGCACATACCACCGACCGGAAAGAAACGAAGCCTGTTGAGGTGGCTCGGCCTGATGTCGCTGAGATTGCAGTGGGAGTATCAAGATTACACATGGTTACCCTTCCAAAGCTTCAGATGAAACCGATATATTGGTCCCCTATCAACGACGTCGCAGTTGTGGCTCGAGCAACATGGTTCTATAGGTACTTCTAGCACCCCGGTCCCAGGGAATCGATCGCTAACATAAGTATAGAGATACAATGCTCCCAATACCACCAACTGTAGCGAATCAACTCGAGACCGGTTATCATGATCTGCGACCCTGGACCGAAACTTGGAGTGATGAACTACGATGCGCTATTGACGTCGGACCACTGGGCGAAGAGAAGGTCTCGTATAGACTTTGGCCCAAGGATTCAGAGGTCGGCTCGGGCGACGACTTCCCAGAGCCAACCATACCGACTGATCCGTTTTGCGCAGCTCGTTGCTTCCGCGGAGAAGCAGCCGCCGAAGGGACCATTGAGACGATACCGGCTACAAATGCCACTCTAGAAGAGCAACATCATCATACACGCTCATACTCCAACCACGACGTGCTATATAAAAATGCTAGAGAAGCGTTCCTGCTGAAGCCGAGCCTGAAGCCGTCTGCATACTACGGCCGAAGGCCAGTAATGAAAATTATGAAGGGTGTCACCGTTGGAATTCCTGTGGTCCGCGGGTTTGATCGGGCGACATGGGAACGCCTTCATCACAAGAAGCAGACACCTAACAAGGCAGGAGCATCTGCTGCTGACGAGTCACACGAAAGCACCGGGCAAGATGTATGTACAGCTTGCAAAGCAGATAAAGAAAAACGCCAGGTTACAGACCTGGTCTTGGTCGCTCACGGTATCGGCCAAAAGTTTGCCGAGAGAGTGGAGAGCTTCCACTTTACGCACGCCATAAATGGCTTCCGACGAGCTATCAACATGGAGCTTCAAAGCCCTCTGGTGAAGCAAGTCCTACGCGAAGATCAAAATGGGCTAATGATACTTCCTCTAAATTGGAGAATGGGCCTTTCATTCGAAGACGGAGGCCCCATGAGAGAAGAGGACAAAGATGAGTACACACCAGAAGGCTTTGGGCTGAAGGACATCGAGCCTGATACAATTCCCGCTGTTCGCAGCATGATATCAGATATCATGTTCGATATTCCGTTTTACATGTCGCATCATAAAGGCAAGATGATCAAGGCGCTTGTATCAGAAGCAAATCGTGTTTATCGACTATGGTGTCGTAACAATCCGGGCTTTGCTGAACACGGGCGTGTTCACATGATTGGGCATTCACTTGGTAGCGCTATGGCTCTTGAGGTTCTCTCGAACCAGCCGACTGAAGTTCCTAAACTGGACTTGACACAGAAAGAACCAGAAACAAAATTCTTTGAGTTCGATACGACGAATCTTTTCCTGGCAGGCAGTCCCGCTGGGTTCTTCCTCCTACTTGAGCGTGGAGTGCTTATGCCTCGCCATGGTCGTATGAAGCCTGGAGCTGACTCGAGCGACATTGTATCGAAGGATGTAGTGGCAGAGGCTGGCACTTTTGGTTGTTTGGCTGTCGACAACATCTACAATATTCTTGCTAAAGAAGACCCCATCGCATACCTCCTCAATGGTGCCGTTGATCCCATCTACGCAGCCAGTCTAAAAAGGGCGTATGTTCCTACGATTTCTGGTTCTCTCTGGAAATCTGTCGGTGCCGCAATGCGTGGAGTGGTGCCAGGTATGGCACCAGCACCAAACCCGCTCGTACCGGAACCGGAGCGCCCGGCTACGGTACGACTACCTTCCCAATTAGAGCTTGAGGTGCACGATTTCACCCGCGAAGAAACTGCCGAAAGAAAGGCGTTTCTGCTGAACGACAACGGACAAATTGATTGGTACCTTCGCTCAGGTGGAGGGCCATTAGAGATTCAGTATCTGAATATGCTCAGTGCGCACTCCAGCTATTGGACTAATCATGATTTCATCCGAATGCTTTGTATCGAGATTGGAAGGAAGCCTGGCCGATCTCATACAATTCCCGCGCTGCGAGCAGTGAAGGCGGCGAAGCGACTATTGGTAGACTAAGGCTGCTTTTCTTTTACTTGGGGTGTTGATCATATGGACATGTTTGTTTTGTTTCAATAAGAGCCGGGCGTATGGGGTGAAACAGGAACAATTACCATTTTGGTGTTTATAGATTCTGCACAGGTCAAGATTTTCTTAGATCCCCTTTTAATAGGTTTGCATTACATGTCTGTAGATGGTTCTCGAGGTCTTCAAATTATACTAAAACTATGATACAGCTCGATGTGCTTTTCGTAAGTGCGGTCTGCCATTTCCCTAGGTTGTCGGGCGCAACTAGCTGATTCTTGAGAAATCTAGAAGCCGTCCATCTCCATCATGTCCTGGTCTAACTCGTCATCATCATATTCAAAGTTGTTTTCTTGCGCAGCTGGCTGTGGCCGCTGTGCTTCCTCTTCGAGCTCCTTGATCCCCTCCAAGTCCATCTTCTCCTTGTGTTCCATCAAGTCCTTGTAGCCCCATGTGCTGATGCCTTCTTGGTCCTTTGCCCGGAATGGTTGTGCCATGGTTCGAAGGAATCGTCTTGCGCTGCTGACCGCCATATCAGTGCTGAGGTTGACGTCCGATTCTTGTAGGCCTTGATTTATCCACTTGGGCAGTTGCGTGCGCTTCTTCTGGAAACGACGGTCAGCGAGAACCATGATTCCGTAGTCGTCCTTTCCACGCAGAACTCGTCCAAGACACTGGGCAGCGTGCCGCATCGCATCGAAAGATAGGAAATCGTTTTCTTTGATGCGATATGTTTCTCTCAGGAACTGAAGTCTCGCTTTGAGAATACGTGACTCGGTGTACTGAAATGGTACTCCAATACACAGCACAGTACGACCGTATTGATGGTCGAAATCAATTCCTTCAGAGACCTTTCCACGAGCGACACAAAGCAATACTGCACCTCTACCATTGCAGCACGCTGTACGGTATGTTTCCAAGGCAAGGGAAGTTTCTTGAGCGTCGGGTGTTTCCACCAGGATGAGCTTGTACTTCCAGACCTCGTCAAGCACGCCCATTCCTTGCCACATGCTGATGATCGATTCCATGTAGAGATACGAAGGGAAGAAGACGACCATACCGTCAGGTGTGATCTTAGCGAATTCAGTAAGCAGGTTGCCGTAGTTTCGAACCACACTTGGTTCGTTTCGGACTTGGAAGCTGGTTGATACGGAGGCCTGGTCGCTTCCCCTTGTGACGATCATGGGCATAAACGACCGTCGGGCCAAGGTCATGGCGTAAGACTCCTGGATTACTGTTGAGAAATCCAACATCTTTGGGTAAATTTCAAGCGGAGAGATAGTACCAGATGTGATAATGACTGAGTAGAACCTGTCGAACACAGGCTTGATAGCAATGGCAGCATCAAGACAGGTGAAATGAAGCACTGGGTTAGGGACTTCAGCAGTATCTGATTCGAAAGGCTCGAGGATGAGAAGGAAGCCCTTCTCATAGGTAGCTACCAAAGTTGCGAAAGTGGCAACCTCTTGTAGGGGTTGGTAGTCTTCAATGTTGGTAAGTTCGAGGGTCCGAACCAGCGATGTCAACCGCTCCGCACAAAATCTCAGTGGCTTCTTCTCGATGAAGGTGTGTTCTCTGAGGTGAGCGAGGAACGAAGGCGGTGTTTCGGAGATGACTTGGCGGACTTTCATTCTTGTTTTGAGATATTCGATAAATCTCTTCAGGAAAGCAATAAAATGCTCTGCCCTCCTAATATTTCCAGGTACAGCTTCTTTGAGCAAGTCTTCGGGAAGAGCTGCGATATGGTCAGCACTCTATTATCCAATGGGCTACTTTCAAGTTCATACCAGGGTTTGCCATGAAGGCATCTTCTTGGCGTGCTTCATCAGCATCACGCAGCCCCTGCACCAGCTTCTGGTATTCATTCTGAAGCTGTTCCTGATCTGTGTCGCGCATCTGTGATATCTTGTTCTCTAGATTCTGAGCTCCTCGAGTTGCTTTACGTAGCGAGTCTTCCGTGATATCTGTACTGAGAGACTCGATACATACGTTGTCGATGTTGTGAGCTTCGTCAAAGACAACGATACAGTCTTTGGAGAAGTCTTTTGAAACCCTTTCGGCGATTTTAGGATCAAGAAGATAGTGATAGGAGAAAATGACGACATTGCAGTATTGCATCTTCAACCAAGATTAGCGACCTTGAAGAACCGTCACTGACCCATGTACATACCATTCGCCGTGCAGTAAAATATGGACACTGCTTGTGATCCTCGCCATATCGGATAATGTCGTCAAATGACCAAACACCGTTGGGAATGAGGTTATGAGGTTCCAGAAGGTCCAGGTTCTGTATTTTTAGTTAGGAACATTGCTGACAAGGTGATCATTTCGCAAGACTCACATCGTGGTACACGCAGACATCAACGTTTTCGCCACGTTCCTTCTTCTCCTTGACAAATCCGGCCGTAAGGCTTCTACAACGAGCATCGACAATGGCACCACTCTTTTCCCGCTTCACAGAAGGATGAAGACACAGATTCTTTCGACTCGTCAGACCAAGACCACGGAATTCTTCCTCATACCCAAGCTCCTCAGCGCGGTACTTCATAAGAGACTTCAACTCGACTAATGCCTTCTCGATTTCGGACATGGTACCTTGGAAAAGATTTTGTCAGCAAGTAAAGTAATCCGCTTTGGAGAAGCGACATACGGGAGCAATAGATCAGCTTTCGCTTCTCAGGCATGTATTGCTGGTACGCCACAATGAGAGACAATAGAGACACCGTCTTGCCTGTACCCGAAGGCATCTCGAGAACACAGTGACCCCCTGCATCCAGGGTTTCTAGTTGAGGTTTCACGATCAGCAATAGAACAAGATTATAAAGACAGAAACACATACTTTTGAGATCGCACATGTAGCTTAATGAAGCTTAAAGTCAGCTTTCCGGTGAATCGCAACGAAGGATATTCGGTGAACTCACGCATATTGTTCTAAGAAAGGTTAGTCACATCTGGAAATAGATCGTCCATCCCAAGGGGAGAGAGAAAAAAAAACACGGTAATCGAATGGGCGATCTACGTCGATTCTCATGTTTCCTCCCCCCGAGGCCATCATGGTAGAGGCTTACCTGGATATATCCTAGGGTAAGGGAAAAGCACTGGTAGATCGCTAAATCGTGTGAGTAAAGAAGACGCTGGTACGGAGGAGACCATACTCAATGTTGAACTTCATGATGAGCTAGTTGTTTTGTACCGGGGCAAGCCCTCGGTAAGTCGCCTATTGTAAATTTGGCAGTTGGCGGAAAGCGTGAGGCGTGTCGTGAGTTCCCTATGAACAAAGCGAGCGTCGCGAGATCACGTGGTTGAGCACTGATGTCACCGAGATTCTCGGTGAGGGTAGATGACCCCTGTTCAGCACACCGAGAGATGCTCCACTGCGACTTACCCGGTAGCGACTTAAGATAAATCAGAATACGGAGCCTCACTCAACTTCCAACCTGGGGGAAATAGTGCGATTGTTGTAGATTGGGAGAAAGATTGAATAGATATCTTGAAGTCTGGTGTAACAGGTAGACAAGCTTTGGAATATACCAAGTTGGGCTTTGACGACAAATCATCACACTGGGAGTAAGGGAAAACACCACTCCAATCAACTCTTGTTCATGATGAAAACCCACAGAAATAGGCGTGTGTAATTGCAAGGCAAACAATATGCGCAGACTTGTCTCCCTAGCTTGTGAGGGGTTGAGAGCTTGTGCAACACTGTCTATGTTTTTGTTTGAACTGTTATTAATCAACCCTCTGTGCATTGCTTGGTTTGGCAATGCACCTCAATAACTCGGCAGGTCCCCCTTATCTTGACATCTGATTAAGGTATCGCGATCGGCATAATAGGTAGAGTCAAGTGCTACAATACCCGTGTAGACAATGGTTAATGCCGGCAGTTCAAGATGACAGTGTTAAGACGTTAAGCTATTTATGTGAGAAAATGGATACTCTGGAGTCCAGATACATCGACAGAGTCTGGGGTCGTACGAAAGGGGTGGAGTCTGGCAAGGGAGAGAGCCCGGGAGCGCTTGTTGGATGTGTGATAGTATCAGGGACCCGTTTGAGTCGCTGATCTCGTGATACGTCAAGTATCTAAGTTGCGTTTTGTAACTAACTGAAGACAGAGACCAATCATACTGGGTTGGACGTGGCGATAATATACGGCAGATAACTCAGTAACTTACATAGTACTTATATTGAGTATGTAGTATGCCTTATCTTTCAATCTTAGCGTATCATCTAGCTAGAATGCTGCATTATCGTTATTGATGGATGAAGCAGCTCAATTCATTGTTGTGTGTAGATAACTAACTAGTCTAAGGTTTAGGGTTGGTGGGGAGAAGACCAGGGAGGGAGCTTGGGCTGTTCTGTTCGCATCGCAGGGCGCTAATGCACCGGCTTTGTCTTGCTTCGACCCGTGATGGTCATGTCACCTCACCTCACTTTACATCTAGTCTGACTTTGTCTCTGGAGTGGGACGAGATTAGCTTACAACTACACTAAAATGTTGGAATGTGATCGTCCCCTCATCTCAAGATTGTCTACATAGTTCCAACGTAGGTAGTATCTCCCTTGTTATGAATGTTTGACAGGGCCGAGATGGACATGGCCGTCAATTGTTTGTGATTGCCTGCTGATTGTGAGCCTGCAGTCAGTCACAGTAGCGTCCTACTTCCCCGCTCCTGCATGCAGCTCCCCACCAATTACAGCGGCAACGCAACGCCAGCTCCCCGCCCCAAGCTACCCTTCTAGTGGAGACTTCCATGGATGCCCATGCTAAAGGTAGGTATGGATGGACCTTACCTGGGTAGTTAACCACTATCATATGGAAGCCTCAAACACCCTCTGGATTGGACTTGCTTATTGACGGATTCATGAGGAGCAGGAAACATGTTTTCTAGATTGAAGTGCATCAAACTGTCAAGAATATGTAATCCATATGATCCACCAGGGATTGATTGAAAACCATCCAGATTAGTAGGCACATAAGCGTATAAAGAGCGCTGGCATCCATGGAGTGGTAGGCAAATAATCTACAGTATGGGCACGCACAGCCTGTTTGCTCACCAACAAACCTACCCCGGGACCGGACCACCCTTATCAGGATTCGCCATCCGCCAACCCAACCGCCAACCGCCAACCGCATATCATTTCTTAACCATCCAACCAAGAATCGGTTTACTCCAACTGCTGGACGAACGAACCAAAAGCATAATCGTGCCGAAACCAAATCACCACCACCACTACAGAACCTACTTAGGTACCTCACCTGTAGTACAGTCCCTAGGGTCCTGCCGCTATTGACGACCCTCCCATTCCTTCCATTGTCAATAACTGCTGTGTACAGTATCTGACCTAGGACGTACCTTCTATCTATCTATCCGACTGCCGGCCGTAATCGTTTCCCCTCTTCTCTTTTTACTCTTTCATCTACTTGGCCACACCTATCCATATTGTCTTCAGTTTATTCATCGAACTTGTCCTTCTGATCTTGGCTTTGCTTGTCGTCATCTAAATCCCTTCGCATGCGCCTACCGGCCGAATAAATATCTTTAGAAGCAGTGACGATCCTAAGGACCCGCCCGTCCAGGTCAACTTCGTCACCTTCACACGACAAGACAAACAACATCTCGAACCCACGTCGTTTTATCTTGTTGGATCTCAATTCCACAATTTGATATAGTAAATCTGAGACAATCCCTCGCGTCGCCAGTTTTGCAAATATAGTCTCCCTCGTCTTTCTTTTCTGGGGTTGTTTTCTTGGAAAGCCATCTCTCCACCTATCATCCCTTCATTCCACCTTACGACCCTGTGGCTGGCTTCATGGTGCCTTGTCTCTTATTCTGAGCTCGGGCATGCGCGATAGTAGTCCAGTTGCAGAAGGAACAAAGTCGCGTGCTTCTCAAATTGGTATTCTTGCATCGCTATTCAAGACTCTGAGTCCTGTTCTTCCAGCACACCAAGGCTGAGGACAACAACATATCGCATTTCTTGCGTGGCATCGGGTTTGAATTGCTGTCTGATTGTCCGACCAATTTCCAAGACATCTGTCTCACTTGGGCTTGAGTCAGATTCTTGTACAACATATCGCATATAAACCCGTCCATATCTTTCTTCCAGTCTGTCGTTCGGCAGCACTACGGACTTCTTGCAAGCTTTCCAGAATAAGCTGCATACAAGTCCAGTACAGTTCAATCCAGTCCAACACAATTCAATCGAATTGTTCTCCCGCTGCTATGACTACCGTCGCACTCGCACGACCAATCCCGCCTCATCGTCCCTCATCTACCATCACTCCGCCGCTGTCTCTAGAATCTAGCTCCAGTTCTAGTACTTCGCCATGTTCTGTTCCAATTCCTAATAAACACCTCCCCATATGTCCTACTGGACCCGCCTGTCCCGATGAACTCGACACGCCGCCGTCATCACCATCGTCTCAGGATCAGCCGCAGCAGACCTCGGCTCTGTATCCCCTTGATGGTTTCAAGCGACTAGTTTCGGGTGAACTCTCTATCTACGAGCTTGATGCGCCCAAAGTTGCAGATGCCATTGACTTTGCTTCACGCCAGCCATTGCCCGACCCTGCCCTTGTCTTCCCATGGTTTCATGGTCTCCATCCCCAAAACCATGTTCAACAATCTTTTTTTGCTGCCCGGCGACGTGCTGCCAGGCCGACACCCTCTTGCATCAGGTCACTCACTGTTGTTAAAGCTGACGGCGATCTGAACTGCGCACGACTTAAGGGTGCGGTTGCCCCCAACGAAATCATTCAAGCCAACAGTCCCGCCAGGTTTATTGAGGCAGATCCACGCGAGGGCTTTTCTGTCAGGAACTTTCAAATTCAGACTGTGAAAACAGCTGTATTATCGGACATAATTGTTTATGGGCGGGACCTGAACAAAACTCGCAAAGTGGCGTGGGACATTGCAAATGCACAGAAACTATGGCGTGAGAAACACGAGGATCAGGGTGAATGGATACCAGAATACCACACCTTTATCTGCACAAGCCCGTTTTCGAAATTCGAAGAACACCACTCTGAGATTGTGGCTGTGGATGGATCTGGTCACTTGACAGGCAACGTCCTCGATTTCTTTAGCCAGGAAAGGCGAGAGATGTGGGCGATGACTGAAGCATCTGAATTCTCCAAGAATGTGTTCATGGGTCCTACCCCAGAACAGGGAAGCCTCGAAGAAAAGAAATACGACATCCTGATTGAATGTAGCGATCTTGGAAGATTGAATCCACTAGCCCTACAACTTATCGCCGAAAGTCCTGACGATGACCGTAAGCAGCGGTTCCTCGACTTTCCATCATCTGGCAGTATCCTTCCACCAACTTGGTCACACTCAGAAGCAGACGGTATTCTAGAAACCTGTAAATGGATCTATCACCTGGCGCATGGTCTATATCCGGAGCCTGAGCCAAGCCCGAACACAGGTAGTGTGGACGGAGAGGGAGATTCACCCATGCCATCCGATCACGAGTCGACTTTTGAGGTTAGACCTCATAAGATATTACTTCATTGCGCTGATGGCTACACCGAGTCGACTATGCTGAGCATTGCGTACTTTAGCTACAGTACTGGGCGACCTGTTCCCGAGGCATGGCTACGACTGCACACAGACAAAAAGCGAAACTTCTTTGCATACCCAACAGATGTTGCGCTGTTGACATCCATTACCCCGCGGTTACTTCGGGAATCTCCTGTTTGTAAAGGACTTAGTTTGACCGATATAACTCATCTGACAAGAGACGAACCAAGTTGGTTCGCTGCCCTCGACGGATCCTTCCCGAGTCGAGTTTTGGATTACATGTATTTGGGTAACTTAGGACATGCCAATAACCCTGACCTCCTGCGAGCACTTGGCATCACTCAGATTCTCAGCGTTGGCGAAATTGCCATGTGGCGAGAGGGAGATCTTGAGGATTGGGGTAAGGAGAACGTATGTGTGGTACAAGGGGTTCAAGACAACGGTATTGATCCGTTGACTGAAGAATTCGCTCGGTGCCTCGAATTCATCGGTAAGTAAAACCTGGTAGCGCATGAAAATCAAATTTGCAAAGGCTTACTCTAGTGTACAGATCGCGGTCGACGAAATGGCACTGCGACATTGGTGCACTGTCGCGTGGGAGTATCCCGCAGCGCAACCATCTGTATCGCTGAGGTTATGCGATCAAAAAGGATGTCATTCCCACACGCATACTGTTTCGTTAGAGCGCGTCGCCTGAACGTTATCATCCAACCCCATCTTCGATTTGCCTACGAGTTATTGAAGTATGAGGAGGCGCTTCAGCAGGATGGTGATCCTGACGCCCCGATTCAGAGAACATTGGAGTGGGCTGAAATCGCACGTGAAATTGCACTTATGAATAGGCCATATTCCCGTTAAGCCGTTGTACGGCACTTCGACACCCTTTTCATTAGACCTTTGGGTCAAGCGGCTCACAGAGCCACAAGAACCGAAACGGCCAGATCTCATTTGTGGTTTTTTTTTATTATGCCTATGCAACCGGATTGCTTATGACAATATTTTCATTCTAAGCACGTTATTCAACCGAATTGGCGACTGAAACTTCTGTAAGAAACGCGGGGATCGGATTTGCAGTTGGATCGGCGCATTGTTGGCATATGAAACTTATGGATATCCCCAAGGGGCTTGCGCACTCGGCGTTTCCGGCAGATAAGGCTACTTGTTTTGTTGTACTGTGTTTATTTTGGCATATGTCTTGGCTTTTGTATTTGGACAATTTGGAAAGTGCGAAATTGGCTGTACAGGGCGATGGATGATTACTGCCACAATGGGGTTGGACGGGCACATACTTCTTTGGTAAACGTACATAGTGCATTACTGGCACAGCTGTCAATGGTATTCTTTTGAGACCTAACATAATACCGCTTCGTTGCCAAAAGTGAGACCGAACCCCGACAAACGCCTATGACAATGCTTCCGCTATATTGATATCCTCCTACATGCCATAGTAACCTAGCACACTCACATGTTGTGATAGATGACCTCTCACTCGAAAGTGTTGTCCTAGCTCCCGTACCCTGAAGCGTCGCTTTTGTCATCGCCTTCCAAGACACTATAGTATTTGCCGTTAGCACGTTTTAGATATATGCGTGTGGAAGTGTGTACTTACGAAAACTGCTTCACAAGATAACCTTCTCCGCCATGCTCCATATCGATATTATAAACGTAAAAGCCTCCGTCACTTGTCACGACCATGACCTGCGGGCTGCTACTGCTCATGGCTACAACACTGCGTAGAGGACCACCAGGCGTATCTCGCAAAGTTCGTGACGTCCCCGAGGGAACGGCAGATTTGGGAATCTTGATGTAGGCGAAATCTCGCAAAGGCTCCCACATTTCTGTTACAGACTGTGGGAGGTATGATCCCATGACTCCTGCAACGCCACGGCCCATAATCTGAGAAGAGCGACGGAGCATACTACTGAACGAGCCACTCTGCCTTGAATGGCCTTGATTGTTGCTACCTGCTCCGTTACCCTGCCCATTCAGATCTGCTGGTTCATTCCTTGGCGAGTCTGCTGCGCTGGTACCAGGGGACTCGGGATCGTCAAAGCTTCTTGCTCGAGACCAGCGATCCTGTCGCTGCGACGCGGGCGACTCAATAGGGGCACCGGCTGGTGTGGTGTTTCCAGGTGGTGCCCCAAGCCGAAAGATATGTATTGTGTCCGACGTTGAAGAAACACACAACAAGGTTGAACTGAGGTTAAAAGACATACTGTATATAGTGGAGGGGTATGTGCCGCGTCGGAACTGGTACAACTTTTGGCCCTTCGGCACTGAGAAGACGCGAATGATGGTGCCTGTTTCGCTAGCTGTAGCCAGCAGTGATCCTTCATTGTTAAGACAGATGCAGCATAATGGCGATCGATGCGCCTCAATAACATTGACGGCTTTGAGCGTAAGAGTGTCAAATATCAAGACTTCGCCTGATGTGGGCGCAACGAAAGTGGATTGAGGAGGGGCATGCGCTGGTCTATTCGCATCGGGGTCTTCTCGAGGTTTCGGCAAGGGGTAGGCGATAAAGCAGTTTTCGGAGGATGGCGAGAGTGCACATATAGCGGAGGGATTCGGCGAAGTCGCAATCGTATGTAGCAGGCTCATGTTGCTAATGTCGTATAAATATATCTCCTCCTCAAGCACAACGGCAAGGCGCTTTCGGTTAAGTCGGACGGCCAGCACAGCTGAAGGAAAGGTGAGCTCGCAGATGACGGATGCTCTCTGTTTGGCATGTAAGCAATGTTATCTCTTCTTGAAGATTGAGCTCTGGTACCTTAGTATTTTGAATGATGAGGTGTCGTGGGGATAGAATAAGAGCGACCAGAGAGGTAGAAAACAACATTTCGATGATAGCAATGTTGCCATCATCGCTACTAAAGATTCGAGAAAACGGGTCTGTGTGGTATATACGAAAGCCTTTGGAAGTGCCTACAAAATAGACCGGTAATTAGTCTCATGAGAAACAAAGAAAGATTCAATCCAGGCAGCCCTACCGACAGCAAGACAGCTGTGGTCTTGATTGAAGGTGATGAAATTAAGCGCTGGGTTGGCCATGATGAAGTCAATGTCCCAGGACTGAGATATGATGGATTTGGGTCAAACTAGGATGCGATGAGGTATGGGTTGTATCGTATGTGTTCTCGTTTGGCCAGAGACTCGAGCTCGATGCTCGAGATGCTTGAGAGATGCTTTCGGAAATCGATGGCGCAGGCGCGAATATGTTGTTGGAAGCGATGCGACAGAGGAGGAATACCAGAGTCGGTATTGCTTTACAGAGTATATTATTGTAAGATCCTCAACATGACCCGGCTGGGTGGTTCAAGGTTGAATTAACGTAGAACTTTGACGGTGGTTGAGAGGTTGGGAGGTGGAATGAATGGAAGGCTTTCGTGGAGCGCGCCTAGGTAGGTAGGTTGGAAGCTTAAAGGTTCCGTTGGTACCTACCACACCTTACCTAGTAGGTTAGGTAGGTAGTTTAGGTAGCTTGTAGGTCCACCAGACCTCGCTAAGTACCTTCTAAGGCAGTATTGGAAGTTATTTCTAGACTAGTATCTGGCATTTTTGGAGTACCAGCAAATTTGACTCACGAGATTAGAAGAGAAGACATTAGCAAATCATTCTGATTTTATGTCACTTGACTTTTGCATCTTGAAGTTTAGACGGAGGTTAAGCTTCCATCCCGGTCTAAGTCCTTCGAGCACGCGCCGAGTGTACCTGTCTCCGCAGCTCATGACCAAGTCTAGAAAGGTACCTCCTAAGCAGGAGCTCCCATGGTGGGGAGGAGGGGAAATCCGTCCCCAGTATCGTATCAGTTTACCTACCTACCTAGTGGAAGCCAGCAGCGATACCCTCACTACTAGTTAGAGTGTCGCGATAGGATATGGATGAAATTTAACCCCATCTCCTTACGATAAGCTCTTCATTTTGAGGTTATGTTATCCCCAGTGAGTCGTAGCAACCTGAAAATCTTGCGTCACTACTAGATGTTGCCTTGCCTGTACTAATTGTCGGGTCAGATGAGATGGCTGTCAGGCAGGTCGCTCCCTCCTCCACCTTTCTTGTACACACCAGGCATCGGCGAAAGCTACTGCTGTAGTCAAAGCGACTAAGTTATGAAATAATTCTTATGAAACCATTTAAGACCAGCTTCTAGGTACCAAGGTTACCTTAGTACATAAGTATGTAACTCTTTTCTCCTCAATGTAGTGAGTGGTTATAAGGGATCTGACATCTAACTTACCTAGTCTACCTATCCCAGGTGACGTCGGTGTCAGGCTGTTTCCGTATCTTATCAAGATAACAAACAGTATTCATGATGGACCCTACCTACCTCACGCGCTAAACCTCAAATGGTGTTAAGACGGGCACAATTCATTCACTAACAAATCTTTCCATTCAAACGGCTTCACAAAGTCGATGTTTGGTGCTGCTTTGTCAAATCAATCTTCTTGCAGATCCTCACTAGATATCTAAGTAGCGGACACACCGCTAGTCATGGCTAAGGAGAAGCCTCCGTCCTCCCGGATGGCCAAGACACAGGCTCTTGACGACCTGATCATGGGGGTAAGTCTTGGTTCTATTTTCACACTTACAATGAAACTTCCATGTCCATACATTCACGTGTTGTTCACAAAACAGCTAACAGCACTTTCCAGACCAACAGCAGCAGTATTGTATCTAAGAGGAGCGTTGAACGCTTTTATTACCCCAATGAACTGCACTTCTTTCGATACTTTGTCAACAAGTTTCAACGAAGAGCCCCTCTCATAAATCGCGGATACTGGCTTAGGCTCAGGGCCATTGACGTGATAGTTCGACAGTTCATTACGGCACCACAGCCCGGCCGAAGAAAGGTAGTCATTAACCTCGGGGCAGGAAGGTGAGCAATCGACCATTATAACTTTAAATATTAAATACTCACCATTCCTGAAGTGACGTTCTTCCTTGGCAGTCGTACCATCGATATGGCGATTCTTGTGACGACACTCTGTTCATAGACGTTGATTACCCCGATCTTATGCGAAAGAAGCGGGCAATTGTCTTAGGCACGCAGCAACTCAACGAGCTATTGGGCAATAACCCTTATATCAGCGAAAAGGATACGGACCCCCTTCTTCTCCGCAGTGATAAATACTGCCAGGTGGGATGCGACCTCAGAGAATTGGAAGCCCTACGGAAATGTCTGGAGTCGTTTTTGCCCTTGTCCGAATGTTCAGTGTTGTTTGTTGCCGAAGTCTCAATCACTTATATGGACACGGTATCAGCAGATGCTCTCATCCAGTGGGCAAGCTCTATCGGTCAAGGTACTTCGACTCCAACGTTGGCGCCGATTGAAGTTATTGTAAAGCTAATCGTCTCCAGCTGAATTCTGCCTGTTGGAGCAAATCTTACCTCATGGGCCAGAACATCCCTTTGCCAGCACGATGTTGAAACACTTCAACAAACTCAACACATCCCTCAAATCCGTAGATCAATACCCAACTGTTGATAGCCAGCGCAGTCGGTTCGAAAAGCGCGGCTGGAACAGTGTTAATGTTTGGGACCTGTGGGAGGCTTGGAACAGCGAGGTATTTCTCACCTCGGCTGAGAGGGCTGCTCTAGACGACGTAGAGCCGTTTGACGAGTGGGAAGAGTTCATTCTCTTCGCGAGGCACTATATCGTTCTACATGCCACATCGTATAGGAGAAGTGACAAGGCCGAGGAGCACAACACGCGAGCCTCTCCCCCTGCTACGCACGTCCAAGCACAGATGGCCACGGCAAGGTCTTTAGGTGCACCCAAACGACGGTTCGGTGCACCCTTCATAACCTCCAGCCCGGAAGGAGGCCAATACCTAGTCCACACCTTGGGCATGGGTGTCAAATCGAGACTTGATTCGTGTGATATCTATTCCATCCAAGAGAGCAGTCTGCATTTGGAAATGTCACCCACAGGGCCTTCTGCAAGGCTCTGCCATACGACTACAGATCTAGGTAAGTGTGGCCTTTTGCTTGTGGGAGGTCGTGCCTCTCCTTCAAAGGCTTTCAATGATTGTTGGGTCTTGAAGAAAGACTCAAACAACTGGGAGAGGACGTTTGACCTACCTGTTCCTTTGTTTCGACATTCCACTGTTCATTTGCCAGGTTCGTCACTCGCTCTGGTGTTCGGCGGCAAGACAGGGCCTTCCAGTATATCGTCGAATTACTTTGTTTTTCATCCCGTCAAAGGATGGCTCAAATGCGCAGTCTCTGGCGTGACACCCAAAGCTACCTTTGGGGCATTTGCCCTAACTTCAGCAAGTCCCTCGATCAAGTGTGGGCACTTTGAGGGTTTATGGGCAGGTGGGATAGGCGACGATGGAAAGATCAACAACCAGGCTTACTTTTGGACTGTTGACGTTACAGCCGATGAGGTATGTTCACCTTTTACTCTGTAGGGAGTTGATAAACGGCTACTTGCAACTGCATCAGACTTGGTTATACTGACAGCAATACAGCCACGTATCCACTTTGAGCCTGTCCCAAATTACGACCAATATTCTTGGGTTTTATCAGTCTTTGGTGCTCAAACTGCTGATATTGAATCCTTGAGTTTTGTGTGTGGTGGCGTTGGTCAGGATCCTTCTGCGCAAGGCCAATCCATGGCTTGCCTTGCCATGAAAGACAAGGCTTTGGAGGCTTCCATCGTTGATCTAGAAGAGAGTGCCGGACAGTTGCCTTTCATGATAGGATCTGCTACCGTTTCTTTCGGTTCGCAACTGATCGTGGTGGGTGGAGGAGCTACCTGTTTCTCCATGGGAACATTTTGGGATAATGGCGTTTACAAAATTGATCTTGCAAATGCTGCCTCCAGGATTATTCCTAATCTACTAAGGCATGATGGATCAGTTACCATCAAGTACCAGGATTCGCCCAAGCTTACACAACCGACAGCAGGCGGTGACCAGCCCGGGCCTCAGTCCAATGTTAGTATCACTGAAATCCCGAGGGTGAAGCTGCAGTCGAAGTCGGACTTCGAGAAACTGGTCCAGAATCGAAAGCCGGTTATCATCGAAGGATTGAACTTGGGTAGCTGCGTGGGAAAATGGAACACAGAGTACATGGTTCAAAGTGTGGGCAAAGCTAAAGAGGTTGGTCAGGTCGGACTGCTCGAGCCCAGACGCATTCGCTAATTTTGGATCATTAGGTTGTTGTCCACGAATGCCAGAGTCCCACAGGCAAAATGGACTTTAATTCCAAAAATTTCCGCTATATTACTGAGTCATTCTCGACGTTCATGGCCAAGGCCGCCAAAGGAGAAGCGTTATACTTGCGTGCTCTTTCCGAAGGAAAACCTACAGAGGCACCGGCCAACCTCGCAGATGACTTCCCAGGCCTGGCCGACGACTTTCGGCTACCAGAAGAACTCAGCTTGGTCAAGGATCATATATTTAGTTCCGTGCTGAGAATATCTGGCCGAGCAAACATGTGGTTACATTACGATGTAAGTCAGCGTTGAAATTAAGAATTTCCCTGTTCGGCTAACCAACGGATCACGTCAGGTCATGGCCAACGTTTATACACAAATCCGAGGCTCAAAACGCATGATTCTTTTCCCGCCAACTAACGTTAATCGTCTGGCATTTGCGCCAGGTGCCTCAAGTTCAAGCATTGATGTCTTTTCGGCCTTAGGTACACATCAACTGGCATCGACCAACCCTTATGAAGCCTTCCTAAACCCTGGCGACCTCCTGTTCATCCCAGCTATGTGGTTCCATACGGCCAACCCGGTTACGGATCTCAGCGTTGCGGTCAACGTCTTCTTCCGAGATCTCGAGACTGGTTACTCAACAGGTAGAGATGTGTATGGAAACCGGGATCTGGCAGCGTACGAGAAGGGACGACAGGATATCAGTCGTATCATAAAGAGTTTCGACCATTTGCCTCTTGATATCCGTCAATTCTATCTTAGAAGGCTTGCAGACGAGCTGCTACATGAACAACATTGACGAAGTAAAATAGCGAACGGATTCGAAAAGGTTGAGATGGAGGGTGATAGACTTTGTGACCATCCGCACACACTTGTTTTTATGGCTTGACGCTACGTTTCACTCAACCGAACGTCAGCGGCATGGGTGAAATGAAGAGGAAGGGCCCTGCCCAGGCTTCCTTTAGACTTGCCGAGAACTCCACGGCGAACTGAACGCTTGTGATTGACCTCAATCCAATAGGATGGTCGCTTTGTGGCTAAAGTCAATGGGTTGGCGGGGCTGCGATTGAATTTTCATGTTGAATATACCGCACCCACCAACTTTCATATGCAAATTAAGTGATAAAGCACTCACTGGCATCGAGGTCAGAGCGTCACTAAACATCATGATTACGCTTGTGCTTACATATGCCACGGACATATCTCTCAGAAAGGAGGGTTGCTCCCTGTCTGTCTGCTCTGCCCCTTGCAGAAGCGTCGGCTATTACTTGATTATACGAGCTGAAGCGAGTGATTAATTCCCAGATCCACACTTGATGTTCCCTTCGATCGTGCGCTTATCCGACGGATCTTCGATAAGCCATCATCCCAGCCACGACGGGTAATGAAATTGGCTGGATGATAGATTCAAATGCTTTCCGCTTGAACAATGCCATGGTCGTAAATCTGAACGTATGGCGTACGGCGCGATGCGGAGAACGATGCGAGATATCTGGAACACTACGAGGTTCAGACTGAGAAGTATTAAAGGAGTAGACTGCGGTCCACACGACTTGGCGTGTAGAAAGTACAGTCAGTACTGTACACATGGCAGATTCGCAACCAAATTTTCTTCAGTACGGCGAAAACGCAAAACAGGATAATACAGCCGGCCATGTCGTGTTTATGTTACGTACATGCAAGCCATGCAAGCCATGCAAGCCATGCAACGCAGCACCAACACTTGAGATTTTGAATTAACAGTAGCAAGCAGTCGAGTTCCCTAGGAACGGCAAGGGGAGAAATAGGATAGCCGAAAGCTGAAGTCATTGACCATGAAATGACTGCCGGCGATTTCTTCCAGGCTTCAAGATCAAGGCATGACGGTATGGCGCGCCTTTCAGTCAACTACAAGGGAGAGAAGAGTGAGAAGGGAGGGAGGGAGGCGAAGTTTTCCCTTTTCGAGACAAGTCCATCGTTTTTACTGGCTCCTTCTCATACTACATTCCAGTTTGAGATCTAGGCTCAGACATTACCTGAAGTAGGAACCGACTACTGAAGATTCTTCTGTCTTCATGGGACGCATGTCTTGTCAGTACCCGTCCTTGTCGGCGTCGGGCATCCACGGTCAGAGAGCGAGACCGTGGCTTGGTGCTGTGACGACGGGGTAGGAAACCCGAAACTCAAAAAGGTTAACATGAATTTGTGTCTACTTCTATGCTGCGTCTATTCCGATAAACACGATGACCGAGTCAGAAGCAAATATTGTTCAAGCATGGCCGACATCGAGACCATGACAGGTATAAAGATGTTAAGGCGAAGGGAGCCAAACTCGATCCCGGTGCAGACTCTGTTCTGTAAAGGGTATCAATTGATTTGTGAGTTGAGCAGCTTTCACATCTTCTCCGGCGGGGGCGGACATCAGCTCCGCCCTTGCAACAGGGGTTTTCAACCTTTACACAAGACAAACTCCCTTGGATTACAGTACCACGTTGGTGTGTCAGCCTACATTGTGACTGTTATCGTCAGCTAGTCTCTTGTACCAGGGTTTCACAGACTCACATGCATCTTGGCTTCACTGCGCAAGCCACTGGCTTGTAGATCATGGCTTAAATTGCTTCTTCAGCCTGACATACCTGGTAATAAAAGAGGGGGCATAACCAAATAGCCAGCCTAGTAGCAGATCAGATCAAATCGCAAGGGTTGCAGCCGTATCCCGGAAATCAGGATCCTTCCTGGATCGGCGAATTAACAGGTTAGACCCCGGAGCATACGCCCGTTATCTATCTAGGTTTACAGCAATTTCCCGACTACATGGTAAAGACGGGTTTGGTTTCTCTAGGCCGTCTGTCACCAACACGGTTCCACAAATAGCTCACACTGCATCTCTTGTCTCTGTACGAGACAACGGGTACAGCATCTGTTTTACTAGGATTCCAATGACTTGGCGGGTTGCATAAGGCTATATCGTGGTAAGACAAGCGAAAAAGCAAAGACTCGATCGAGGTCGTTTAACTATATCATATATTACTTTGCATTGTATCGCATGATCTTTTCTTGCTTTTCTTCTCGTCCTTGTTTGTCATTCGGCTTTTGACTTTAGTTAGTGACGTGTATTTTCTGTATTGACATCCATGTTAGCTGAAAGTGAAAACCGCAAGCTGCATGTGCTAATGTGGTTTTGCCTTTTTCTTACTAACTTTGCTGGGCCTGCAGCTTTTAAGTCCCGATGACTCCGAGCCCAGACGAATGGCAGGACCGCGTTGCCGGAGGGTCACTCAGAGGTCAGACATTTTCATGGCTACTGCACTCTAATGTAGGTATTGTACCGTGTTTTACACAGCCTGCAGTGTTTCCTGCCCCGCCTCCTTGCAGCTCTATTCCAGATCACCCTGGCAGGATACCCCAAGCTCAGCTCTATGATTGTCGGCTTCTGTTTCCATGATAGGAAGGCGGAATTAAAACAACTGAAGAAGTATTACTCGGCTGTCGACTCCTGGTCCCAACGACCTGGTTTATGTCTGATGATCGTCGTCGATGTAATAATGCTTGTAGATGTATCATAACTTATTGTGAATGGCCAAGACTTACATACTCTCTCATCTCTTGTTCAACCTCTCGTCATCCCCGAGGGAGCAACTCGATTACGCTAGTGCGTTTGGCGAGATAAGTTGACAGCCCTCCGGCACTAATCCCCAGTATTTTGTGCCCGTTGTACCAATTCGAGAGCCATAGCTTTCTTAGCGCCCTCACTCTAATGGGGAGATAGAGACTCTCAAGCCACAACTGGTCGGCTACCATTCTCGATTGGTTCAAGTGTCGGCCTCAAGAGAGATCGCACTTGCGGGCTAGCCTGGTCCAACGCCAAGCAGCTCCTTGACCTCCTCCAATGTCCCCCCGTCCCGTTCCCTAGTGGCAAGCAGACAATAGGCTCTCGGCTTACTCTATGCATTTGCTTCTCCCTTGTGGTAAATGTAGGCGTTCTGACTGCTGAGTGGACGTTGACCTCACGTCAGGTCGTGTCTGTGGTGTCTATGCCGACATGGTAAACTCCACTAGCAAACAACCTGCAGGTGTTGGGTCCCCAAGTTACCATATTGGTGTCAGTTAAGAACCTCTGATGTCCCGGATGTCTTTTGCATCTCGTTCAGGACCCTTGCTATCACCATATACGGCGGAAGCAACTCTTTGTTGCCTCTCCATATATCCGCCGACATGTCGACCGAAGCATTGCTGAAGCAGTATCAGGGCCATATTGTGCCACAGAGCTACAATGCTGGCTTTGTAGCCTTGAGCTATGTCGTCAGTCTTGTTGGTGCTGGTTCGACTCTCGAACTCATTAATCGCAGAACCGGTTTCAGAGGTCTTTTCAACCAGTATGTCTCTATCAAGTAGTCATGATTCCATCCGAGAAGAGTACTAACTGAAACAGTCTGCTACTTTTGGGCTCAGCAATTACCATGGGTGGAGTGTCTATCTGGTGCATGGTAAGTTCTTCAGTTTTATACTTCCTTCGGCACTTAACGCGTACTCATCATCATCTTATATGAACAGCACTTCATAGGTAACAGAGCCATCGACCTTGCCGATGGACAACCTGAGTTGCAAGTCGCCTATTCTAGCGGTTTCACCGCGATATCCTTTTTCGTCCCGATCCTAGTACTCCTCGCTGCCTTTATCGCCGTCGGCACTAACAACGTCGTCTCGTGGTGGAGGCTCGTTGCCGGCGGTGTCCTCTGCGGAACTGCTGTGTGTGGAATGCACTATCTCGGCAATGCCTCTATCAACAACTATACGTGCGTATATCAACCTGCATACGTTATAGGATCTGCCATCATTGCTATAGTGGCAAGTAACGTTGCCTTGGCTATGTTCTTTGTATTTCGAGCCATGTGGGCGAATGCCTGGTGGAAGCGAGGAATCTCCGCTGTTGTGCTTGCCGGAGCCGTTTCTGGAATGCATTGGTGTGCGTCCGTTGGAACTCGTTATCGACTGAAAGGTATTAAGCCCAATGGAAACGAGCCCTCCAGGACAGGTACGGTTGTCGTCGTTATTTGCCTGGTAAGTACAGAAGTCGTGACCCTGCGATGATATTGAAGAGGTGAGGTTGCTAACATGGGCCAGTCTCTTGGGGCGTGCTTCGTCATTGCTGTTTCAGCGATTCTTCGTGCAAGAAACATGAGAAGAATGGCCCTGCGTGCTCAACAAATCACGCTCGCTGCAGCCATCTTTGATAAGGGCGGGAGGATTCTGGTTGACCCTGATGGATATATCCCAAACACCGTAGTGACTGACTCTTTTCTGGAAAAGGTGAGATCTCTCGAGCCAGGCTACAGAGTTAAATACTAAGAAACGTAGGACGCAAAGGAAGGCTTCAACACTGGCCATCCTCTGTTCCATTGGATGTACCAAGCATCAAGAAACTGGAACATGATTTGGAGTCTTATAGGAGGTATGAGACAGCATTTGTCGCAATTGCCACACTCCCGCACACGTAAGGATGGGCGACGAGCAATTCAGCTTGTGAGCGAGCATGGTGAGACTATCGACAGTTACGACATGATTTTCCGAGAGCTTTTCTGTCTTGCTGCCGCTGCTCTCGCTGACCGGTTCCGAGAAGATCTCACGTCAATCGGAGTGCTATGGGATCAAATTCTGCCAACAGGTGCTAGTGGTCGAAGGCCACGGACTCAGCCGCGCAAGCAATCTGTGACTGGGGCCGGCTCGGAAGCCGGTGATGCCACAGAAGAGTTCCACCACAGCCTGGATATGTCCGAGAAGGGCCTGCACAGATTGGACCATGGCTACGGGCGTGGCTCGCTCATGTTCCTCGTCCGCCGCTCCGAGTCGGATCGTGAGACTGAACGTCTGATCTCGGCTGGCTATCGCTTTGCTGAGCTGTATCAAGTCAGCGATCTCATCAAATCGAATATGCAAATCCAAACACCCGACTTCGAAAGCAAGCTTAGAGAGATGGCGAGCTACACGAGCGAACACAATCACATCCGCCAAGGGACCCATCTGGGCTTCTTTGCCGTCAGAGCCCGAGTCAGCTCCAGTTTTGAGGTCCTGGTGAGGAAGGGTGCACGTCATTTACTTCCAACTATGCCCTTCCCATTTGAGAACCTGGAGGACTGGCACTTGCAATACCTCAGAAAATTTGAGAACATGCCGGTTTCTAAAATCGTAGAGAAATGCGGCGAGGATTCCCAACGCAACGATCGAGAGGCCGAGTTCGCTGGGCAAATTGCAGATACCATCAAGGGCTTGCGCGAATGGACACAAGAGCCCTTACTCGAAGATGCACTCCTTACATCAACAACATTTCGCATCCCCTGTCGTGGAGATGAGGAGCGGTCAGAAGCAACAATGATTGCATTGCGGCTTGTTATCCCTATCCACTCGGTATTGTCGAGCCCCAACTGTGAGTTTGTGCCCCTGAGCTTCTTCAGGATGCGCCAGGTATCAACACAGTTCTATCAGGAGTTCACACGAGGATTGCATCAAGAGTTCGGTCATATCGCGAAAACGGCAGACCGCCATGAAGAATCTGAGGTTGGTGTGACTTCTTCAGCATCCGGTCGATGGCCATTCGCGCGGTCGGACATAGCCCGAAATAGTCAGGCGCGAGGAAAATCGATATCAAATATTGCCGGACGTCCGACTTCGTTGGCCGACTCAACACGATCTAGCTCAACCATCAATCTTTGCTCTCCAGGGAATAACACCCGAACCTTATCGATAGATTCAACAGACGGACCAGGACCATACATGCCACGACAGGAGCCTCTTCAGACCGCACCATCATATGGTGGCATCATGGTGTTCCAAGAGATCACCGTGGATGTGCAAGAAGGAAATGAAACATCTTCAAGGAAGCCAAGTAACGGTTCTGACTCGGATACACTCGTGATCGAGAAAACTATCTCCAGGCATCTGCCGCCTGTAGGCATCGAGCTGCAGTCTATGGGTCATTTTGGAACCAACGATGTTGGCACGCAGTTGTCTAACGATATTGGGGCGGGTAACGGGGGACACAGTTACGTGACGTGCTTCGTCGATGTTTTGTTCGCAAAAACGGTAGAAAGCCGTTAATGGGTGCTTCTTCATTTCTTTTGTTGACTTGTCGGATTAGCTCAACTGAGTTATTGCATGGCGTTGGCTTGCCCACTTAAGGGATGGATGGATGAAAAAGATACCAGGTGCCTCTACAGCACAGCTACAGTGTGGTAGCAACTAGACCACATAAGGAACAGGAAGTATAATCAAACAACGTACCATATTGATAACGAACTGCTCTGACATTGGACTGTGATGTACGATGGATTATTACCCGAGTGGGCGGGTGTTGCAAGGGGAGAAGGGAAAGGAAGGCGAGCACATGGAAGTCTTGACAGGATGGCAGCTCCTTTCTCAAGGCTACTCTTTGCACCGGGATTTACCACAAAGATTTGAATGATGTTTATTACCAGCCATGTACCTCAAGTGAAATAGATGAGCATGGCAATGTGACTTCGATACCATTTTTATACACAACTACTACGTAGTATCGTCTAAGGAATAATTTGATCTCAAAGGAACCTCCACGTGAGAGTCCAGACATGGTACATACAGCTTGTTGCGGTCGTCCTTTGATGACAATGATGCATTAAATATTAAAATCAAGGTTAAGTCTCTCAGATTTAGTCGACACACTGTTGTACCCAATATTCTTTCTCTTCTAGTAATCTGGTATTGGATGAGTATATTAGATCAGAGCTGGAAAAGCTTCATTTTCTTTGAATAAATCGGCTCCAGGACTTCCACTGCATTCCCATTGTCTTTTAACTTAATTATGGTCAAGACATTCCAGACCCTTTCGGATGGGTGTTTTGCTCCGGCAGGGTGAGCTTGCCAGACACGGTAGTTTTCGTACATTCTTGTTCGCCAGTGGCGGCGTTAAGTCAGCCTTAGACTGGAATTCCTCACCCCCCACACTGGTGCATCAGGCGATTGATTGTCACGGAGCTCAAGAACAGATAGATATTGTTAATGTAAAATGAATTTTGTTAGACATTACGTCTAGATTCCCTCCCATCAACGATGGAAGGGGGGTATCATGGCTAACTAGACACGAGAGTTCGTCTCTTTCTTTTCTTTGTATCATCCATATTAAACCAAAAGTAGAAAAGGCCGTTATAGTCATTATCAGACCGGCCACCAAGGGCTTCTTTTGCAGCCCTCCCAGTCATTTATCACCTCATGAAAAATGCAATCTCGGCATCCAAGAATACTTGGATGAGCGGCCTGATGCGTACATCAGAGCCAAACAATCTCGCAAATGAATAGCAAACCCTCCCAGACCCCTTTGATGTAGTTTAATCGAGAAATCAAATCATGTCGCCATAAACGCCTTGCCTGCCCCGTATGACCATTTTCATCAGTGATGGTCTATGATAATCCATGTATGCAAATCGTCACGCCCAGGATTTAAAAAAAAACAAAATTTGAACAAGTGGAAACGGTATTGACCCGGAACTAATCATCCGCATCTCAGATAGTCGTCTCCAGCTTAGCCATAGAAGAAGATGATCCCACTCGGAACACACGCTGCAGCAGGCTGTGTTTGCTACCATTCGCTCGCCTGTAGTTGAGAGCGATGGTATCGCAACCTTCAGTTGAACTCATTGACGCTCGGCTTGGTGATCGACGGCGGTCGAGCTCTGCATCCCATCCGTACATGTCTTCCACAGGAGACGCGTAACGGAAAGCTTGATGATCCAAGGTGGTTGAATGGGAACCCACATCCTCGCTGCTAGTAGCGGGTGTAGGTAGATAATTGGATACGTCAGCCATTGGAGTTGGCGTGACTGCAACACTACTCCCAGAGCATACGGGTGATGTCGATAAGAGTGGTAGACCAGTGTGGTAGGAAGATGCCGGGGGGCATTGAAAGTGAGCAGCATGCATGTTTGCCAAAGGCTGCACAGTAGTAACGAGCTCCGAAGGCTTGTTCAATCGTCTTCTCATGCGTATGTTCTTTTGCACGAGAGACGGCTTCACACCGTTGCGAGCGGTGTCAAAATTTGCGGCCGTGCCATTCCCAAAACCGCCATCTTGCTGGAGGTCAGGATTGTGGTACCAACCATCGTCTGCTGCATGCAAAGTGCCATGCAGAGGAGGACCAAGACAAACGCCTTCTGTCTCATGCATTTCTTCAGAAATGTCATGGGAACAGTCGGCTTCGTTGGACGATTCAGGTAATGACGCGACCTGTGACCCTCATAAGGAGTCATGGTGCATATGGAACCCTTCAGCGGGGTGAGATGAAGTAGGAGCAGAGCGAGTTCTGGAGCTCTTACGATTAAATCCAAGTTTGGCGCCCATCTTCTTCCAGCCCTTGTTATGAGCTGCCACAGCACGTTGAAGACCACCAGGAGAAGTGGTGAAAGCCCATTCCGAAGTGGGCGGCGTTGTCGGCGGGGTCATGGGTTCCATACCCGGAGTTGAGTTACAGTCGCTGTCGTCTGTCAGGGATTCGGGCTCAGTGTGGTGCATTGAGTTCATTGACCGAACAGGAGCACCCATGCGAGCATTACTGTTCGAAGAGCGGCGAGATCCGCGGCCATGCTCATCTGCGGACCCATCGGCGTGCATAGGGGCGACGGACTGGAGAAATGGGACAAGTAAAGAATCGTTCATAAGTTCATAGAGGATTCGACCAGCCTCATCCAGTTGTGCGGGGTGGGGAGGGGAAGGGCCGCAAGGAAGGCCGAGCAGCTGATCGCGAATGCGGGCCGGAAGATTAACCTCTCGAGGAGCACAAGGGATGATGTAAACCTGCATAAGCTTTTCCCATAGCACACAAACGCGATCGTTGTCTTCCTGGGTGCGGTTCGGGTTGTTGGTAATGATCTCATTGTAAAAGGCGGCGTATCGTTGTGAGTCGAGTGTGAATTCAAGACTCTCCATGCAGTGATTCTGAGACAGATAGGCCATGAAAGCACTAAGAGTCCAAGGTGGCGAAGCGACATCGAGCAGGATTTCGGTGAGAGAGGGTGGACGAGAATTTGTGGTGCCGTTTGGCGTAGAAGACCCCGACACAAAGGCTTCGCTAACTGGCCTTGACATAGGCGAATCGACGTCGAAGATGTCCTCAAAGGCGGAAGATGGTTGAGGAGACGGTGGAGGTATGCTGCATCCATGGCAGTCAAGAGACTGCCTCCGTGAACGCGACACACCCATCATTCTAGGGTCAGGAGCGCTTCCGAGCGTCCTAGGCAAGTGATGGATAGTAAATAAATCAAATAGGGAAACAGATCCTAGACTTGGAGCGTTTCGAAGGGAGGGACAAGGTCAAGTAATAAGAGCGAGACCAAGTGGAGTCGGGTAAACCGAAGCGGGTAGTGGAAGTCTGACGCAGAAACTAACGCAGATGCCCATATAGTGGAGGCAGAAGAGGCGTCGAGTCTAGATGTAAGGCTACCGCAGGAACAATAAGGCCATCAAGGTCAAAAGTATACTTTGATCTTGCTGAAGAGGATCAGAGGGAATACTGAAGAAACGGGCGCAATGGCGATAGAAAATATGTAGAGGTCGGTGGCTTGTTAAGGGCCCAAAATACACCACGGGAAGTAAATGCTGAAAACCAGAAGGCGAGATTGAGTTCAAGGATTGCCAAGATGGCAAGAATAAAGTCTGAGATCGTGTGGTGCTATGGACGCAGAGCCAAAAGTAACGAATGTCGCAGCGGACAAGACGGGTAGCGTAATTGACGATCGGACGTGATAACAAACAGGTCCGCCCGAATACTGGTCGATGTGACGTTTTGAGGACAATCAGTCCCAAAGCGGAGATGGCGTAGAGAGGGTCGAGGCCGTCCGGTTAGGAGTGTAGAGGTTGCTGGGTAGTCCCCAAGGGATTGGAATGCGAGGGTCGTAGGAGCCGCGAGCCGGCGAATGTCGTCGTGGACGGATTGCGGATGGTGCCTTTGCCTGAGAGCTTGGCGAAGGCCGGGTAGAGAGGAACAGAAGTTTGAGGCGGAAGAAGACGACTAGAGTTCGACGGCGTGCAGCCGACCGTGAGTTTATCGACAAGATGATAGAGCGAAAGGGTGATTTGGTTTGGTTTGGGCGAGAGACAAGTTGAATCGCAGGAATGCGGACCTGGGGGGATTCAAAGTGTAATAAGAGGTCCAGAGTCCAGACCCCAGTTGCAGGGCAGGTAGGCTGTGGAGGTGAAAGGGCGAGAGAGCGTGGGTGCGGCGGGCGTATGAGCGGCGTTGGAGAGCAGCGCTAAAGTTAAGTCGAGGCGGCAGATCTGCTAGTTGGTTGGCTACTTGGGTCTGGTGGTATTGGGTACTGGGGGCATCTTTGTCAGGAAAGGAGGGGGAAGGAGTTTACAGTTGAAACAGGACAGGGCCTGGTATGCTAATGTAGTGTTTATAGGAGTATTGTGTCCGAGAATCGATTTGGAGGAATGGCGACGAAAAGAGAGCGTGCCTTCTTTTTTTTTGTGCGTCTCGATGAGCAGACCGATTGAAGGAGTAGTGAGCGACGGTTTAACTGATCGATATAGCACCTAGTGTTAGGTAGTGTGTGCGTGTGTGTCGTCACCTGTAATATGCGGAAACAACACCAAAAGAAGGAAAGCGACCAGAAGTGGGTGATGGGTGAACGGGGCTGGGCTGAGCTTGTTTTTTAAAGAGAAACCTCCCTGATGAGATTTTGATGGTGTCCCCCTTGACTTTCTCGTTTTTTTTTCGGTCACTCTTTTTTTTTTTTTCCCTTCCCTCACAACCTGGATTACTAGTGCGCTGTAGAGGAGCCCAGACGGAGACACAAAACAACACAGAGTGGGGAGGTTGATGTGGAGATGGAGAGGACAAGAAAGAAAGAAGCCGGGATGGAAGGAATAGTGGGCTCATGAGGGGGTGGGTTTAGTAAAGACGACGTCAATAACATAACACCGGATCTGTCACAAACGGAGGAAGCGAAACCAAACCAAACCAAACCAAACAATCGGGAGCTCAGGCACCTAACAAAAACTATGTACGAGAGGTCGGGTGTTAGGTTAGCACCGTGATCCCTTGATGGTAATTGACAGAGGATGAATGACATCCATGGCTCCATGCTACCAATTGAAATTGGAGCATACACAAAAGAAAAATCTCCATAGCTTCCATGCGTCGTGTCAGTTGGTTCCTGTTTCGCCTCAGAGAACATCTATGGCTACTACAGTACATGACAGTACAGTATCCATACATGCACTCACTAAAAAGCCAGTCCAGTCACTGTCCAGTCATAGTACGAAAATGCCCCGAGCCTGACATCTCACCTATGTATGGTATGGCTGGGAACGTCTTCAGCCAAAGAGAAGACAGAGCCGATAAGGAGCGGGCCGTGAAGAGGCGACGAGGACACCAAAGGTGGCGGCGTCAACAACAACGATGGTCTACGTTGTGGTAGTACAGTACAGCACTGTCCAAAGGTATCGACTATGTAAGCGAAGCCCTGAAAGAAGCCAATAGCATTCTTGATTTGAGGGTCCTCGCCTCCACCAAGATCAATCCGTAAATGGATCTTCACTCATGTGCCCCTGTCTAGCATCTCATCGGCAGAGGCTGTCTACCGCACCCAGACTGAATGCTTGGCTAAACAAGGGGGTCACACACAGATGCTCGGATATTCACGAGGGTAAGGTGTTTTCAGCCTGGTGTTGAGGCAAAGAAGCCTTTTAGAAGTTCCCTTATTTTCAGTACAAGCAGGGGTTCGTTCACATCACGCCCTTCGTTGGCAGCGTGCCTAATATTAAGGTATCTTCCGTCTATACCTTCACTTGGCATCTATCTACCTATATATCACTACACAGCCTTGCAATGTCTTATGACCTCGCCGCAAAGACCACTTGTAGAAAAACGGATGGCTAAACTCTACCGGTACGGGTACAAACAGTTATGGAGCATCGAAAGTTTGTCCTCGTTGACTTCCCGAAGCATTACAACAGCTGGCTAATGTTGGCCAACCCTTTATTACTCCACTTGCTACCAGTAGACGCTAGGAGAGGAAGCCTCTAAGCCAAACTGACACGCAAAGGGAGTGAAAAAAAGGTCACACTGATTCAAGCTAATTATTCGAAAGAGAATAAAAAAAATTATAAAACAAGGCACGAAAAAAAACCGACTCTGGTAAACTCAGGCACGGACAACGCCGAAGACTACCTGAGCTGAGATCAGAATTATGTAAGGTATCTAACCAGGTAGGGTGAGAAATGGAGCAAGGCTTGAGCACTGGCGCGCGGGACAACTGAGTGTGGCAAATTAACCACCTCCAAAGGCGGTAGTCGGCAGACTGTGACGCAGTGGCACTGGTAACAGCAGTTTTGTACGATATAATACCCGAGGCGTGATATAGGTATGCACGCAGAGTACGTGTACAGTAACTTAATTAGTAGTAGGACTGCATTATTAGGAAGGGATGAGTAGACTGACTGAGGTGATAGGTTGGCTGAAGTTCTACCGCACTGCACTGGTGGATAGAAACACAAGTGCATAGTTCCCTGGATGGCAGAGCTGTTCTGAACTACCTAGGTATTTCGTCGATACGATTATTAAACTACGTGTATGCTGTACTGAATACAGACTAAAGTAGTGTAGAGGCAAGTCGTAGAAGAAGCACCCGACACTAGAAGGCCATAGTTGTGGCTAAGGTAATGTTAAATAGAGGCTCATAGAGTCTGGTCTCAAGCCAAGTTTTACTTGTGCTCTTTGAACACTCTGTGGCTTGCCTATTTTTGACCACGTAGGTACTCTTCGGCATCTCGATCGTTGTGGCCTCTTTAATGTAAATGGGCCGTTGAAACGCATAGCTTATTAGACGATTCCTCTATGCAATGCAATGTACCTATGGTGCTGTAATGCGACGCAATGCAATGATGCGCGGGGATGATATGACGAACCAATCGTGGCTTGTTTCCCCGCACGGCTCTCACTCCAATTGCCTTTTGAAGTTTGTGATGAGGAAGAGGACTGACATCATGACAGCCCGCGAACAACATCAGTACTGTACTGTACTACCCAAACATTGTGGCCAGTTGTAGTTTCGTACTTGTATGATCTCGTCTAAAGCACGATTACGACCCTAGACATGCAATCCAAACTCTTCTGAGATTTGAAGGCAAGACCCTGGCAATCTTCACGCGATAACGGGAGATTTTCACCCCACGATTAACATCAGCATGATCTACAGTGACTTATTTTTAAGAGCCGGAAATTAACTATTGCACAAGGTCAAGTGGGCTGACTGGATCGTCGTTGATGGATGGGCTTGGTCCTGATTTCCTACTCCAGGCAGTTTCTCTGCGTCATACTTGTCACCTTGAGAATTCGTTCCTGTCCGGGCCGTAATAATTAATAATTCCCTAAAGGTAAGTATTTATACTACCTATCTAGTACTTAGTACCTAATTTTAAGACTCAAGTTCCGTTCAGTTCGGTGACGTCTTGCTGAAAGTGCAGGTACCACAGGTGCTATGACAGTACTACGTTTTGCATCTTTAATGCCAAAAAGAGTTCCAAGAACATGGGTATTAGTGATGCTCGAATGCCGCACCCTGGACAGATACTCCCAAGTGTTGCCAAAAGGGTATTTTTTCCCCCCCTTAGAGACAGTAAGTACCATCCTGTAAGCATGCACAAACGCCAAGCCTTCCTACCATCCGGATTGCTTCTTTCTCAAACATCAACTGTTTGGCAACTCGCAGAACTGTCGCCCTCGGTTCTTCTCGTCCCATTGCAAAGCCAAATGCCGTCGTCAACTCCCACAAGCCCCTCACGAACCGAGAAGAGCACGGCAATGGAACAGTCCACTTTCCCAGTACCCCTGCTAAAAAAGAAGACGGCGTGGCTGACAAGGCCCTATGACTGGACCCTCGATCCTCAAATCCAGCCTGGCTTTGCCGCTAGAGGGGGGATAGTTCGGTCGATCGCGATGTGCATCTCCAACGATTTCCATTGGTCCTTACTCTACGGTACCGCCCCGTGTGTAGTGCCCAAGAGGTAATCCGAAGTCTCACTCCAAGCGCCAAGGACTCTTGCTTTTCGGACACAAGGGGACAATTTCGACTGTGCGGCGGCAGTTACTGACATCAACTACATCCGTCGATCATGCTGTATAGTTCAACGGGATGACAGAGCTCGCGAGAGTCATTAGACCCCGTGATTCGACGGCCCCTGTAGTAATGGTCCAAAGTTAGGTACATAGTTGAATGCTATGGCGTGACCCTTGAATCCTTACTCGCATCGTGATTGTGCTGGGGATACGCGCGAACGCCTCGGCAAGAGCCTCAACCAGACTACACGTAAATCTCTCCTTGGTTCACGACTATGCAAAGCATCTTGTTTTCTTTGTCCTTCATTTTTCCGGTTGAACCTCTAATTTGCACAACTTGAGGAAATCACACAAAATTTGCCTCACTAACTATGGCGTTGCTATTGCTAATATCTGCGGATCAGAGTAGGTCGAAATATCATGGTTGGATCTCATTTCCCTTTGAGATATCCCGACATGCATCATTTTGATTGTCTAACGATATTGCGCAGGAACACGAACCATTGAGGTACAATAGCGCTCTGGCTCGACGGCCTCTAAACCTTCACAGTTTGTGTTTTGATCTTGGGCAGGTGTCTTTGTTCGCGAAGTGTCACCTCGTCCAACACAAGCATACGAATCAATTGTGGCGCCATATAAGTTAGGTAATAGCATGCAAGCCAAGGGTGTTAACATCTTGACATGCAATACCGGTACCCCTGTGAGTTATGGACTTACACTGCTGTGGTCAATTGCTGATTATACAAACTGACGTGCGAAAGGGTCAACTGCCACGGAAAATTATGATGACAACGATCCGCGCACGCATACCGGCATCTGTGACGTGTAGTATGCCTTTCTTGTCAATCTTATCATCTAATATGAAATATCTCGAAGGGGTAAAATGATGGACCCATGCATCTGTTGGAATGCGGATGCCGTCATTTACCTCTATCACGAAACGGTCTTTGACACCCCCATTCTCTAGTTTGCTGATGTGGGACGGGAACAGACACAGGGCTACAGCCCAGATTACAAACGGACAGGATTTTCCAACATGATGTTATGTACCTGTTTGTACGCACGATCCGCAACTGGCCCATCTCGACCCAGCCATCACACCTTCCGGCGATATCTTACAGGCCAACCAAGATAACCACTGGAGCATATCTAGACACCCGTCTAGCAACCAAACAAAGAATCGTTCCTTTCTCTTGGGTGCCTGAGCTTGGCCTGTAGTGCACACTTGGACAGGTGGCTTGTGACATCGTCCGAGTAGGTTGGGCAGGCCTGCGTTGCGATGAACGAATGATGGCGACCACCGACACCGGTAACAAGCATGCCCTACCACAGCTACTTTCAGCGGCGTGCAGCTGTAGGGTGAGGTTGTCTCAGCCAGGCAAGCAGCTACTATAGGGATTGGTCATCTTCATGTCAATGTTGGGTTATGATGGCGGAAGGTAAGCTGAGATGTCGTCGGTGCACGGCGATTATGCCCGGCGCACGAGCTTGCAAAGATCGGAACTCATGGTACAACCCAATACAGTTACTCAAGCAAGACTTCGGGTGATGCAGGGAGTTCCAGTCACAGCACTTCTTGCGACGAGAGCTGTCAATAACTGGAGGGTAGTTACCTAGGCTAGGCCAACTCAACGTCACAAAATGGAGCACAGGCCACGTCAACAAGAATAACCGATGGACCTGAAGACTAGGAAGGCTGAGAACGCTACGAGATGCCAAAATGGTTGGTTTCCTTGGCCATTCTAAGGTCTGCTGGTGGCTTATTCTGGAAGTCTGATGGGAAAACTAATACAAGAAATAGGTAACAAAGCGTCGCGAAAGAATCTTTCTAGAAACAAGCATGCGGAAACTAACGCCGGCGACTGTTCTGGAAGCCTTCCATATCGAGTAGCAACACGTCTGAGTGGCCTTTCAACGGAACCACACCACCCTTGCCTAGTCCCTACTGTATGAGGTGAGGTGACACCACTCAACACCAACCGGCCTCGCCGTGTCTCCATCTCTCACCCCCGACAAGGGAGGGAAAAAACCTGCCACAATCATCATCCTCACAAACACGACATTTGTTGTCGCCCCGGCAATTCTTTTGGTCGGGCACCCTACCATACCCGTCACCGGTTATCCGTACCCGACAGCCCTTTTCCGCGGGGCCTCCCTTCTCGGCGTGTTCTAGAAGAGTTTTTCGAAGCCGCGGGGGCCGTTTTCTTTAATTGGAACTATCGACTTTCGTTCCCTTAAGATATCCATACTGGCGGTATCCAAATGTCTCCAGTTTTGCAGCAACACCATCCACGTCAGGAAGCTTCTGCCGCTGCAACGGCCCGGGACTTGACACAGACACCTACATAGCGTATAGCAGGCAACATGAGTCGAGCCCCCAGGCGGACTTCAGAAGAGGATACCGCTTGCATGGCGTTTTGCGAAAGTTCATCTAGAATTGCTGGCATGGAGACTAGGTAGCTGAATGGGATACTGCCTATCAACCGACGGCGCCGAATTTGCGACATTTAATACAGCACCCGTATTACCGGCCCCGTGGCATCCTTCCACGATCGGTGTTCATCGGTGGAAGCACCTCTGCAATCGACGATGATCGTACGGACGAACTCCGTTTCATACACATAGCCGCTAGCGATCTGAGATTTCGACGAATGTTGGGACTCCTAAGCCTTGCTATCTTCAAACATACATTCATACATGCAAGAGGCGGTAAGGTCGGCTAGGGTCACCTTGTTTTGGACGCCCCCATCGGGTCCATCCTTTGGGTATCTTGATTATTTATGGCAATGCTTCGCTTGTCTACGCATTGAGCACCTACCATAACCCGAGCATACGCACAGGATAAACAAACAGAGCCGTACACAAAGAAGGCTATATTGCGGGTGTAATTGGGGTGTGTGCTTTTGTTCACGGATTTCATCGGGCTCCTTGCACAATTCGGTTCGTTGTGGCAAAATCGCTTCCCTATATCGAATAGTGGCCTGCGGCTGAAGACCCTGGATCACCACAAACGTCTAGTGTCGGCGAGGTCGAACCGTGGCTACGGATATCTTCACATCAACCTGGCTAGGCTTCCCAAGCATGCTGGCAGTTGGTTGAATTCAGCTCAACAAACAAGCCCGCAAACATTGACAAAGCCTCGGTATAGATGTTGAAGATTAGAGTTTGAGCCTGCTTAGAATGTGGAAGCCAACAGCTTCCGTTCCAAGCCTCGACCCCGGGCTTTTTATCGGAATCTGTTTGCCAACCAGTGGCTGCCCTCCACTTCAGCCCTCTCTTAGTTTTGTATGCACGCGTTAACGCTCGCAAAAGGTTTCGAAAGCCGAGCGCGAACGAACCACCCACAAGCAAGAGATCTTGTTTGGGCTTCGCAACTTGAACCCACGACCGACCATTGGGCGAACGACATCTTACCTACAAAGAAGCTTTTCGGGTGGAACCCATAAACTCTAATAGCTTACTAGCGGCTCTGATTGTAAAAAAAACCCACGCTTTATTTCGAAACTGTAGCTTGCTATGTATTGGAGGAAATAATATTGCTCCTGATCATGATCTCGACCAACAGGACAACTGATCAGACAAACAAGTTCGCTTTCCTTTGTCTTCAGAACCGACTAACACGCGTACCCAGCAACGTGGCATCGGTTCCAGCCCTGTCGGTATCTCGTGTAAGCATGAGACTGGTAGATAGATGGCCTAACGTATCGTTCTAGCTCAAGGGGTTCACACCAACATACATAGTCATCTACTCGAGCCTTGATCCAAGGCTTTCAGGTGATAGTACTGCCAATTCATCACTGGAATCTTCCAAAGACCATTGAACAAGATGCCAAGCAACGTTGTTCTTGGCGAGCTTTCGCTACACACCACTGACTCAGAAATAAATATGATATCGAACAGCTTGACTCATGATCGCATAAGAGCTGAAATCTATGAGTCAGTTCACGCCATTTTAGACCAGATTTGTAGGATTTATTCTTTACATCCTAACCTAATCTTCGAGATCAAGTTTTGATAATAACCAAGCAATGCTAACGTTGACCAATGATACGCGTCACTGTCGCCCCACATCTGCTGTCAGTCACACGGGCAGTGACATGTCACCTGTAATAGCAATTTGACTTCTTTCCTATTCACCGTAGACAAGCGACTTCAAACAGCGACATCAGTTCCAAGTAGTTTACGCGTTCGCGATGGCCTCACTGGAGGAGAGATCGAGATAAAAACTTCGAAAGAGGCTCTGATTGTAGCAACGCGCGACTATCATTGGCCTACGTGTCTCAGTTTCATGCTCCGTGATTATCTGATAGAATACCTCACCCTTTTTTCCTCCATCACCAACAACCGCTGCCTCTACTCAAATCCACCAGCTCTATTCCCAACTTATTCAGCTCCCTGTAAAAACGACTTTTTGTCAATTTACAGATTCCAGTCTTGAAGTGCTACCTACTCTGAGCCTACGATTCACCGCTCCCACAGTCGGCACCTGCTTTGACACGAAATCACGCCACGTGACGAACGCTCACGTGATATTTCCAAGCGTCGCGCCCAACCCAGAATACGGAGATTGAGCTTGTCAAAGAAAGGCATCACAAATACCACAAACCCTGTCGTTTCTATTCGTTAAAGAGCGGCAGTTCTTAACGGAGACGCTGGCCAAAAGGCCCATGTGCGCCAAATCCATTACCGGGATGATAGCAAGCATTTACTCCGCCGTCACTGGCTTTGGTGAGGCACTCCGCTCATATCTGAGTGGAAGTCAAGTCAGCGGCAACGAGCATATCAAAGGCAGCTCTAAGCACAATGGCATTGGCTCTTTCAGCGATGATGGCCTACGATGGGTTGATCGAGATGGTCTCATCTCCTTGATGGAAGACTACAAAATCTTTTCAAAATCTTTCACAAAAGTATGGGAGTGCCTTGAGCGAGGAAGTCGACAAGAGGCGAATAAAGATCTAGCACCCTTAAGCGCCGACATACTTGACAGCAAGGATCGCAACGCTTTACACAATGGCCAGGCTCGCGACTTGACTGAGGTCTTTGCAATGCAACTCAAACGAGCATTCCAGTTCTTGGACAGAGTATACGAAATTCGCACAATCGTCAGAATTCGCGACAACAACCGATTCGTCCCCTCTGCTCTTGACTATGGAATTTCGCCGGACTTCGCCGGTAACCTGGAATCAATCATGCAATTTTTATCCAGCCCAGCGCTCCATGTGGTTTGTAAGAGTATCTTGCAAAAACACAGGGAATATGACTGCGAGGTTTCGCAATCGTTCCTCGATCGCATTGCGCTTGACATCCAGGCTATCCTCCACAACCTCCCAGCGCCAAGCTATGTCGACTCTCAAGAGTATCGCCGCAAGTTACAGACTGCGTTCACCTCATCGCGACCGTCTAACCTGAACACGCATCTTTCACTTCCAGGGTCATTTCCCGAGTTTGATGAGCCTAAGGAACTCGCCGAACAACAGCCTGCTCTGAAGAAAGCCATTCAACTGCCTGTGGATAAAACTCTGGAAAACGCCGAGCCATCATCGACACGTCCTATCATTACTCGACCCAGCTTTTTCAAAACAGACTCTCTCCGTGCTGACCTGGCTCAAAACAACACCAATCGGGCAACATTCGAGGACTACCGTCGTACATTCCACGAGGAGCCTGGCGTGCATCATGTCATCAAATCTAAGTACATCAACAGCTTCGCACCCAAAGCTCCCCTTACCACAGACCAAATAGGATCTGTCAGATCTATCCTCAGGAGCCGTCGCAAACACCCCTTCAGAACCACACCTAAGCGCCTCGGGATGTCACGCCGGCCCAAAGCTGTGCGGTTCACCGAAGATACTGTCAGCCCAAGACCACGAACTCACTTGGGTCTCGAGGTACCCAAGAAAGCCAACTACAGCGGAATCGGGCAATCTCTACCCCCCACTGAGAACTTCCAAGAACAACGGCCGAGCTGGGCCCGCCAACTATTCAAGGTCCCAACTATTCCTATTGAAGAGCGCCCCAGAGACAGCATTTTTGCTTCCTCTAATTACAATAGTAGCCTCCGTCATCCACGAGAGGAAAGGGATAGCCTTGATCCCCATAGTCGCGTAAAAGAATCATTGGACCTTCCTTCGTTACAGCTCCCAATAAGCGATTATTCGAGAGTTAGAATAGAACTACAAATCGAGGAAGCTGAACGAATCGCAGCCGAAAAAGCTCGTCTGGTTGCAGAGGCCGCGAAGCGTGAGGCCGAGGAGAAGGCCCGACAAGAGCTTGAAGAACGTCTGGCTCGATCCGGTGGACTCCGCGCGCCTAATCAAATACTCGTTGCGCCTGTTTCATCAGAATGGCACCAAAAGGCCATGTCTACTCTTCGTGCCGCACCTGCTGCATCCCTTGCAAAGTCAGCTGAGGGTATTGACTTGCGAAGGCACGACTTTGCAAAGGTAGTCTCCGCGAGTGAGTGGCTCAATGATGAGATTGTCAACGCATCTCTTCTTTGGCTTGATCGAGCCATCAACTCAGCCGCCGGTATCAAGGATGTCAAGCAGAACACCCGCAAATGCTTTACTCTCGGCTCTTTCTTCTTCAAGCGTCTTCAAGATCAAGGAGTCCGCTCGACGCAGCGAACCCTCCGACGTCATGGTGTTGAGAAGAGGAACTTCCTCGACGTGGATACTATCCTTTTGCCGATCTGCGAGCACTCTCATTGGACTTTAATTGTTATCCGCCCCTCCAAACGGACAGTTGCTCATATGGACTCGATCAATGCAGGCGGCAACTCTGCCTACGTCAACCGTGCCATGGCGTGGATCAAGGATGTCCTAGAGGAGAAGTTCATTCAGGATGAGTGGAAGGTTGTTCTCCATGAAGCCCCTCTGCAGAATAACGGGCACGACTGCGGCGTCCATACCATCACCAATGCTATGTGCATTTCTCTAGGCCTCAGTCCCATCGACTCATACACCGCAACCGACATGCCGGCACAGCGAATCCGCATCGCTTGTATGCTTCTCAACGGTGGATTTACCGGGGATTTCGATTTACGCGTATATTAGTCACAATAATGTAGCACTCGTTCAAGTTCTATCAACGACGCATGAATTTTTGTACAAGGGCGTTTAGGTCAGAGTTGGCATACCTTTGAAAAATGGTTCAAAAGGTATTCCTGGGCAGGCAAAAAGATACCACAAGAAAGCAGTTGCATTTCCGAACATTTGTATTACAAGGAGTTCACATTTCATTTTCTGGATGTTAAGAAGGACAATTACGTCTAGGGTGTAAGAAATTCCAAAATGCCACAAACTGATGAGCATTCGTCTCTTAAGTTCTCGCCTTGCATATCTTTCTCCCAGGCCATCTGGTAGACAAGGAGGAAGAGTCCATGCGTTGATTGGGTGATACAATAGTCCCTGCGGGCTCTCATGATGGAAGCCATGTTTTTGTACGGTGTAGCGGGGTGTCTGGCGAGGGCATAGCACACTTTCCAAGATACAACGCTTTTTTGATAAGAAATTCTAATTATCTGTATTTAAATTCGCTAAAATGATCATTTACATTGAACTGATATACCCACAAACCTATCCGGCGTCGCCGCCTTAGAGTTGTGCCATGGTAGTTCCAAGCTTCTTTGTGCAGAAAGTTGAGAAATACTCGTTCAGTGCGTCCACTGTTCCACTGCCTTCAACGAGACTGACCACGATGCCCACATACCCATCAGGTCGGACTACAACCACTCCGCCAAGCTCCTCATCCAAGCCCATCTTGGCATGAGCTACAGCCTTTGCCTGCGAAAACCGGGCATCGGAGCGATCGTCGGCGTACACGTGGTCCCTGTATCGAGCGAGAACCCCTGGCACATCACGGGAAATCTCGACGTCAGGTCGTTTCGCGGCAAAGATTGTGGATAGAGTGAAGAAGCGGCTATGAGGGAGGTGCTTTTCATGGTATGAGACCTTATCCAAATCAGGTCGCTGGTACGCGGCGTAGAAGGACCGTTGGCTACCAAGATGATTGGCAAAGTCCTTCAGGGCCTGGCGAGTTTTCGATGGGTTGCCAGCGAAGACAAAAAGTCGGAAGGCGCCGTTCAGTGGAACCTCTTGCTCGAGATGCACAACATTGGCATCTACCACTCGTGTCACGTCTGAGTTGATGAAAATGCGACCCGTTCGTAGCTTCGTTCCTTGAGGGTGGATCAGAGGCGACTGTGCAGCATGTTCGGGTGACCAGTTGAAAACGTTATGTTTGTAGTAAACACCATATCCACTGGTGAACTCGCACGACTCTTTGAAAGTGTTGATGAATTCGTTTTCTTGAACCTCGCCGTTCTTGCCATGGTCCTCTGATGCTGCTTGTACCTCAGCTGCTGCAGGCGGTCGTTGAGAGAACAGCTTAGCATATCGGTTGTCAAAGTCCAGAAGAGACTCAGCGACGTGCTTGCGTTCTGTCTCGTACGTCTTGAGGATTTCCCTGTCCGCAAAGCCAGATTCGACAGCGTGGATCTTCCAAGCAAGGTTCTGGGCATCAAGGAACGCTGTGTTCATTCCCTGTCCAGCTTTGGGCTGTGGTCATGTCAGTGCATGGCTTTTTTTGCCGGTTGGAAAGACTTACACTGTGGGTATGGCAAGCATCGCCGCCAAGGAAGACTCGCTGGTCCAATGTATACTTCTCAGAAATGCCTTGGCCGATAGGATAGACGGAGTACCATTCAACGCGCTCCCACTCAATAGAGTAAGGTTGAAGAATCTTCTTGGCAGACTCCTGTACTTGCTCCTCGGTAGCTGTCCGTCTTGGGTTCCAATCTGGGTCTGTCGAAGATGCGATTTGAATGTAGAGACGAACCATATTGTCCTCTCGCGGGATGACCATGATGGAACCATGCTCACTGTGAATAGTACACTTCATCTAATAGGGGTCAGTAAACAGGAGCGCAGTGACCAACGAGGGCAAATAACTCACCTTAATATCGGGGAAGTCGGTTCTCACTACACCGTCCATAACGCCCCAAACATGAGCAATGGGATCCTTGTGATGAACAGCGATACCAAGCTGGTTGCGAATAAATGACCTTGCACCCTCGCCGCCAAAGAGATACTTAGTGTGCAGAGTTTCGTGGGCTGTACCATCAACATGCTCCAGCTCCACAGTAACAGGATATTCGGGGTTAGACTTCTCGTCGGAGGTGAAGCTCTTGATGGACCATGGTCGCTGGACCTTGGCCCCGTTCTTTTCGAGATCCGAGATGAAGACACGTTCGATCAGACCCTGGTGTAGCAAGGTTGTGAAAGGATAACGGGCATCAATAAAGTCGGGACAGCTGGCCCAGGTTCCAGTTCGGGCAATACCCTTTCCTGTTGAGGCCGGGTCCCAGAAGGCAACCTCATAAACGCGAGCTGGCTTGTGTGCCATGATGGCAGACTTGAGGCCCATGTTACGAAGAAGATCTAGAGAGCGCGGCTGGATGCCATCAGCTCGACCAGTAGCAGTTGGCTCGGCTCTGTTGTCAATGTGCTTGATCTTGTAGCCCCAGCGAGCAAGGCAGGTCGAGAGCATGAGGCCGACTGGCCCAGCACCAACAATGACTAGTGAATCTCAAGTTAGACCTCAATGTTGTTATCACAGATACAACCGGGCTTACCAATGTCATAGTATGGTGAGCGGTCGTGTTGTGGTTGAGACATGTTGTTGTATAGTAAAAGAGACGACTTAGGTATCTGTTGATGTAGACAACCAAGTGTAGTCAATCTGGAGAATTCAAGTCAAGTTGAAGGGGGGGTCGCGTCTTATATGCGAAGGCGACATGATGACCAGAGGTGCCGGTTGGTTCGGCCGGGGATTCAGTCAGTGTGCGGCTCAGATTAGAGCCAGTGAGTGACCCGAGGAAAATTGACGGCATCAGCTTCGGTACGGGTTGTGGAGAGCGTCTTGGCTCTTTGATACGGTGCTACAGGTGCTTCAGAGGCGTAACGGTCTAGGTCTAGCCAGGCCACCGCCAAAAAAGATCCGCTTCACAACTCTTAGTGAGACAAGCATTTGCTTGTCGTCATGGGGTTCAAGTGTCTTGAATGTGGGGTTCTGGGGCAAAGAGGAGGCAGGTAAGTCCAGACTGCCTGTTTGGGAAGTCGGGAGTTGATTTCGGGAAGCCGCGACCGGGTCCGGCTTCTGTCTCGGTTGCAAGGGCGCTACAGCAAGATAGCGCTAGATAGCATCTCATAACATTCCGCCACGAGATCTTAACATATCTTAACTGCATATAACCTGCGCCGTATTGTCAACCACGGAGGTGGAAACAAAGTGGGCCTTGCGAATGCCGGGCAGCAGGCCGAAGATCTCATCTCATTTCTCAAGATCCCTTATCCAACCGATACTGTGCCTTGTAAGGCCTGACATGACCCCAGGGCCACAAAAAGCTCGACTCTTCCAGCATAAGAGACAGAATAGCGTGGTCACTTTATCGAGAATTCATTTAGCCTCTTAGGCTATTTGTCTCTTACGTCCTAAAATTTGGTCTCGAGTTTTTCGGCCACCCATAGCATAAATGATCCAACTTTAATGATTCACCGTCAGCCAATACGACCACGATTAAAAGTAATTACACGGCAAAAAGCGCGCTTCGTAAGATCTTGCGTATAAACAATTGGCACTCATTAAGAAGCCATCACTGTATCCGTTCAGGGTCCTTACGTTGTTGGGCAGTGATTCGTATCAAGTGCACGTACTACCCTGGAGCAATGCATTCTAGGGATGGAGGACATAACCATGGAAGCCTTGTAATGGCACTTCTGGAGGCAATAAAAATGGAAGCTACCTCGTGGCAGGTAGCACAGTAGAGATGAAATAGGAGCCTGTTCAGACAGCACGTGCATTACGGGTGCCTCTTTCTATATCAACGTCAACTGCTCCTTCCTTAGCATGCCCTAGAGTAAACATCATCGTGTTGGAGCTGGTCTACCAAGCGAGATTTTTGGTGCTTCATCTTCCGAATTCTATACGCCGTATGGTATAAGACTGTTACTCGCCAACTGCGTCAGGCGCATTCAGTTTCTGTGCTTTATATTCTGAGAATCAACCATCCACAGCCCGGTCGTACGGGAATGGACTATGCGTCGTTTTGTTCTACGTACCTCACCAGAGATCAATCTACCGATACCATAGAGATTTTCGACGAAGATAGTAAGTGCAAGAGAAGATGGCCTAAGAACACGGCCTAACAGCTCGGCAGAATGTCGTAACGTCCTCGTGCGATACTGTGCCCACATTCCTCGCAACTACCAGTATCGCGACGGTATTCGTCTTGTCAGATGGCCTACATATTCGAAAAAGTTACTGTCTAACATACTTAGGTATTTCTGGTGTTGCGAGATCACCTTGGAGACGAATTCCTTGGACTTGCAGGGGGTGTCCTCTACGAGATGATCGAAGTTGATTGCCACTATTCAGACGACCCAGGCGCAGCATTTCAACGTTGGAGGCACGACCATCTAAACAGACACGTGAGAGAACCTGCAATGAAAACAACGAAACTATATTTGACACCAGCTATAGGCAGACCTCGAACTCCCTCACATTCCGCACCTGACCACCGTTACATCCAGCATCATACCGACCGCTGCATTGGTACAGTGGAGAGAGAGTCATCCTGAAAGATATCGCACGCGACTTTCCGATTATTCACCTGTCACAGTGAGGTCATCTTTGTATCCAAGTGGTATTGGAACAAGGAAAACTTGGATGATAGAACACACTATGTACGTCTCATCACGCAACGGAGGTACGCGGCCGTTTCGACAACTCAAAGCCAGAGAGTTTCACGAAATGCAATGGAATGAGAACATGGGACATAAAGGCAGACTTATAGGTGAAAAGTCAATTGACCTCGGGGAGTTACCGAAAAGGAAAACCACAGAAATATTATCGGAACAGAACGGTCGAGCTACACATCACAGGCGCTCGCTAAGCTTGAGGCTCCTGGATCATGAGAAGATAACTGAAATAATACACAAATTTCTACTGACAGAAAAGGACAACAGCACGAATGCGATAACTCGAGCTGCACTGGAACAAGACGATCATTCAACTTTGGCGGCCCATGACATGTTCGAGCAGCGACTAGACACTCATGTTAGCGATTGCGAGATACCCAACGCAAACTTTGCGAGAAAATTTGGCCTATTCACAGGAAATAGGCCCTTGCCGCTCTTCATAAGAGAGCTGCCAGTTGCTGAAGACATTGCGATGGAAATGGCCACAGGCTACCAGCCGAAAGAATTGGTATACGCAAGAAAGGTTCAAGGTCCCTTGACACCGCAGCTCTGGTTCGATGGCGGCATTGATTACCGGTGGAAGCATAGCTCGTGATAACTCTGCATGACGTTGACGGTGCAGTGATGGATGTATGCTATACTCAACTGAAAGATGATATGAACAATTCAAATGCACTCGATCCATACATCCAATTGATGCTAAGAACGAGAAAGGGGGTGTTAAGTCCTTGCCTCCGATTGTCACGTAGCTGCACGGCTGAAGTGCAGTGCAGGCCAGCCGGCAGCCACATAAAGATCTTTTACACACTGTTTTTTCTCACCCAGGGCAACCTGGTACTATCTAACTTGGCAGTTTAACTTTTGTTTTCTTTTACATTTGCTCAGGGTGTTCATGATTCATGATCGTCCCCTCGAAGAGCATCAAGCAGTGATCGAACATACAGGCCCAATGCAACAAGACGGGTCTTCACCTAAGCGCCTTGTCAGACAGCCGCTTCATATTCGTATGAACTTGACCGAGAGTCAGGTTGACAAGATCACAGACGCGTATGTTATTGCTTTGAATGCCGTTCGCTTCTGACAGCTCTGCAGTTTTAGTCAGAACGTGAACAGCAGCCCCAAACCAGCGAAATCGAAGAAAAAGCCTGCAATGGTGACACCTAGATCCACACCACGAAAGAAGGAGAAAAGCCCAAAAGGTCGAGATTCGTACAGATGGACCATAGGAGAGAGCCTGGACTCTCCAACCTTCTCTGAGCTGATGCCTGGCCGTCACTCTGTCTCTTCCAGAGACGTGTTCTCGAGCATAGCAGAACGTCGGCAACAAAGCCCCCCTTCCCCCCTATATATCCCCGATGCAGTCTCACCACTTGGCGAGGGGCGGGATAATGATGATGCTTCTTCTGTCTACTCTCATCAACCTACGCCAGCTCGCCCCTCGCCCCTCCATCTCAGTCGCGCGCGGTCACATTCAGTCAACAGACCGCGACGCTCCAAGAGTTCAGGCGACGGACTCAGAAAGGCCCATGCAATGGAGTTGCACTCACCGACAGCCCCTCAGATCGTGACTGTAAGCGCGAGCAACAGCCGCAGCAGTCCCAACAATCAGCAGGTTACCCAAAACACTCCTTTCCCACCCACTCCTTTTTCGCCCCTGCAGTTCTATTTCAGAGGAACAGACTATCCCAGTACAAAGAAAGGCGAGAAAACAATGATTGGAGACAACGGATGGCTGGAGCGTACCGACCGTGCCGTTGTTGAACAGGTTGCGAAGACGCCTCAGAAGAAAACTGGGATACTGGACAGCATCAAGAAGATGGCCAAGGAAGTGGTAAGTCAACAAGAACTAGAAGTCCTGTCCTAGCTAACGTAGAACCAGGCAGAAATCCACAGTTCTCGCCGAGCTCCTCCCATCGTTCGACCTGGTCTAGCAGCATCTCAAATGACCATTTCGTTGAACGCAAGAGAGCAAAGCCTTCTCTACTGCGAACTCGAATACAACATCAGTACAGCTTTGAATGATTACATTGCGGTTCAGCTGGAAAAGGGTCGGCTTGTTCCAGACAAGCTCAAGAAGGTGGCAGATATGTGGCAGAGCAAGGGTCGTCCCAAGGTTATTGGCTTCCGGTACGATTTGGAGACGCAGCTCGAGCTGGTCAATCTTCACATTGACGACTTCCGCTTCTACGGCCGCCGACAGGCTGATCCTGCCGAGATTGGCGGACTTCTGCATGCTATGAAAGTCAATGCTAGAGCTATGAGTGTCCGCACTTTCTGTCAGCCTGACTCTGTGATTGCGAAGCAGTTGGTCGATGCGCAGTCAACTTTCAAGATGCTCGGTGTCCCTGATGAGCAACAGGTCGCTCTTGCTGAGATTGCGCAGTTTTTCAAGGTTATTGTTGAGAGGGAGCTAGATACTAAGTAGGCAGTTGTTCTCTAGGTAAACTTTAGGCTACATGAATGAATAGTCCAAGGCTATACTCTGAGATCGCATAATAATTTCATCTCAGTTTCGTCTCCGGCGCTTCCATTGACCGAGTTTCCTAACAACTCGAGGGCTCCTGAGGTATTGTGTTGAGTGTATACGAGACTTCGAGGACGAACCGTAACTCTTTGTCATTGCGTCCTGTGTTTCGTGGGTTGATTCCAGCTTACATGATTTGGGGCCCGCGACATTGTTAATAGCAGTTGCGAATCAATAGCAGCCTCGATGTGACATAAAGTGACCAGGTACGATGTAATATAGTAGAAACAATTAATCATGATCTGTGACCCATGTGCTCGGGTTCAGCAGCTGGAAGCTTAGGCCAATCATATGTAAGACGATTTCATCACTTCGTGCAAAACCGGCGACAAGGAAAAGATTCCATCACGTGACTGACCTTTGCACCAATCCCAGCCCCGAGGTAGCAAGGACCCATCGTATGATTGCTCTTGTCTTGCTAATTCTGACATTCCCCGAATAAACTCATCTCGTCCGTCTTCCTCTACGAACTCGCACTCCGCGCTCACGAACGCACCAATCGAGCTCCTCCTCCCCCGCTCATCCGACGACCAAGTTAGATTATATACGCCCACGATGCTGCGCACACCGGCCACCAACCTGCTGCGCAAGAGCCTGGTGCGCAGCACTCCCGCCCTGGCCTCGCGAGCTGCTTCGACTCACGCCATCTCCAACCCAACCCTCGCCAACATCGAGAAGCGATGGGAGGGTATGCCTCTCCAGGAGCAGGCCGAGCTCTGGATGGCTCTGCGTGATCGCATGCAGTCCAACTGGACCGAGCTGACCCTCCAGGAGAAGAAAGCTGGTGCGTTCTAAACTCTCCTCCACTGCGAAAATACCTCCGTCCCGCCCGCGTAGCCGAGATTCTGTGTTCACAACTGCCACAACACAACGCTTCAGCCTTATCAATCATTGAATTTCACACCCAGCACGTCAATTATACAGCTTCAGCCTTGCGTCGAAGCCTTAATGAGCCTCAATTGCATCATGTAGACCCAACCCACCAATTCGGCTTCCTGATTGGTGGATGGGGCCATTTGAGCAATAGCTTCCCCATTATATCATCGGCCTATTCCCTGCCTCACATACATTCACCTGCGTCACCACCAGAAAACTAACTCAAATTCTCTCAATAGCTTACTGGATTGCTTTCGGTCCTCACGGTCCCCGCGCTGTCGACCCCCCTGGAACCAACGCCCGCATCGCCTGGGGTATCTTCCTTGGTATCGCTGCCAGTGTTGGTCTCTTCGGCATGGTCCGCCTTGTCGCTAAGCCTGCTCCCTACACCATGACCCAGGAGTACCAGGAGGAGACCAACGAGTTCCTTAAGGTACGTTCCGTCTCGCTCACGAGACCCCCGAGCAGTCAGCTAACAAGGATCTTCAGAACCAAAAAGCCGATCCCTTCACTGGTATCACCTCTCCTGGCTATGCCGGCAAGGGTATGGTCCAGTCTCCTCCCAAGGGCAACTAAATTCAATACACAACGTCGTTTCTTTTGTGCTAGAAGTTTGGGTGACTCTACGGAGACGTATTGGTGTGTAAAATGGCCTCTGGTGTGCGTGGGCATGACTGGGGGTTTCGAGGTCGCTCCAGAGATATCAAGTCCTCTTGGTGTAAATACTGTACTACAACAACGGAACCCGAGTCGCGTCATTTCTTTGATTGAACCTGTTTGCATGTCTGTCCTTGTGGAAGTTTACCTAAAAACGTGCCTGACCAGCCTTGCGACCTTAATCCGAGTCCCAATCCAGTAATTGCTCCAATACGCCCTTGTTTCCAGTGCAATGCAGTATCATACAAATCAGTGTTCAGCCGCCACTCTGCCCGGCCTCTCGGTACCTTTCAAAGGTATTGTCTGGCTCTGCTTTTGCGGGGTGCATCTCCTCCGCCTGCATTCTCCTGTCTAACTCAAAACGGCCGTCCTTACCCCAGTACCCTGCCTTGTCTGTGCCCTTTACGCATGCTTCTGTGATGAGTACGTAGGGCATCGGTGCGTCAAACATAGGTTCTGCTAGCACTCGTTCCATTTCCATCTTCAAGCCTCTTGCCCCTGTCTCTGAAGCTGCAGCTCGCTCAGCAATAGCATACAGTGCTTTCTCAGTAAAAAATAACCGCGAAGGGTATGTTTCGAAGAGTGCTGTATACTGAGCAACAAGGCTGTTTCGAGGTTCGGTCAGGATACGGAAGAGATCTTCCTTGGATAACGGGCTAAGAGCACAGATGTTGTGCAGCCGTCCAATCAACTCAGGAATAAATCCGAAACTCTGCAGGTCAGCTGGCGTGGTAAGATCCAACGGTGTGAACGTGGAAGCTGATTGAGGGCTATGGTGAGGTAGGTGTGTATATGTTTCCGCTGGTAGAGTCTGTTTGTTTCCGGACATGGATGACCGGCCCCGAAGCTCTCCGCCAAAGCCCATAGTTGGCCTAGCTACTCTTTTGAGTACAGCCTTGTCCAGTCCTACAAATGCACCACAGAACACAAATAGGATATTTGTGGTGTCAATGGTGTACTGGTCAACTTTACCACCCGGGGGAGTTGCCTGTGGGGTCGAGGAAGACGACCCAGACGCATTGTAATTCGTCGTGATAGGTGGCGTGGACCGTGACGAGCGGTTGTCCTTGACATTGATGGTGATCTTTGTTCCCTCAACGAGCTTGAGTAAAGCCTGTTGAACACCTTCACCGCCGACATCCCGGCCAGTTGTCGTCTCGCGCCTTGCAATCTTGTCGAACTCGTCCAGTACAACGATACCGTGCTCAGTCGCTCTGATATCATAGTTCGCTTCGATGAGAAGTCGTTCAATACATGTTTCGACATCTTGACCTATGTATCCAGCCTGTGTAAAGGAGTTGCAGTCGCAAATAGAGAACGGCACGTTAATCTTCTTGCTTAGTGTTCTGGAAGTTGTTAGTTCTCAATAGTTCTAGCACCGGTTAAGGGGTGCATACTCTAGGATATAAGTCTTGCCGACACCAGTCGGTCCAATTAGAAGAAGATTGCTTTTGTCAATCTTGACGTGCTCGGGAACTGTGATGTCTTCGGCGACATAGAGATGATCCATGGGATCGTCATCGAATTCGTGATTGTCATGGAGCCCGCGGACCGAGTCGTTGTGTCCTGGGAACTCATCTTCAATAATATCAGCGGTGTAGCGCTGGGGAACAGAACCGTGTGCGCGCTGACCTTCAACGGGGTGCATATCACGACGCTTCTGATGTAGCTCCCTGTCTCTCGCAAATCTCTGGCGCATTACCTTATCACGCCTATTCCGGTCCTCGTGATCATGCTGATGTCTTCGACGCAGGTTCTGGTAATGATTGAATATTGTCGCACATATTGTCTTCTTGGCTCTGTCTTGGCCAACAACGTAGTCGTCTACTCGTTTCTTGAGGTCGCGTGGATAGAACTGCGGCACACCAAAGTTGGATTTGTTGAACATGGGGCCACGGCCCGAATCGGTTGATGGGTCATAGCTACTACTAAAGCCAGAATTGAAGTCGTCGTTTCGTCTCAAAAAGGGTTGAGATGAGTGTATATATCGAAGCTGTCGTAGTGACGGAGGATCATAAGAAGATGTTGGTGGATTTAAGAGAGATACTGGTCGAGTGATACAGCGAGAGGCGTGGCAAAGACTGCCGCGAGCTATAGGGAATGCCCTGATCAAGGGCGCCATTATGATATATATTCAACTTGCATGATAAGCAATGACTGTCAGGGCGGAGCGAGCGTCAGGCGACTGTCGACCGAGATGGCCTTTGCCTGAGCCGACGATGACGGGATGCGGGGGATTCGGTTAACGCAGCTCAATGCTGTCGCGTTGTGGAATACCGAGAATAGGAGCGTATGGAATGGCACAGAAACGAGCACGAATAAGATACTGAGAGAGCTAATAATAAAGGTAACTTGATAGATACAGTACGATTGCATGCAGCAGTCGCATAGGTCGGGAGTATCTTAGATTGAAGATTATGTGATACATACACAAACTCGATAGATCTCCGGGACCCTTCCGCCGCCGCGCAAAGCTCCCCGGTCCGCTATCGGCACGGAAGCTTAGAGGTTGAGGATCTCTAGCCTCAGCAACCAGCTGATGCTGTAGCGGCTGCAAGGTAGCCACTCAGAGGCCTGGGTCGCCCCCCGTCCCACTAAAGAAGCTGGCATGGGGCCCCGGCCTCCCCAAGCACGAACCATTTGCTGTGCTCCATCAATCGAGGGGATCCGTCAAGGTCCATGCTGCACTATGATTCTCGCGCAACATCATTGTGGTCTTTTATAGGAAGTGGCAATATGGTGAGACTCTTTTTTCTTGTGTTGGGCCCGCTCCTGCTCTCACCTCAACCACATACCGAAACTTTGCTGGCACACGAAAGGATGATGCCTTCCACTTAAGGGACAGCGTGCATATACGTACTACAGCCGTTGGGACAGAAATCCACTCATTTGCGACGTCATCCCAACTTATCGATAAAGCTCTGCGCGGGCAATCCGAAAGATGCAGGTTAGGCGAGTGAGCTAGATAGGAGGTTGCAAGGTCTCAGATATCGCAATTCTACTTTGGTTGCCACAATTTCTAGTTTTTCATCTTAATTTTCGTTCCTCGTTTCACCTTGAACTTGATTTAATATCTCTTGTGCTGCTCTGTGAAGTGCATACCACTCTCAACTGTGTCTCACTATAAGCTCAACAATTGTCTGGAGCTTTGAAACAACAACACCTACTACCTACCCCGCCCACCTCACCTTCTACATCTCCCTTCTGCAAACGCGTCGTATTCCTCTTTAATTTGAAGAAATGGCTTCAATCGTCGAGAACTCGTCCAATTCTTTGGACCCCAATCAGTCAAACGGTGCTGCGGGCGACATTCCTAATGATGGCACAGGTAAGTGCATCCAATGCATTGCATGACCTGACATGTGATGATCTGATGTTCAAGGACGTCACGCTCATGAATTCTAGGTGTTGTCAAGCTCGATCCTTGGCTGGAGCCCTTCAGCGAAGCTCTGAGAAGGCGTTATTCGAAAACCCAAGATTGGATCAAGACCATCAATGATACTGAAGGTGGTCTTGAGAAGTTCAGCAGAGTAAGCTCCCAACCTCCACTCACTTAGTCGCGTTACTCATGTGTATGTCTACAGGGTGCTGAGAAGTTTGGATTCAATGTCGACGCCGACAACAACATCGTGTACCGCGAATGGGCACCCAATGCTACAGCGGCGTACCTGATCGGCGACTTTAGTAAGTTTCCAAACTCAATTGCCTTTACACGCGCTTACACTACTACCAGATAGTTGGGATCGTGGCGCCCATCCTATGAAGAAGAATGATTTTGGTGTCTTCGAGATTACCCTTCCTGCCCAAAATGGTCAAACCGCCATTCCTCACCATTCTAAAGTCAAGGTTCGTCATGGTATATACCCGGTATTTATCTACTATATCTAACTCAAATACCAGATTTCTCTTGACTTGCCCGGCGGCGAGCATGTTGATCGACTTCCTGCTTGGATCAAGTACGTGACACAAGACCTGTCCGTATCTCCCGCATACGATGCCCGTTTCTGGAACCCTCCAGCCTCCGAGACCTACAAGTTCAAGAACTCTCGGCCCAAGAAACCCGCAAGCGCTCGTGTATACGAAGCACACGTTGGTATCTCCAGCCCCGACCAGCGAGTTGCTACCTACAAGGAGTTTACCAAGAACATGCTTCCTCGTATCAAGAGCCTTGGGTATAACGTTATTCAATTGATGGCCGTGATGGAGCATGCGTACTATGCCAGTTTCGGATACCAAATCAACAACTTCTTCGCAGCCAGCAGTCGCTATGGAACTCCAGAGGAGCTCAAGGAGCTCATTGACACTGCCCACGGTATGGGAATCACCATGCTGCTGGACGTTGTCCACAGCCACGCTTCTAAGAACGTCCTTGATGGTCTTAACGAGTTCGACGGTACCGACCACCAGTACTTTCACGGTGGCGGTAAAGGCCGACACGACCAGTGGGACAGCCGTCTGTTCAACTATGGACACCACGAGGTCATGAGATTCTTATTGAGCAACTTGCGTTTCTGGATGGACGAGTACCAGTTTGACGGGTTCCGATTCGATGGTGTGACCAGTATGCTCTATGTTCACCACGGCATGGGCACGTAAGTGATACGATCTTGCACTTGAAAGTACCTTTACTGACTTCGATAGGGGCTTTTCTGGCGGCTACCATGAGTATTTTGGTGCAGATGTTGACGAGGAGGCTGTCGTTTACATGATGCTGGCGAATGAGATGCTGCATCAACTTTACCCCGAGGTCATAACCATTGCTGAAGACGTCTCCGGAATGCCTGCGCTTTGCCTGCCGTTGTCGCTGGGCGGTGTCGGCTTCGACTACCGCCTTGCCATGGCGATTCCTGATATGTGGATCAAGATCCTGAAGGAGGTCAAGGATGATGAGTGGGATATTGGCAACATCTGCCATACTCTTACCAACCGCCGTCACGGCGAGAAGACCATCGCTTATGCTGAGAGCCACGACCAGGCGTAGGTTTCTATGAACCCCACTGTTGAAGCACTAGCAACTAACCGCACTGTAGCCTTGTTGGAGATAAAACGCTCATGATGCATCTCTGTGATGCTGAGATGTATACCAACATGTCAACCCTCTCGCCCTTGACTCCCGTCATCGATCGCGGCATGGCCCTCCACAAGATGATCCGTCTGGTGACCCACGGACTAGGAGGCGAAGGATATCTCAACTTTGAGGGTAACGAGTTCGGCCACCCTGAGTGGCTCGACTTCCCTCGAGAGGGCAACAACAACTCGTTCTGGTACGCCCGTCGTCAACTTAACCTCACAGATGATCCTTTGCTCCGATACAAGTTCCTCGACCACTTCGACCGCCTGATGAACCAAACCGAGGCCAAGTATGGCTGGTTGGCTGCGCCTCAGGCGTATATCTCACTGAAGCATGAGGGCGATAAGGTTATCGTATTCGAGCGAGCTGGTTTGGTGTTCATTTTCAACTTCCACCCAACCAACAGCTTCAGCGACTACCGTATTGGAGTCGATGTTCCAGGAACATACCGAGTGGTCCTTAACACCGATCATGGAGATGTCGGAGGTCACAACCGCGTCGACGAGAACACTCGGTTCTTCACTACACCTATGGAATGGAACAACAGAAAGAACTGGACGCACGTCTATATCCCCGCCCGTACTGCCCTGGTTCTGGCTCTCGAGTCCACAGTTTCCCAAAACTCATAAGTGTGAGGATGGGGAGGGATAGAACAGCGAGAAGCGACGAGGCGGCCGGAGATATTGAGTGAGGGTTGTATGTCCTTGATCTGGAGAAGATGACTACAGGTCGCGTTATTACCAGCGGAGTATTAAGCCGCCGTGTTTGTTTTGAAGAATCCACGAGATTCCGAGTAATAAAAGCAATAGTGATAAATTCAATTACGACTTATTGTATGATGGTGCTGTTACTTTGACGTTCAGAACAAGGCTGAGAACCCATTCATACAAGCTTCCGTAGCCTTGTTGTGAGTGAGTGAGTGAGTGGGGTGTAGACACTCGGATCTTCGGCTCGGGCATTCGGTTATGGGCTCGAGACCAACAAACCGGAACTGCATTTTCGACCTTTATTATTTGGAAAGAAATAGTATCAAGATATACGAATATAAAATGTTATGGTGTTTGAAATAATTCGTAATAATCTTTAAGCCAGTAGGTAGGAATATTAACGCAACAGACAGGTTACAAAATAACCCACACACAGCCAAGGTTAACAGAAAGACTAGCCGCCTAAACCTCTATTTAAATCACCTAATTCTATCCCGAGCTATTTTATCACCCCTTATTAGTTAGTATAATGGCAGCTGGTGTACGGGCTGTTTCCCGAACCGCCTGCGCAGGTAACTGCTAATCTAAGCTTGCGGCTACCAAAAGTTAATACTGACGTCGAGCGGTTGGGATTGAGCTTATAGAGGGGCGGGAAAAAAAAGCATGGGGAGACGGGTAGGAGGGAGTGGGAGGGGAAGAAGAAAAAAAGTTGGAAAAGTGAACAATTGGCAAATCGCAGCGCCAAAAGTTGACTGGGGCCATTCGCAAGTTGAGACCGTCAATTGCCTCTTACGATTGGTCACCAGAAGGGCCATCTCCGCGTGGCTGTAGATCAACCAATGAAAGCCATCCACCGCTAGAAAGAGGATGGGTGCACGATGGGGATCCCTGAATCTACATATATACATACATACATGGTGCCCCAGAAAGTGTCTTGAATTGACAGCGACTTGTTGAAAAGTAACTGCACCAGGATCATAGAAAATCGATTTGTCTAGCATAAGACACGGAATGACTTAGTCAATTTATATGAGCCTACACAAGCTCTTGTACTGTCTATTTCTGGCACCCTGAGCCTTCGTCCGGATTTCTTTACTCATTAACATGCATTCGCCTTGCGAAGCATCGCTTTGGATATATCACGCATTCGAAACCATAGAAATGTCTTATATTTCCATGGCTAGAGGGGAACAGAAAAGTTGACCTCTCGCTTTTAGGGTACGAAAGTAAGAGTCTTATGCTGTGCTCTGAAGCCGACATAAAGTGACTCGCTACTTTCGTTCCTTACGCTCTTGACAGCTAAGTTTTCTGATCCCACGAGGCATGGTTGCGCTTCGGCCAATCTATCTTCAGCTTCCGCCTCCAACTTGAGAGCCAACAGCCAGATCGGTTAAGCCTATGCTACTTTCCCCGCTCTGTTTTGCATCTTCCCGTCTTGAAGTGACATGTACCTAAAAGGACTCCTACCAGATCACTGACGCCTTTACCCGTCACACAAGAGTTTGCCATGAATCAAGGTGGAAGAGGAACAGGACTATAGTTGCGGTTTCATAGCCGCAGGTTGCAAAATAATCCACACACTAGCTGTGGCACTATACTAAAGGGATGACAGAAGACTTCAGGATGGCTTCGAATATTGAGTAAAAAGTTTATTAGGCCTGCCCGCATCATAGGCCCCTTGCAAGATGAATCGGTCCCAGGGCCGAAGGTGAGAGATGCGACATGGAAGCTTTTTAATGCCTGCAGGCCTAAGGAATCAAGGCTCAGTGACGATTTTCAGGCATACTCTCCACTGTCGCCGTTGGCTTGCCTGGCTTTGAGTGGCCTCTGGCGAGGCAACCGCTCTGAATTGAGTGGGTGTGCGAATAATTCCGTCGTGTCCATCCCGGGAAATTGCCGGCATCGCAGCTTCCCCGGTGGGGCCTGCTGCGATTTCGGGCTAGCCTCTCACGTGATTCCTCCGCGAAAGCTCTAACCGACCAAGTCGTTCTCCCGAGCAAAACTGCTCACCTCCCGTAAAAGTTCTCCCTCAGCTTCAACCAACCTCTCTCCACTCCTATCTCTGATCGCTCTTTGTCATCTGGCAAGATGTTCAAGAGGTGAGTATCGATCGCGGAAGCGACTGTCGATATTTTTTCGACGCCTTTTCCGTTCCAATTGAAGCCCAATTGAGCTGACCATTGTGTTTTTCCCTCGGCAGCGGCATTTCCTCTTTCGCCCGCGCGGCTCGCCCGGCCGTCCTTCCTCGACGTGCCCTCCGACCTTCCGCTCTCCGACTTCCTATCTCCAGCCGATGGGCGAGCACTGCCGGTGTTGGCGCTGGCAAGATTCACCAGGTGAGAACGAACCGCTCTTGATTCCATTCCGGTCGCCCGGGCGAAACCGACTCGCACAAGACTCCATGCTAACCCGACTGTTCGCAGGTCATCGGTGCCGTCGTCGACGGTTAGTAAACCATCATCAACAGGCTCTGAAAGAGTCTGCAACAACGCAACCAGGGCATTACTGACGACATTGCAGTCAAGTTCGATGGCGCTAAGCTTCCTGCTATTCTCAACTCTCTTGAGACTGAGAACAATGGCCAGAAGCTCGTCCTCGAGGTTTCCGTACGTACAAACTCAAATACCTCATTTGATCGATAATATCTAACAACCAACAGCAACATCTGGGTGAGAACGTCGTCCGTTGCATTGCTATGGACGGTATGTCATCATCGTTTCGAATTTTCCAGAGGTACACCCTAACGCAATTTTATAGGTACTGAGGGTCTCGTCCGAGGTGCTTCCGCCCAGGACACCGGTGCTCCTATCACCATTCCCGTCGGTCCCCAGACTCTTGGCCGTATCATGAACGTCACTGGTGACCCCATCGACGAGCGTGGTCCCATCAAGACTGACAAGCGCCTTCCTATCCACGCCGAAGCCCCCGAGTTCGTCGAGCAGTCCACCTCTGCTGAGGTTCTCGTCACTGGTATCAAGGTCGTCGATCTTCTTGCCCCTTACGCCCGTGGTGGAAAGATTGGTCTCTTCGGTGGTGCCGGTGTCGGCAAGACTGTGTTCATTCAGGAGCTTATCAACAACATCGCCAAGGCCCACGGTGGTTACTCCGTCTTCACTGGTGTCGGTGAGCGTACCCGTGAGGGTAACGATCTGTACCACGAAATGCAGGAGACCTCCGTCATTCAGCTCGACGGCGAGTCCAAGGTCGCCCTGGTCTTCGGTCAGATGAACGAGCCTCCTGGAGCTCGTGCCCGTGTTGCTCTTACTGGGTGAGTAGTGCCTTCCCTATTCCTTCAAATTCGATACCGAGTGGGGCGTTTAATCATCATCCGCACTCCGCCCCACCAGCACCGAGAATCTCCTAAAAGACTCTCCTAAAACTTCATCCCAACTCATCCCCATCACTAAAATGATATATTCATTATGTTTCTTAGACGTATAAGCTAACTTTTGCTCAGTTTAACTCTGGCTGAGTACTTCAGAGACGAGGAGGGTCAGGATGTGCTGCTCTTCATTGACAACATTTTCCGATTCACCCAGGCCGGTTCTGAGGTTTCTGCCCTTTTGGGTCGTATCCCCTCTGCCGTCGGTTACCAGCCTACTCTCGCCGTCGATATGGGTGGTATGCAGGAGCGTATTACCACTACCCAGAAGGGTTCCATTACCTCCGTCCAGGCTGTCTACGTCCCTGCTGACGATTTGACTGATCCTGCCCCCGCCACCACTTTCGCTCACTTGGACGCCACCACTGTCTTGTCCCGTGGTATCTCCGAGTTGGGTATCTACCCCGCTGTCGACCCTCTCGACTCCAAGTCCCGCATGTTGGACCCCCGAGTTGTTGGTCAGGAGCACTACGACACCGCCACCCGTGTTCAGCAGATCCTCCAGGAGTACAAGTCTCTTCAGGATATCATTGCTATTCTGGGTATGGACGAGTTGTCTGAGGCCGACAAGCTTACTGTCGAGCGTGCCCGTAAGATCCAGCGTTTCCTGAGCCAGCCTTTCACCGTCGCCCAGGTTTTCACTGGTATCGAGGGTAAGCTCGTTGACCTTAAGGAGACCATCAACTCTTTCAAGGCCATCCTGAGCGGTGAGGGTGACAACCTTCCCGAGGGTGCTTTCTACATGGTTGGTGACTTCGCCTCCGCCAAGGCCAAGGGTGAGAAGATTCTTGCTGAGCTTGAGGGTCAGTAAGGGGTTTAAGTATTGAAGTTAATGCCGCGGGAGACGGGAGGAGAGAAATAAGGACCTTTGTATAGAGCAGAGGAAACAAGGTCCGGGGAGGTTTCTCATGAGCTCCACCAAGTCTCTATTGTGAGCTGTGTACCAAGAAATCAACAAAATTCCTCTTGTAGCCATATCAAGCTTTTCTTTTTTACTAAGTGATCCCTTTTGACAATGTGACCGTGAGAACTGACTGTTCCGTACTATGTAAGGGGGCGGGTTGCAAAGTAACATGCATATAACGAAGGCTTAACAGAAAGATCAGTCGAAGCCCTCGACTAAGTCGCCTAAAGCTATCCTAAGCTCTTTTGTTATCCCTTATGTTTTAGTATAGTGGAAGGGTTGATGTTCCTTTTTATCGGGCAAAGCTGGGCATATCAATCTGGAAGCAGCGACGAGGGCATCTTCTGGCGTTGCCTATATCCTATAACTGGTTATTGATATACTAAAGCTTAGGCTGGCTTTCAGATGATGCATTACACTACCCAATCGGCAATTGAACTAAACTTATATATCAGGTCTGTATTTGGGTATCTTTTTGCCATGTAATCGACAGGTCTAGGTTTACTTACGAGTGGTTTTGGCTGTGAAGTAAGTACAGGATTCCTCGATAGGTTACACTATCGATTCGATATGAGTATTATAATGATAAGAGATGAAATAACGTAGTCGCATTATGCGAATTTAGATAAGCTCTTAGGCTATTTATTTTTGATATCCTAACCTTTACTCCTGAGTTTTTCTGCCACCCCTGAGCACTCAGTCGAGCGTCTCTGTTTCTGTTTTGCGATACCAAAGATGACATTCTTTCTATTTCATCCATCATAAGTGCCTTCCATTTGGCAAAGTCTATGTAAGTACGTAGTATACAATAAAATACCCCCGGCGCCACGAAGTACACATATATGAAACCAAATCTCAGTAAGAAGTTATGGACCGCGACGTATACGGACCTCCTCAGCATCGGCGAACTTTTTCTCCGCACCCACCCCGAAACCCATCGTCTTCTTCGCACCCTTCTTCTTAGCTCCATACTCCTCGTCGAATTTGCGGATCTGCTTAAGCGACTGCATGTCTTCACTGATGCTGGCTGGAATCTGGCGGAGTGCCTTGTCAAAGTGGTCCTGGCGCAGCGTGCGCTTCTTGGGGTACTCGTAAGGCTCAGGGCCTGTATGTCGGGCAGCAGCCTCGTTTTCTTCCTCGACGGCAGCCATGGCGGCGGCGACGCAAGCGTTCTTGAGGTCAGATCCTGAGTAGTAAGGCGTGCGCTTGGCGAGTTCTTCAAGCGATACAGCAGGATCAAGAGTTTCACCCTTGAGAAGGATCTTGAGAATGGCAGTACGGTCAGGCTGCATTGGAAGGTCGACTAGAAGACGTCGGGGCAGTCGGCGGAGGACAGCGTCATCGAGATCAAAGGGCCGATTTGTGGCGACCATGATGAAGGCTTCTGTCTCCTCAAGACCATCCCATTCTTTAAGGAACTGGTTGATATGAGAGCGGTGTGATGCGCGGGCACCAAGCATGCTACGGTTGGCTAGCAGAGAGTCGGCCTCATCGATAAAGACAACGCAGGGGGAAATCTTCTTTGCAAGAGTGAAAACAGCACGGATAAGCTTTTCACTTTCACCAACCCACTTATCGTTGATAGTGGCACCGCTGATTTCAAGCATGTTTGCACCGCTCTCTTTAGCAACAGCCTTTGCAAGCAAAGTCTTGCCTGTACCAGGAGGTCCATACAGCAGACATCCAGGGATTTTGTCCTGGGCAAGCACACCATATGAGAAAGCATCAGGTCGCACCAAAGCTAGCGTTGTAAGCAACTTGAGCGCGGATATGGTTTCCTTGGGCACGTGAACGTCTTCAAATGTCGTTCTCAAATTCTGACGGTTGATGTGTCCAGATGATATCCGCTTTTCGTACTCGTTCAATTTTAGAGCGGCTCGACCCCCTGATTGGGGATCTTCCGCCTTCTTCTGTGAACCCTCTCCATCAGATTTGCCATCTTGTTCTGGCTCATCGAGGTATCGCTGTCCAGGTCTTTGTCGCAAGGGGCCCATGAGAAGGCGCTCATATACTCCTCCTGGCGCAGCGCCAGCTGCCTCTTCTTCATGGCGCTTGGCTGCGCTTGCAATATTGTACACCTCTGGTAGCGGAAGTATTGACTTCTTGAGCATTTGGGCCCGAGTATCGGTGGCGTGCATAAAGATTTTCATGTGCGCATCAGAGAAATCCAGAAACTGATGACTGCCCAATGCCTTCAACATTCTGTTGATGTTTTGTACATTCTCCACAAAGATATCTGTTTCCTGGAGGGGAAAGGGATTTTCTGATGTTTGCGTACCGCCAGATGGCTTGGGCTGCATCAAGGTGCGCTGGGGATGGATATGTCGAGAGATAACAAAGTCGTTAGCAGAGATGTCCCGAAGCATACTCTGATACTCCTCTGAAGGCTGTTCGCTCGACGATGTTCCGAGAATGGCAATCTTGGAACCTTGCCGCCATGCTACATCCACCAGATTTCTCAGTCGTGTAATTAACATTGAACCCTCGAGGGTCATGTTCATTTCCACGTAGTCATGGATATGAATGATCAGGGGCTTTTCGCGGGATGAGCCATGCTTCAGCTCGGCAGCTTCCAGGATTTGACTCAGCACTTTATCGATCTTGAGGTTTTCCCACTTCCCGAAGGGATCATAGCCGCCCTGTTTAACTTTAGAAAGTTCGTCTTCGAGACCGCCTGACGCTGTGCGAATGTTGATGACGCCTGTGTCAGGGTCGTTATCCTCCTCCTCTGGGCGTGCCACAACATCAGGGTCCTTGTAGAGCTTGCCATTCATCTCGGCAGCACGGAACCCCATGTAGGACAGTGATCCTCGTGAGTAAGCCCAGTCCTGATCGAGATAATCCCCTACTGCCACAGAAAGATCTTGGGCATTAAGCTTGATCAAATCTGCATCATTAAAATATGCGACATGCTCAGCAACAGCAGCCGATATAGCTTGCCCACTATATCCCGACATGGACAGAACATTTATTTGGCGTTTGAGATTCTTGGACTCTGAGTCGGGGGGAGGGGGCGTTGTCAGTTCGCGGCGAAGAGCAGATCGGATGGAGGAGAACGTGAGGATAGGGAGGTCGGCGATGGCTTGAGACAAAGAGTGGTCGAGTCTCCAGTCATAGTCAAGGATACTGTCGAGGCCAGTCTGGACTGACAAGAACTGATCCCGAAACTCTTGAGTGTGTCGGTCAAAGTCCTTATAGTAGTGCCACCACCAGAATGGCCGTGAAGTATATGTGTATTCCGCATGGCGGGCAGGGTATAATGAGTCGGTCAAGTGCCACGCCGAGTCGAGTAACATATCGTAGGTGCGGGTGAGGTTTGTCAGCTTATGAACAAGCTCTTCCGTTTCGCAGGAATTGGGTTCGATGGCGGTTATTTCGTTGGCGCGGTCTGCGACTTTTTCAACCAAAGCACTGAATGTCGTGTCAAAATAGTCTTCGAGTGCCTTGTTGGATTCCGTTACTCGAGTGTTCTTGTCGGCGGCTTGAGGGTCGACAAATATTGAAGACGTCTTGGGCTGTTTGGCGTCTTCAGCGAGAGGAATTGGGAGTTGAGGTCTTCTCCAGGCATGGTGAAGAGTAACATTGTCGTCAAGAAATGATTGTGGCAGCTGGACGGGAGGCAATGCGGGAGCGGCCTGCTTGCGAGCTATTCTACTTTTCAGAGAACTTGATGCTCGAACTCGCGAACGACCAGGCAGTGTTTCGGTCCCGTTTTGTGGTTGCACATCTTCGTCTTCTACTGTTGTCGACTGGTTCGGAGGTTTATCGCCGTTGTTTGCGCCTGCGCCAGCACCTGTATTTCTCCAAGTTGAAGATGTTTGGAAAGATCGATAGAGGACTCGGGATCGGTCTTGGGATCTGGCAGCGGCGATGGCAGGATGGAGCAGGGCGCGAAGCCCTGTCAATTGCATCCGGGCGATTGCTCGTCGGCCGGGACCGAGAGGGTGAAAATGAGAACTCTGGCAACGTTTGAGAGGTTCAACGTCGCAAGGCTGTTGGTGAGGCCCTTGTCTAACAAACTTCCCCAAAATTTGGGGCCGTTGCATCAAAAACGGAAACGGATTTACCAAAGTCGAATCGGCCGAATCCCGGTCCAATTCGGCTCCGAGGCTATAACTGATCTACCAGTTTGAGGGTGCTTTAGGAGAGATAACATTCCCTGGACAAACGACAGTCACATAATTTTGGTAATAAAAGCATAGGCCCGATGCATTGTGTTCCTTCCAGTGGTTTACATGAGTCTGAAAGGCAGCAGATTAGTTATCCAAATGGTTTACATAAATCCGCACACAGAGCAAGTGAGATGGAAAGGATGACCTAAACCCTTTACTAGGTCGCCTAAGCTAAGTATCCTAAAGTCTTCTGTCATCCCTTATGCCTTGGTGTAATGCCATAGCTAAGGTAGCATGCTATTTTGCAACCTGCCTGCCTGCCATCTTTCTCAAGTGTAGGGTATCCTCGAGTAATCTGCAATTCCAAGTACAAATGAACCACAGCACAGAGCCAAAGATAATACCACTTACAAAATAGTGTGCCAAATTTCTTGATGGACTTGGTATCTGTCTGAGGTGTCATATGTGTTTTACTGAGTGCTCTTGCTATGTAACTTGTCAGAATTGTATTTTCGTATCAGCCCCCCTGTCCTTTGATGAAACAAGCAACTCCACAAACTGGGCTGAAGCGTGGACACGTCAGATAGCCCCAGACATCTAGACTAATGGCTCTGATGTTTAATCTTGCCTTTTCGAAATTACGGTCTTCGGTTGATGAGAGGCTCAATACGAGTTGAGTTGTACAGTCAAGCGTCTCAGCCTTGATCCAAACTAGTGCTTCTAATGAGGATCAGAGCGTATTGTATCGGTTCCTAATCTTCAACACGACCTGATGATTATCGGTTCTGTCTTGAGAAAACAAATATGATTAGCTTGTGGTTACTATGCATTCCAGGCAGAGGCCCGTTTACCCGAATCTCTTATCTCTAACCTGCCAGGTTCGGCTTATCCTACACTCGATCTAGGTTTATTGGCATCATAGACTTTTACTGACATCCACTCGCAGCTTTAATTAGACTGCTGCTAAGCCTTGTTAGTGCTGAAACGTACACGCGGGGTTTCCACTGTTCAGCAACTTCTTGTCACTCGTCAGCAACACACCAACTCAAGTATCTTGACTACGTACGTATCTGCTTTAAACTGTTCTCCCACTTCAATTATTATCTGTTTACTCCCAAGGGATAAGGAATCATCCTGAGCGCTATGTCATAGCATCAACCACTCTTTCCCTTACATGCCAACTCGTCTCAGCCATGGATACCTCTCAAATCTCATCAGAACGGCCCCAGTCCACGAGCCCGGAAGGGTCGCCGCCTAATTCTGATAAGCCTTACCACTCAAAACGACCTCACAAGAAGTCGCGTGCGGGATGTCGCAACTGTAAAGCCCGCAAGGTCAAATGCGACGAGGCTCGTCCTGTTTGTAAATCCTGCAGACTGCGCAAGGCTGATTGCGTATACACAACTGCTGCAACCTCAACATTTTCCTCATCAAATAAGAAAGTTACGGATACAAGCAATTCACCTTGCGCTTCTTCAGAACCATCACCTATTCCTCAGACAACATCTTCGCCCGATGTCGACTCCATCAGCGAGGGAATCCTCGAGGAAGTTAATTCCCTATCGGTACAGCCGCTCTACCGCCCTCGTCCTATGGACAACACAGACATGAAGCTGCTCTGGTTTTACACCAGCTCGACAGCTACGTCCTTCTCGGTGGATGAAGGACCCTTGAACCCTATCAACGATGTCTTAAGGAACCGTTTGGTACAAGTCGCTTTTGAAAATCCTTTCCTTATGGACTCATTGTTCGGTCTGGCAAGCCTTCACATGCAAAGTCTTGACTTGAAGCCTGATCCGGCTCGCGCACTCGCATACCGTGCCCGTTCGTTCGAAGGCTACCGTATGGCTGTGGAACAAGCTCGCCCAGAGACATTCCCCGCTTTGCTCGCGAACTCTCTACTTCTCACTGCCCTCGCTTCTCAGAACTTCAGGGATGTAGATGCCAAAAAGCTTTACATAGTAGACTGGATGATCGTATGGCGAGGTATCGGGCTGGTCATCGACCTGATGGGTGTTGAGAAGCTTATTGACTCGGGCCTCTACCCTCTCTTCAATCGACCTTCTATCGATATCGAGGAGGCTTCGAAGCACATCCCTGCCGTTCTTCTCTTGATGATTAACTCTATCCCGCCTGATGACCCAGACTATCTCAATATCGAAACCTATTACGAGACTCTTCAATTCTTGGGCTCTCTGTATCAAAATCTGCACGACGGCTTCGGGCCTGTCATGATGTTACGAATCATCACTTGGTTTACTTTCGTTCCTAGAAATTTCGTGCAATTCGTACGCGACTTGCGCCCCCGCGCTCTTGTGATTCTTGCCTACTACGCCGCCTTTCTCAAACTCCCAGAAGAAGTCTGGTGGATGAGGAATGTTGGCAACCGCTCCCTGCAGGATCTTTGCGAGTACATTGGTCCTGAATGGCAGCAATACCTTCTCGTCCCACACATGGTACGTCTAGTGGAAGGCAACCTCGAGATTGGAAGGGTGTTGTTCGAAGATCCGAACTGGTCACCCAGAACGCCAAACAATCTTCGATTAGACCCTACAGCGGCTGTCACACTTGTTGATGAGGCAGGTAGACGTGTTGAGTGGAGACCCGCCGAGAAGAAGCTTGTACTTATGGATGGGAGGGAGGAGATTCCATCAAGGAACAAGGCTGCAGAAAAATGGAGGAGAGATATGAACGCTACCTTTTCATCTGACGTATAGTCTATGATATAACTGTATGTATATGTCTAACTTGGAAGTGCTGGAGAGCACGGACCACACTTGAGTCAAACGATTTGTTTAACTAGCATTGGAGCATTAATACCGACTGCTGTATCAAAACTACTGGACTATTTACTGCGTAGCCTATGCCTCCGTCGATATCTGAATCCCTTCTGCCGCTAGAGCCCTAGAGTAATCCGCCTGGGCCTTCTCCAGCGCATTCATCGTTGGCTGCATCAGAGCAATTACAGCGGTCTTCCCGCCTCCTACATTATCTGATCTCCAACGAATTTTCTTGCCCGTACGCTCAAAATGATCGCGAATCTCCTTCTTACGACTGCGAATGATCTCTTCTCGTTCCCTGTCAGCTTCCTCCGCCACCGCGTTGATTCGTGTAAGAGAGCGACCTAGAGACTCGGCCAGATACTGTAGTTCGCCAGCGCGGTCTGGATCTCCCGATAGGAATGCATTCCAAAATTGGTGCAAGAATTCGATTGTGGTAGCATGAGTGAGACTACATTTTCGCGAAATCTCAGTAGGTAGGCCCATAGGCTCAGCAGTGTCCGTATCGTGTCCGTACTTCTGGGCACGTTGCTGGCGTACACCCTTCATGATGTCCTTGTCAGCCGCCTGGAGAGCAGAACGAGAACCGACATGTGGTCTTTTGGGGGCATCGTCGTCGCTGTCGCTCTGTTCATCAAATCCCATCGCTGCCTGAATGTTGATACCACCTGCTCCATCACTCTCAAGTGTCTCGAGATCTCCCATGATCTCAAAAAGAACGTCACTAGGCGCTTGTTTTGCGAAAAGAGCAGCCTGTTTCGAGGGAGCGGAATCGTGCTTGGAGAAGAACTTGTTTTGCTCCTTCACGTTAAGCATGATACGGTGCTCCTGAGCATCGCCCTTGAGATCGCGCAGTGCCAGTTGGACGTAAGCATTATAGCCTCCTTCGGGGTCGTCTGTGTTGACGTCAGATGGAGCCACGTTGGCCATGATCTTCTCGCTGAGGCTATTGAGTGTCTTCACGATGGGTATATTCGCCCTGGGGCGCATCTCGACGTCTTTCGCGTTTCCACTCTTGAAACCTCCTTGGTTCTCCTCGTTGGCCTCTATATCGATGATGTGTGGCACCTGCTGAGCCATGATCTTGCTCTGAAATGCCACAGTGTTTTCACTTGGATCGTATTTGTCGAACAATGGATCTGTAGGGTCGTTTTCTACGACTCGCTCACCCCGTAGCTTTTTGGAGAGTCTGCTGAGGAAGAAACGCGACCAAAATTCTGCCTCGGATAGTTTTGGGACATTCTCGTTATAAACACGCTTGATCAGGGGGTGTTGTGCGAATATCATCTGCACTTGCTCTACGCTGATGTTCAGTTTTAGCTCACCGTCCACAGTCTTTGGCTTGACTGTCGAGAGGACGTTGTAGGCTCCTTTCTTCTGATTGATCTCGATGGCATGAGCACGGAGAAGGTTTGTGCGCGTTGACCAAAATTGGGAGTTGAAAGCAGCTCCTGATAATGATTCTGGCTTGGTTTGCATTGCTTCAACGTAAGTTTGATGTAGGCTAGTATCCTTTCTCATAAGCGACTGTTGAAGTTCGATGTCGTTCTTGAGTTGCGAGTCATCGAACCAGCGTGATGATGAAGCTTGTTGTGAGTTGACGGCACTGGCAAAAGCCATGGATGCCGAACCACTACCAGTGCCACCAGCGCTTGGATTTGGAGTTGAGGAACCACCACTGGCGCCAGATGGTTTAGGCATAGCCGCATCACCACCACGCGATGAAGCTAGCAAACTGGATAGAAGATCTTTGACAGCCTTTGCCTCATCCTTGGCTTCGGCAGTGTTGAAATGAAAGAGATATGTAGCAGGATCCGCATCTCCGACCTTTTCAAAGATCTTGAGCATCACCTTTGGCGAGGTGTCCGGAGTTTGCTGAAGATCTGAAATGTGTCAGCTGTGAAAGCATATTTCGAGAGTTTCTCCTTACTTGTGATGTTGTTGATACTGAGGGTAACGGTGGGAGGGCCTCCGGAGTTAGGAGTCCAAGTGACTAGCTGGTGATCACTTGTGAGAGTCAGAATGCCCTCCTTCTTCTTGAAGAGGGTGCGCCCCACGGGGATAGCCATGATGACTTTTGTCAAGAAAAGAATTAGTAATTATGGTTGATGAGACAAAGTGAAGATAGAGATTCTTCGCGAGTTGAATGAAGATATTGGATACTTTGTTTAGGCAGGGGACCCACATGCGGTCACTGATTCACTGATTCACCGATTACCTAAGGTAAGTTACTTGACGAATAATCTAGTAGACAACAAGAGTCGAATAGGTGATCTATATGATCAAGTATAAAATGAAGACATGGTGAGATTGCTTCGCGTCTATATGGATTCCCACGGCAGCTTTATGGGTTACAAGTATCGCAAATTATGAACTTGACACTGGTCAACCAGATAGTTAATTCCTAGGCAGAGTGGTAAGTGGAGCCTCCTGGGCGATCGCAGCACTGCACGTATGTATGCTTACCTTCGGTATGCCGTCAGAAATACGTACTGTTACAGCTTAGCTAGGTAGGTACTACCTACCCCAACTGCCTGTGGCTGGTGAAAATGGATATTATTTCATCAATGATCGCTTTGGCCTACATATGTCGCTCAAACAGCCCCTGTCCGCGTTAAAACACGCCTCAAAACCTGAAATGCATGTTATGCGTTTTGCATTTATAGTTACAGTCAGTCGCAGTTACAGACTTGGATTTTTACTGTACTTGTGGCGTCGGCTATTGACCCTGTTTCAACAACGTAAAACTTCACGATGGTTACTCCGCAATTTCAGTCTTTTCCCGTTTGCCCCCGCGGGAATGGATACGATCCATGAATAACTGACACCCAGGCCAGACCGAGCCAGACTAGACCGTGCGAAGACGATCTTCCCCTTTCCATGATCGATGTCTTGTGTGTGTGTGTCGAGTCCACAAATGCACCACCAACCTTGATTTATCCACCATCATGATATGCCTCTGTCGAATACCCGCATTCAACATATTCAGACCGTGGGGAATGCAAGCAACAAGCTCGGCTCGACGGATGTCATGATCACAGGTGTACCATACTGTGAATAGCATTTCCGGGGAATCAATTCCTCTATGATCAAGCATTACGATAATCCTCGGCAAACAGTCCTCAAGTTCCGAACAGGAACCCCAAAGCCCCAAAAATAATGAGACGTGCCCCAATAGCAGCTGGCACAAAAGCCCACGATGACCTCCAAAACAGTGTGTCATGTGGGCTTCCGGACAATCAATACCGGTCACCTTTCACCTTGGAATTCCGACTTTGGAGGCCCAACAGTGACCGACTTTGCACAGTGTCTCGCACGGAGTTTTCTCGGTGACTGTAGCGCTACGGGTGTACCTGACCAATGAAACTCTTGATCCCTGGCGGCCAGAACCGGGTTTGCCGGGGCGTCATAGCATTTTTCAACCTGCAGCAGGACATCAAAGGCCAGCCAGCCAGCCAGGCTTTCCATAGGTACCAGCCCAGCCCAAAAGTTAGCGACTTGAGCTCCAGCCAGTCCCAGTTGTACCTAAACAATTTCTTCTTCGTGTTCCTCTTCTATCCTGTCCTCCCATCCAATTCCAATTCCTCTCCTCAGTCTTAACTGGGAATTTCCTCCTCAGTCGACTTACTCCGCCCTTCTTTCGTGTCGCGATCAAGCTCGCCAAGGGATGCTTCCCATTCATATCCTCTAGTTTCTTTACCTATACCAACTTGTCTGTATTGTTCAGTTTCTCCACATACACAAACCGCCCATCATGTTGAGGAATTCGCTCTGTAGAGCTAGCTCGCAGCTCCTTCGCGGTGCTCGATGCTCTGCTGCCTCTTCTACCGCCTCTATTTCGACCGTCTCGGCCCGTACCTCATCATGGAAGCTCGCTGCTTCCCGCCGCCCTCTGGCTGTCGCTGGTCGTCGCAACTATGCGACCAGCGCAACCTCATCACCCCCCGATCCTAACGATAACTTCCTTTCTGGAAGCACCGCTAGCTACATCGATGAGATGTACATGCAGTGGAGACAAGATCCCGAGAGCGTTCACGTCTCTTGGCAGATCTACTTCAAGAACATGGAGGGCGGCGAGATGCCCATCTCTCAGGCCTTCCAGCCCCCTCCTAACCTGGTTCCTGCCATGACCGGCGGTGTCCCTCGTTTGTCTGGCAACCTTGCCATGGAAGATGGCTCCGATGTCACCAACCATCTCAAGGTCCAGCTTCTTGTCCGCGCTTACCAGTCTCGTGGTCACCATACCGCCAAGATTGACCCTCTCGGTATCCGAGGTACCAATGACGCAAAGGGTTTCGCCAACATCAAGCCCAAGGAATTGACTCTCGAGCACTACGGATTCACTGAGAAGGATATGGACACCGAGTACACTCTTGGACCCGGTATCTTGCCTCGCTTCAAGCGTGATGGCCGTGAGAAGATGACTCTCCGCGAGATCGTTGATGCTTGCGAGAGAATCTACTGCGGTTCTTTCGGTGTTGAGTTCATCCACATTCCCGACCGTGATAAGTGCGATTGGCTCCGTGAGCGCCTAGAGGTTCCCACCCCTTTCAAGTACTCCGTCGATGAGAAGCGCCGTGTCCTTGACCGTCTTATCTGGAGTTCCAGCTTCGAGTCTTTCCTGGCCACCAAGTACCCCAACGACAAGCGATTCGGTCTTGAGGGTTGTGAAACCCTCGTCCCTGGTATGAAGGCTCTTATTGACCGCAGTGTCGACTACGGTGTCAAGGATATCGTTATCGGTATGCCTCACCGTGGTCGTCTCAATGTCCTCTCCAACGTCGTCCGAAAGCCCAACGAGTCGATCTTCAGCGAGTTCGCTGGTACCACTGGTGGTGAGGATGAGGGTTCCGGCGACGTCAAGTACCATCTTGGTATGAACTTCGAGCGTCCCACGCCTTCTGGTAAGCGCGTGCAGCTTTCTCTGGTCGCCAACCCTTCGCATCTGGAGGCCGAGGACCCCGTCGTCCTGGGCAAGACCCGTGCTATCCAGCACTACAACAACGATGAGAAGACTCACCGTACTGCCATGAGTGTTCTCCTCCACGGTGATGCCGCCTTTGCTGCTCAGGGTATCGTCTACGAGTGTCTCGGCTTCCACTCTCTCCCTGCCTTCTCTACTGGAGGTACTATCCACCTGGTTGTCAACAACCAGATTGGTTTCACCACCGATCCTCGTTTCGCCCGATCGACCGCCTACTGTACCGACATCGCCAAGGCTATCGACGCCCCCGTCTTCCACGTTAACGCCGACGACGTCGAGGCCGTCAACTTCGTCTGCCAGCTCGCTGCTGATTGGCGTGCCGAGTTCCAACACGATGTTGTCATTGATCTCATGTGTTATCGAAAGTACGGTCACAACGAGACTGATCAGCCTTCTTTCACTCAGCCTCTCATGTACAAGCGCATCAACGCCAAGGAGCCCCAAATTGACATTTACGTCAACAAGCTTATTGAGGAGGGTTCTTTCTCCAAGGAGGACGTTGAAGAGCACAAGCAGTGGGTCTGGGGCATGCTTGAGGAGAGCTTCACCAAGTCCAAGGACTACACCCCCACCTCAAAGGAATGGACCACCTCTGCCTGGAACGGCTTCAAGTCTCCCAAGGAGTTGGCTACCGAGGTTCTTGCCACAAACGAGACCAACGTCAAGAGCACCACCCTCGAGCACATTGGTAACGCTATTGGAAGCGTTCCTGAGGGCTTCCACGTCCACCGTAACCTGAAGCGTATCCTTACCAACCGAACCAAGTCTGTTGTCGAGGGTAAGAACATTGACTTCCCTACCGCTGAGGCTCTTGCTTTCGGTTCTCTTGTCACTGAGGGCTACCACGTCCGTGTATCCGGTCAGGATGTTGAGCGTGGTACTTTCTCTCAGCGCCACGCTGTCTTCCACGACCAGGAGACTGAGGACACATACACTCCCCTCCAGAACTTGAGCCAGGACCAGGGCAAGTTCGTCATCTCCAACTCTTCCCTGAGCGAGTTCGGTGCTCTCGGCTTTGAGTACGGTTACTCTCTCTCTTCTCCCCACGCTCTTGTCATGTGGGAGGCCCAGTTTGGTGACTTTGCCAACAACGCCCAGTGTATCATTGACCAGTTCATCGCCTCCGGTGAAGTCAAGTGGATGCAGCGAACAGGTCTTGTCATGTCCCTGCCCCACGGTTACGATGGTCAGGGTCCCGAGCACTCTTCTGGACGTCTTGAGCGATACCTTCAGCTCAGCAACGAGGACCCCCGAGAGTTCCCCACTGGCGAGAAGCTCATCCGTCAACACCAGGACTGCAACATGCAGATCGCCTACTTCACCTCTCCCGCCAACCTGTTCCACGCTCTCCGCCGACAGATGCACCGCCAGTACCGCAAGCGTAAGTGATCTATATTACATCTTTAGTCTTCATTCGTATTAACTTTCTTTTAGCTCTCATCATCTTCTTCTCCAAGTCTCTGCTCCGCCACCCTCTTGCTCGCAGCGACATTGAGGCCTTCACTGGCGAGAATGCCGGATTCCAGTGGATCATCCCTGACCCTGAGCACGAGACTGGTGCTATCAAGTCTCCTGACCAGATTGAGCGTGTTATCCTCTGCACTGGTCAGGTTTGGGCCGCTCTCCACAAGTACCGATCCGAGAACAACATCGACAATGTTGCTTTCACCCGCATCGAGCAGCTAAACCCCTTCCCTTGGCAACAACTCAAGGAGAACCTTGACATGTACCCCAACGCCAAGACCATTGTCTGGTGCCAGGAGGAGCCTCTCAACGCCGGTGCCTGGAGCTTCACTCAGCCCCGTATCGAGACTCTTCTCAACAACACTGAGCACCACACCCGCAAGCACGTCATGTACGCTGGCCGAAACCCCAGTGCCTCTGTCGCCACTGGTCTCAAGCATGTCCACACCAAGGAGGAGAAGGAACTTCTCGAGATGGCTTTCACCGTCAAGCAGGACAAGCTCAAGGGCGAGTAAGCGGATAAACTGTCAATAAACTAGATTTACTAAGGGGTTGCAACATGGATAGGATGGCATGGTAATTGCATGGCCACTAAGCGTTTGGGAGGGAAGAAGTCTAAAAGAAGCCACTGGATTTGGGGAGCAAGTAAGCTTCTCATGTAAACCACTTTGTATCATACCCCTCCTAGACAAAGGACACTTTTGCCTTGCATCGGCATGGGCTTGGGAACGACATAGCATGATTTTCTAATTGTTTAAAGCTTTACACTGCTCATCATTTCCTTGATCTATAAATGACATTTCATGCATATGACACTGCATCCTATGATATACCAAGGGTTGTTGGCAATACAAATATTTGTTAGATTTTGACTATGGTTGCAACACTTATTGTTATTTAGACAAAAATGCAATGCTACCTTGGCGCATCGATCTCAACTTGCCACGGCCGCACAATCCCGTCATCGCCCGTGGTGACCAGCATCTCCTCCTCCCCTCGTCGTTGCGAGCCGGCATCGTATCTCCGGCACCATGTAATGTGGTTAACTTCATAGGGCCCATGAGCTCCAGGATGAGTGGTGACAACTCTCCAGGAGGCCTGCTTCCTTTCCTCGGTATTGCCCATGGTTTGATCTTGGCCATCCGCATCCTCGGCGTACAGTGCAATTACGCCGTCGCTGCCGGTGCTTGCTACCATTCCTGTTTGCGCACTCCAGGTTACAGAGTAGATATCGCGGGTATGCACCTTGGGCAAGACAGCTGTACATGTCCATTCCTCTCGTAGAGACCTTCGCATCGTGTTGGGGATACCACCCAAAGCACCCGCTGTTCCTCCTGCGGCGGTTTCTTCTGCCTCATCATCTTGCTTCAATGACCATACACGGATAGTGTTATCGGCTGAAAAGGTCAGTAGTCGAGGGAAGAGCTCCCCCTCGCGTGGTCGTGGTTCCCACTGCAGTCCCCAAACAGTGCCCTCATGACCCTCAAGAACGGCAACGCAAACCCATTCGGCGTCGCCATCTTCGCGCCAGATGCGCACCGTGTTGTCGTAACTTGCGCTGGCGAGCACATCTGACGAGTAGCTACGGCGAGCATTGCGGCCGGGGAGATCGGGGCACCAAGCGACGGCCTTGACATCACCCTCGTGCTCGTTAAGCACAGCAATTGTCTCCCACTCGTCGTCCTCTTCAGAGGCACCAATATCTTCCCATATCCAGACTGACTTATCGCGCGAGCACGTAGCGAGGTAAGAACCCGAAGGGTTGAAAGCGCAAGACTTGATTTCTGAGTCGTGCCCCTCAAGGACAAGGGTAAATTCCCACTCCTTGTTTGAGGCGTCGCCTTCGTCGTCGCTATCGTCGTTGTTCTTCCTACGCACAGTCTGTTGCGTCACCTCGACTTCCAACCCGCTTTCCTGATTGTTTTGACCCTCCCATCGCCATATTCCAGCCGTAGAATCAAAACTGCCGGTGACAAGGCATAAGTTGCCAGGACGTAGATGGGGCTTCCATGCGACGGAGCGGACGGAGCGAGTGTGACCGCCGGTGAGGACGCTGTGGGCAGAGGCTGTCGAGAGTGAGTATACCGTGACTGCCTTGGCGTGGGCTGTCGCAATTAGAGGAAGTGTCGGGTGAGGAACAGAGACCCAGGCGCGCTCGTGAAGATCGGGTTTGAAAGGCGCGAGGGCTGTGATGCGGGCCGAAGTCGGCGCCATGATGGACAGGGCCGCGAGGACGATTGGGCAACGGTAGAGCGGTTCGTGATAATTTTTGAGAGTAGTATCGAAAAGGGCCTTCGAATTACCAGGGTCAGTTTCTTTTCATGAGCGAGGTGGTGATGCGACAATAGGTAGTTCAGAATTGGTTATTTCCCCTCCTTCAGTCAAAAGTTCGCAATGGGGTTGAGTTCCATTGATAAGATAGCGACGACCCCTCCATGTCCGGCTCGGTGACGTACGGAGAGGGACTGTGGATGGGTACCTACTGACGCGACACTTACAAAGGCCATAAGAAATAAGAGGATTTCTTTGGTAGTGGCGGAAAACGGAGAAATCCTAAGAGATCAAGGAAGTAGGAAGATAAGCATTCTGTAATTCATTGGAAAGGCTTAAGCTGGAGTATTTTTTTTTACTACTATTAGCTTTAGTAAAAAAAAAAAGCTATTCTAGATTATTGGGCGAGCATTAGATTATGATGCCTTTGACGAGGAAAAAGAAAAGTGGATATGTGATACGACTCGAGGCAGAACGCTGGGAGCAATAAATGTGTTTTTCGTGACTTCAATATTCTTTGCCAATGAGAAATTCATCGGAGCGCTCCGCTCTTTGTTTTTACATCATCATGCCGACTTTTTCACTTTAAGCTTGACCCAAGAACAAGCTTCCTTCACGTCTCCTCCTGGCTTCATCTTCAATTCTCTTGCCCTCTCCAAGCCACCCTTCTTGAATCCTCCTGGTAACAGTAACCACACCATAGTAATTGCTCCGAGAAGACCAACTATTATAGGCTGCAAGACTTGAACTCCAGTGTGTTGAGCAATGGCTCCAACCGCAAACGGTCCTACAGCGGCGCCTCCTCCTCCAACTGCAGCTGCAAACCCAATAGCACTTACATGATAATCGGCGGGCAAAAGTTTGGTTGCCGCAACCATTGAAGCAGGGAACAAAGGGCCAAGGAAAAACCCAAGAAGCATGACAAATATGATAGAGGCAATGAAGTTTGGGACGAGCCAGTACAGCAATTCCAGCCCAATTGAGAGCATGAGGTATACCATGATGGCTGTCTTTTCACCAATCCTCTCGGTGACGAATCCCAACACAACTCTGCCCAGCGTCAATCCGAGCCAGAACAGCGTAACTGTCAAGCCTGCAAGGAAAGGCTTGGCGTGTCGTACTCGGAGCATGAAAGTGACGATCCAGCCTCCCAAACTGACCTCGGCTGCCACGTATCCCAAGAGAAAGGCAGCGACTATCCAAGTGATTGGTTTCTTGACGGCCATGCGCGTTGTTGCGCGGCCTTTGCCTTCCTCAAAACGGACCCTTCGTCGGTAGACTTCACCTGTTGCACCCCAGAAGGCTGCAGTTCCGACCATGAATTCGGCTACAACAAGGCCTGCCATGATGTAGAAGTAAGTATACCAAGAAAGGTTACCCTCAGTCACCATAGCAGAAGCTATCAGCGGACCTATAGTACCGCCAAGGCCATACGCGCCATGAAGAAAACCCAAGAGTTCGTTAGCGCGTTGCATGTTGCCTATCCAAGCATTATAGCTGCTGTCCTGTATACCATTGCCGAACCCAGTGAAGAGCATGACACATGGTAGTGCTGGAAACGGAGGGTGGAGTGCCACTGGGACATAAGCGACAAGACGACATAGAGGGCCAAGGATGGCAACTCCTCGTTGGCCCAAGGTGTAGTGAATCCAGTTGTTGGTGAGTGCAGCAAGTACGTAGCCCGCAACAGGTACGAGGAACATTGTAGAAACTGTGGTATAGTTGATTCCGTAGTATGTTTCGATCTATTTGGAAAGTCAGATATGAAAATTTGTCTGTCGTTGTGAAGTTTCGCGTACATATGGTAGCAAGGCCTGTAAACTGGTCAGTCGAAGTCAAGTCAAGTCAATATCTGTGATGAGCAAACTTACACCCAGAGATGCATCATTCATTCCCATAATAAGAAATGAGAGATTGGTCGCATAGAAGCGATATGAGTTGACCCGAGGGTTATTCCAACGCTCAAGCTCATTAATAGAGTCTGCACTATCGGCGTTATCTGGCTGCTGTACGGCCTCGACAGCGCCTGGCGTCTCCTTCAGCTTTTCAACATTTTGTTGTTTCACTTCTAGTTCGGGAGGATTCGAGTTCATGAGAAGAAAAGTGTTTGATGCTGGGTTATATTCGTGATGAGAATTAGTTTGTGAAAGAAAGTCTTCTGATTACAAGATTTCGAATACAGACCGATGTATATGAAGGGCGCAACGGGTAAATTTCTCGCTAGAAACAAGGTAAAGACAAGCATCCACATGGATCGTTTAGTAGCGGGTACAGTAGCAAATGACTGGGATTTGATAGCCTAGTATATATAAACTTATCGATCAATCTTGGGAATGCGGGCTAACGGGACGACAACCCGAGCAGCAGAGCTACATAGTAAGTAGGTGTAAATGGTGGTGGGCTTGTTCGTGTTATAAAAGAATATCGATTATCTAATACTTTATTATTTTGTGCTATTAAAGACTACCTATACGAATATTAATATCATCCACATCTACCGTGGAGTAATAGGCAGGTAAGTTGCATAATCCGTACACACAGAAGGCTTGACAGAAATAGTATCCTAAACCCTCTACTAAACTATTCGAAGTTGTCCTAAAGTCTTTTATCATCCGTTATGCTTTAGTATAGTGGTAGGACCAATATGCGGGTTGATTTATGAACTGCCTAACAGGGTCGAGGTCACTATCGTTGTATTCTTCGACTTGTAAAAACGGGTCGGAAAGCTAAACTCAATCTATCAACCATAAATATAGAGAAATGATTGGTGAGTGAGTCTGGGGTTTGTAACTGCCCCGGATCGTCGCCAAGATTCAATATAACACCTAAATTGGTAAGCTAACATGGATGAAAGGCCACAAGCTCCTGGTCAAACGTAAAAAGCAAACATTCGGAATCAGGTCCCTCCCTGTCTGTAGAAAGAACCTCGGGAATTTTCTTTTTTCTCCTGGCAAGGCAGGTTACAGTTACAATTACGGTTACTCCGACTCTACTGACCTGGAAAAAAAGAGGCTGTGCAACTGCAATCGCTTCGCCACACATACGTGGGGTTTGGGTCTCGCTATCTTGTGTGCAGTGCTGTGCAGTTAGTGCATTACAATGCAACGTCATCGGGCGTTTCCGAACAATACCTTTTGGTACCATCGTCATTCGGCGGCAACTGATTGCAGGCGGCTTAAAAAGAATCACCGTACGACGTGGAAAACGCCCTCCTCAGGCCTTGCATTAGTAGTCTCCCTAAAGGGTATGGGTAGGCTTGTGACCCAACAGGAACTCGCTTGTGAACCTCGTGGTCTTTTTTATGTGGCTTGAAAGAGCTGTCGTCATCCGTTGTACGGAAGACACTACCGGGCTGCCTTAGCTGATAGAATGTAGGCTAACTTGATCTTTCAACATCTCATCCGTATAATTGATCAAGGGTGCTGACTTTCTATATCAATACTTCCGCCAAGATAAAACGGCCTGCTGCGCCACTATATCACTTCAGCTTTCGCTACTGCATTGCAGGGTCCTTTCTTATCACTCTTCATAAGGCTGACGTTCGCTCACTTCTACCTCTTCTACCTCTTCGCTTCGTCCACCCATAGACAACCTCTACTTCCCCTCTTCACCTACGCCGGACCAGATCCTCCCATCCAGCTCAGCGACCTACACACGCAGTGTTGTTGGACAAAATGTCGTCAAAAGACTACTACGAGTATGAAGAATACTCTCGTCGCCGTCGCGACTTCTCCCCAGATAACTACTCTGGTGGCACCCCAAACCCTCCTCAGCAAGGTCCTCCTCCTGGCGCTGCCCCATATGCCTCAACATCTCGTCTCGATGATCCCTACTACGGCGGCGCACCTCCTCCGCGGGAGCGCATGACTCTTGAGCCTCCTGAGCACCAAAACCGTCCGCGCTCTGTTCCGCCGAACACTGCCATGGTCCGACGCAGCCGGTCTCGCTCTCGTGGTCCTTCCGATGATGAAGATTACGACGACAGGCGTAGCTCGCGAAACCGCTCTCCAAGCCCCATGGCCCGCGCTCGTAACATAGTTGATGAGAACTTCTCCCACTCTGCGTCTGGTATTGGCGCTGGCCTTCTGGGCGCTGTTGTCGGTGGCCTCGTAGCTCGCGAAGCGACCGAGGCTGCGACTCGCCGCAAGCACAAAACACGCGGTTATGACGACGATAACGAGGATCGCACTCGTCTAGTTTCTACCATCCTCGGCGCTGTGGCTGGCGGTCTTGGAGCTAACGCCCTTGCCAATCGGGTGGAGGATTCGAGGGATCGTGATCGACGTCGCCAGCAGGAATGGGAACGTGAGCGCAGCTATGTGCGGGAGCAAGAGATGCCGCGATACGAGCGACGGAGATCTGGCGATCGGGACCGAGGTCGGGATAGGGACGATGTTCCCCGGGATCGTGAGCGCTACGACCGCAGCAGAGCACTTCCTCGAAATGATGATGAAGATGACGATTATGACTTTGTTTACGATGATCCGCGATACGAAGAAAAAGAAACACGGCAACGCAGGAGTGAGGATGGCTATCGTTATCGCCAATAATGACTGCCCCCAGTCACTCTTGTCTCGTCCGAAGCTTCTTCCAGTTCGACGACGCTCCATGTTTGCATAATTACGATTGACGCTTTCAGAATTCAAGGGCTTCGGAAAGGTTATCCGTTATGTATTGAAAGGAAATGTATGTTACTTTTCTTTTGTTTGGAAGAAATCTAATGAGGAATGATTGGCGTTTCTTTGGATACTATATACTGAAAATATCTTATAATACCATATACCTACCTGTGTTACACATTTGCGCGGCCTACCCACTACTAGCCTGATCTTAATGATTGAAAAAAATCTTGACCTTCAGGCTTTATGGTGCAAAAGATGGATATCTTCAGAATCAAACTAGACTGGCATAAGCGATTCCTGATTTCGTCCTTCAGGCTGAGGTTTCCCCAAGGACAGTAAACGTCGTAGCCCGTTGTGCTTCTTCCCCAGATGATACCTCGAGACGAAGTCACAATTCATTGTACGAGCTAGGTAACTATAATTACCCGTTGTGACCTAATCGCCTCCGGTCATTGATTGTAAATGTGATTTCACTGACTTGATCCTTTGTGAGTGTCGTCGAGAATTCCTCTATATTTGTGAATGGAGATAGTATCTAATCCTTATGTATCTCATATACGCCCTGTCCTTTGCAACACATACGCCGTGATATCGCACCTTTTCCCCAACTTCTATTTAGAGCTTAACATCAAATAGATTCCTGCTTCGAATCCTCTCTCCGTATTTGTAGAAGATTAATGGCAACGGAATTGCTGCCGCTGCAACAAAGCCTAGTACAGAAGTTCCCCAGCCATAACCCAGGCTCTTGTACATGCTTCCTCCGGCCAAGGGTAATAGTGCCCCGACTAGTGACCTGAGCACGGTGCTGGCAGCAATAGCAGATGCAGCATACTCGATGTACGCGTCGACTAGGTAAACCGAGATACACATCTAAATCATGTCAGCCAAGTTATATCGGGTATTCGGCAGTTCTGGAATACTTACAAACACGATGATCATACCAACTCCCAAGAAGGAGGTACCGATGATAGGTACGATCCAGTGAGTCTTCTTCTCGGCAGACCATCCAAATATGAACAGACCGGCTGGGATGATAAGACAAGCTGCAGCCATGAGTGGCAGTCGATATTCTGGCTTACGCTCTCCGCCGTTCTTTTTGGTCAAGTATCTAACTAATGGGTCTGATGTTGCCCCAGAGACGACGAGTCCGATCAGAGATCCTGTGCCGATACCCAGGTAAGAAAGACCGACTGAGCCGCTGGAGAAATGATACTCCTTTTCAAAAAGAGTAGGCATGGCTGTGAAGAGAAGGTAGAGGTAGCCATAAACGAGAGCCATATAGAGGGATAGGAGCGAAACGATAGGCGCAAACAAAAGCATCTTAGTTGGTCGCACCATGGCTATGCTGAAGAGCTCTTTTGTAGTGATGCCCTTGTCGAGAGCAGACCGCAGTTTGGGGTTTCCTGTTTCCTTGCGAAGCTTTTTGGTTTTTTTCTCGAGGAGAGCATATGCGTATGTCTCTCTCATAAACACAAAGGCCATTATTGTGATCGCACCAGCCTTGATACGATTAGCTTGCTTCAATGCCAATGTTGGAACTCCACATACCAGAATAGAGACAACCCAGAAAGACCATCGCCAGCTCTTGGCCTGCGACAGATATCCACCAGCTGAAGCTGTCAGTTTTCGCCCAAGTGTTACCAAATCAGAAAACGAACTTACCAACTGGTCCAATCACTGGTCCAAAAAGAGGTCCAAGAGCCCATGAAGACATGGCAGCTCCGCGCTTCTCTTTCGAAATGATATCGGCCAATGAGCCAGCTCCAATGGTAAGGGGACAGGAGCCTGCGAGTCCAGCAAGGAACCGGAAAGCAATGAGACCACCAAGATTCGGGGTCAAGGCACAAGCCACGTTGAATATAACAAAGAGAACATTACAAACATGGTAGAGCGGAAGTCGACCGTACATTTCGGATAGGGGAGCAATGACTAGTGGACCGAAACAATATCCGATAAGGTATACTGAAACGATGAAGGATGCCAACTGCGTGTTCGTTGAATGAAACTCAGTCATGACTTGTTCGATGCTGGGCGCGAAGATCGAAGATGCCAGTGGCCTGAAAGAGTTAGCAAAGTAAGACAAGCACGATGTCGAAACGGAAAGCTCTTACGTGACAAACGTCACAGATGAAACTATCATTACTGTGATGGTCTTCTTTTTTGTTGACCAGTTCTGGGGGTTAGCTGGATCGTCGGGGCCATCCCAGTTGACAACATTGGGGTCATTCTCAGCAGGCTCGTCGAATTCGACTGAGGTTGAACCTCCCTCTAGATCCTTTTCGCGTCTCGATTCGTCATCGTTCATTTTTGTAGGAGACGCGGCGCGCGTGAGTTCTTCGTTTGTGTTTATGTGCACCATAGTGCCTGTCGTAAACTGCTGCGAGCTACCCAACAGCTTTCGATGTTGCCTATCAGCTCGAGTTCTGTTACAGTCCTGATGGGAAAAGAGGGCGAGCAGTGAAGCTGAAGAAAGCTTGTTGTGGAAGGCTGAAGGGATTCAAATATTTAACAGTTTCGAGCATGGGGGGCTCTGGTATAAATGCTATGAGCCTCAACTAATCTAAACTATGGCTTCACACTAATGCATTTACAGGACCTTTTGACCGGACGAAACAACGGCGAATTGCTTAAATCCGTGTCTCAATAATGGTTGACAAGCCGATCTCGCGGCTAGTATAGTCATCGAGAAGGGGGTGCAGATGATAAATACCAATATGGATCATAGTCTGGGTTGATAATCCTTCAACCCCCTCATCATTAATGCAGGATCCCAGATTCTAGGCGACACAGCCAATAACCTCAGTCGTAGCAAACGTATTGGAGTCGTAAGCAAAGCCAAAAGTGCAAGCTTAGAGGTGTTATAGATTGATAGTTATCCCGAGACAAGACAAGGTCGGTGTCGGGACCATGGATAATCCGCGGACTTTCCATGGATGAAGGTAAATCTCCGTCCGTTTTTAACTCAAACTACCTGTACCTCACAACAAGCCAAGAAAATACCGATTTTCTATTGTCAGTTTATAGGAGAAATGGGTCGTCAGCCTCGCCAGCGACCTGTGTCCTGCCACTTCTGTCGCGTACGAAAGTTGCGTTGTAGTCGAGATTTCCCATGTTCGAATTGCACAAGCCGCGGAGTCCAATGTCAGTCCCAAGACCCACCCCGGCTTACATCTACAGCTACAGCAGCTACATCGGCTCCGGTGCCACGGCCGATAGTCAGACGTGGGGATCCGCCGCCTACGGACCGGGAAGCGGATATTCTTAGTCGGTTAGAAAGGTTGGAGGCTCTCCTTGCAGAGCGAAACAAGGAGACCGATAGCAATCCTCCAACAGGCTCAACAACAGCCTCGAGTGTGTGCAGCAGTGATGGTGTGCTAAGGACGAAATCGCAGACGCGCCCGTCAGAGCCACCGCAGCCTTTACCTGCCAATGTTCAGAATCTGACTGCCGACGCCCTTTGGCTGGAAAGAACATGTCTTGTCCCAAAACGATCGGTGAGTTGTGAGCTGTAGTTGCACCTTAGGAAGTTTACTCACATACCTACTTCCAGGACTCTGTGCTCGTAGACCAAGTTGTGTTCCGCATTTGTCCTATCCGCTCAATCACTCAACCATCGTCTTACCTCTTTCAAAACTCAAGCGTTCCTTCGGGTCTTCTCTCACTGGAACCCACAAGATGTATCTGGCTACCTCAACGACATGAGACCAAAATACTTGTTCACAAGTACACTTCACTCATTACATACATGCATCATGTCATTCATAACCCGAGCTTATTCAAGCTAATAGATGAGGTCTACGATGCCATGGAAAGCGGTGGGGAAGTCCAACTATGTCATGTCTTCCTCATGCTCGCGATCTGTTCCAATGTCACATATGCTTGGACATCAATAGATAACAGCATGACGCCTCTGTTCTCGGACTTCTCAGAGGGGAACACTCAGTCATTTGGGTGGCTCAAAGCAGCTTTTGATGTGCTTGATGCGGCACAAAGAAGAGATGAACTTGGTTTGGAGCTGGCTCAGGGGCTCATCATCGTGAGTTTCGTCTTGTTGAATGCAGAAGGAGTCTCAGCACGGGCTCGAAACTGTCTATTCCAAGCTATCACAATATGTCGTGAGCTTGGTGTACATCGTCTTGATCACCCCCACCAGCAGCCTTCAGTCCCAATCACTCAATTCAGCGAGTTGAAAGCGGAGATAGCTCGACGAGTATGGTGGTATCTCCTTGGGACAGATGCGTAAGCTCCCCCCTTCTCGGTTTGACACCCGTTCCACTTCTAATGCTTCTCTAGAATGATAGCGCGATTTCCAGGTCCTCACGAGGGTACCTATATTATCAATCCTCGACATATGAACATCAGAAAGCCCCTGAACGTCAACGACGAAGATCTCGTAGAAGGGAAGGAACTGGTGGGGAAACCATTGACCGAGTCAACAAGCATGTCTTATTTCTTGCAAAGGATACAGCTTGCTGAGGTGATCCGCGATTTCTCAGATCGAGTACCCCTCTCTTCCCCGAACCCAGACAGCGACCCTTACAACCTTGTGCTGGAGCTAGACACGGCAATTGAGCGGTTCATACAGGAGCTTCCCCCCTTCCTTAAGTTGAATGCAGGGGAACTGCAACATATCCCTCATGATGATATCCAAAGACGGCCAGGCATAGTTGTCCAGCGTCATATCATGCAGATTTTCGTTTATGGGCAACGGTGCAAGCTTCATCTTCCATACCTGGCTCGTGGTGCGGTAGAGTCTGCGTATGCTCATTCACGAAAGGTGTGTCTTGATTCGGCACGAATGGTCATCCGAACAGAACACCAACTGGAAGGACAAAATACGACGTTTAATTCTACCAGGCTCCGATTATGCTTGGTCTTGCATAGCGTCTTCATTGCCAGTATAGTCCTCCTCCTAGATTTCTGTCTCGGTCTCGATGCCCACGAGAAAGAACAGAGACGGCAGGACTTGGTTGAAGCATGGAATATTTTAGAGGCAGCAAAGGAACACTCAAGGCCTACGGCTCGCATTCAAGACCTTCTGCGACAGGTGATGAGAAAACACAAGGTAACATTGCCAGTTTGCAAGGCAAACGAACAACATCCACCAAGGTTGACGGGCGAGAATTTTCCACCAACGCCTACTTCGTCAACAGCAATGATGTCAACGGGAACAACCCCCATTGATGCAAAGGTTTCTGCCCAGGACTTACAAAATCTAGGGCTGGACATGGACTTGGACGGAATGGATTGGGAGAATCTGCTCTGGGGCTTAGAGGCTCCTATGTTCTGAGTGGTTTATAGGTACTCAATGAAAAGACATTTTAGAGATGTAAACAATTCAAGCATTCAATACTTGTATATATCCCTTTCTCTGGCAATGGGACGCTTGAGGTAGTTGCTTGTCCATATGAGTCCTCGATCTGCCCTTTCGAGTTTGCAGAGTATTGCTTGCATGTAGCAGTTTATCAGGAGGCACTGGGATTGTAAATATGTCAACAAGGTATTGTTTTAAATGATCTAAACATAAACATAAACGAAGGTGAAGTCTCCATGTTTTGAACTATTTGTTTAACAGCGTGTATTTAATTCGTCATTACTGTTGCTGGATTCCCAGATGGCCGATTGACAATTACTTCGTCGTCGAAGGAGAATCATTCAGCAACGTTGATTTCTTCTCAGTACTATAACCGTATTAAAACTAGCTTGTCATAAATGAGTTTGGTCTTTACCTCTTTGAAGGATCGATCTTCTTTTGTGCATCAGGTGCGAATAAAGGCTGGAAGGTGTAAACTCCTAGCAAAAAGTAGTGAGCATGGTGTTATAGATACTGGGAGACAAGAGCTGACCTCCAATAACACCGCAAAAGACGGTCAAGGCCAATGGCAAAGCCCTTTCAAAGACGTGCATTTTGAGGACTCCTGCTCCAATGAATTCTGTGATTGTATCGGGAGAGTATCGACAAACTTCTCAAGAGAGACTCACACAATGAAGTTAAGGGTAGGTAAGTTGTATAGTTTCGAATCCAAGATGATCCATCCATCCTTCATTGGACCCACATGAAAATTAGCGGGCTATGGCATCTGCACGCTCTGAAGATTCGGGGTTTCCCCACTAAAACATTTAGAGTGAACGCGCCAACGCCTCTTACACAGCTCTTGCCAAACGCGTCTCTTTGGCATCCTCGACCGCGTTCCCCCGCCACCGACCTAGATCACTACCTAGAAATCAATTAACGAGCTACGTACCTGTGGAAACGTGATCACGACCTTTAACCATGACATTTCCAACCTGAAACTTTTCACTAGGTATTTTATTCAGCTTATATCGAGCAGTAAAGCGAACACCCCCCTCAAGACGATGCATACGACAAGATAATGTCATATATGGACCATGAGCAACTGGAAGGAGTTGGGAGAAGTCCCTGATTCTGAGGACGAAGATGGTTTTGAGAGCCAGGAACTGCCCTCTTTACCTGCGATCACATCAACGACACTACCGACAAACAATACCGATAATGAGAAAAGCGACAGCCCAGAGGATGCGATTGCCGATCAAGGCGGGAAAATACAAAAAGATAATGATATCTGGGACGTCCCCGACTCGTCACAAGAGCTTGCCCAGCTTACCCTTGTAACAAAGACGCCCACCCGAAAAGACGAAGTAACAACCAAGCCATCAGAGGTCAATGATCCGAATCCTAATGTGTGGGACATCCCATCGTCTTCACCTCTCTCTTCAATACCCTCTGATGATGACCTGCCCAGAGTTGAAGACTTGTATCCTCAACCACCAACTGTACCCGCCGAATCCAGGCAGCCGAGCCAATCCCAACAAGATCAAGAAGCCCGTGATGGACCATCAAACAGTTATTTTGACCGATCTTCACCTCCGCCAGAGTTTACGAGTCATGCTGCACTACCTTTGCCATCGCTTGTTCTTGAAGATGTTGCTTCAGCACCCATGCAAAGCCAAGACTTAGGTATAGATGGACATCTGGCTGCTCCGCAGACAAGTTTTCAATATGAGAGATCTCTTCGACCGCGGAAATCGATCCAGGAACGTCCATATACTATAGAGGATGCCCGTTACTCCAACATGTTCAGGAGTCATGGTGTGCGGCCTGTCAAACTTGCTATTGAAGGAGAAAGGAGACGTCGGCAACAAGCTGAACAGGAAGCTTCGCAAGATAAAGACTTTGAAGAGTACAGCCAGGGATCAAATCTACCAGATATTTCAGATGAGAGTCAGTCGAGGGCCTTCGAGGACTTGCCGGACGGCATAGATACACTCGATATCCCGTCCCCCTCTCCACCGAAGACTTCGCCCATGATCGATCGTGCAGGCCCAAGTAGTCAGACAAGTTCAACAGGAGATACCGAGAACACGAGCATAGCTGGTGATGACCTTCCTTCAATCGACGACTTAGCACGCCGCCTACCAACAACTACATCGAAGCAAGCAACCAAGCGAAAATCCTCCCCATCTCGATCTTCTGCACGAAAACGGAAAAGATACGACATTGTTGATAGCGACCCTCTTGAGCCAGCATCTGCTTTCACATTGGGACCTGGAACCACGAATTCACCTGCTGCACAACGAAGCTCACGAAGAAATCGAGACGATACCTTGCCTACTGCAGAAGCTTCTCTTCAAGACTCGCCACGTTCACAACCAGCACCTACTGGACAAGCCCAATCATATGTCAGGTTAACGCAACGCCCGGCTCTGACGAAAATGAACGACTCTGAGGACGAACTTGTTGGACCAACGACTACCTTAAAACCGAACGCCAACGAGGAGGAGGCTCAATCAGATTCGGATTCTGGTTCAGAGAGTGGGTCTGAGATTGTGAATACTGTTGGGCCTCGGATCAGAGGCGTGCTTCCAGCCTCATGGTTGCGACTGGACCAGCAAGCTGGCCACAAGAAACCCTCAAAACACATTCACAAAAAGCCTGCCGCATTTTCTCCCGAACAAGAAATAAGGCGAGGTGTTGCACAGAGACGCGTCGCTGCTCCGAACACTTTCCCAGCCCTTGAGATGTTCTCTGAAGAATCCGATGATGATGACTCTGTACCTACACCTGTGCCGCGGCAAGAGACAACAGACGAAGTATTTCATAACCAGACTCGCCTTGTCATCCAGGATGAGGTGCCTATGTTCATCCCTGAAGAGCTTTCGGACGATGGATCTGTCATTGAGGATAACGCCGTTGACTACATGACTGCCGGGAGGAAGAGACAGCTGAAGCTCTCAGAGACTTTTCAAGGTACAACGAAAAGGCAAAAGAGCTCCAGCACTCGGGAAAAGCCACCAGCACCGAAAGGGCCCTATCAGCCCAGAATCACGAACGTGCTTTCCGGATCAGGCGGTACCTCTGTATCTACAACTGGGCCTGCTGAGAAGAAGAAGCATCGCCAGCCTGCCGCAAAACGAAAATCCCGCGAAAGGAAACGATCATCTAAAGCTACTAGAATGCCATATGCACCCCCTCGTCTCAGTATTCTTGATGTTGTTGAACCGAACGCACCCCGCTTCTTGAAGATTGCAGCCCGCTCTGCGACACGACGCCAAGATATGGGCAGAAGCAGCCCTAGTAGGAAATACATCAAGCTTGCTACCAGGGATGATCATATTGACGCCGTATCTATCCTAAACAACTGGAGGTCCGGATCGATCCCCCAACGACAATCTGTCACCGCCGCTCGAAAAGCCAAAACACCCAGATCGAAGCCTAAGGAATCTAAGCAACCGCTACGTGAAATGTCCGGGAATGGCTCGTCTGTTCCACGGGGAATGATTGTACCTCGTGGTGTGTCTCGACATTTAATCAAGCATGTCAGCCAAGCAGGGTCTGTCCAATACCGGGCGGACAGCAAAACTACAGAGCCTCGAGCAAAGCCCCAGCCTCGCCAGAATGCACTGGCCCGATCTGGCTCAGGAGTGGCACGGCCAGCTCAACTAGAAATGGATGAGACGGATCGAAACACACGCCTCTCTTTCAGTGTAACCAAGAGAAAACTGGATCATCTGTACCGAAAACAGCGCGGTGATCTTTCTACTTCGAGTATCATGACTTTCGACAATGCACCTGATACGTATTACCCGGCCAGTCCACCGCCAGAAGAAAACCCAGTGCCGCTGCGAGTCGTTGAAGAGCCTTCTCGGACTCAAAACAAGTCACGATTCCGGAAGAAGACGAGGCCACAACGCATCGATATTGAGGCACCGCAAATCAGTCGTGCTAATGATCCAATTCCCCTGGCATCGTTGGAAGCCCCCGAGTCAGTCAAGCCTTCCGAGGCAAGTAAAGAAAAGCTGGAGGGTCTGGGACCATATGGTACCCAGTACACCCACCATTTTGAGACGTTTCCTCTGGATTCCCATGTTTATTTTCATGAATCAACCCTGATTGGCAGTGGTGCTTTAGAATCAGCAACACGCGCTATTACCTGCCAACAGTTACTTGAAACTCGACCACGAATATCATTCAACTTTGATGAACAAGTGCTCAGATGGGGACCCTGGGATGCCCAAGTGTCGTCCGAGTTGGGGGTCCTCCTTGATTCTATTGCAGACCAACTGGAACGAATTTCAACAGGCGAGGAAGTCCCAGACTCCAAATTTGTTGCAAGCGCTTCGACGTTTATCATGAAATTCGTGCTAGATTCTCTGAGCTTTACGGATCAAACGGAGACTAAGATGTTTGTATGCAGGGTGCTCGAGGCACTCCAAGGGTTCAACGGCCGCATAAGAGTCCTTGTGCAACGCCAGTACAACCCTCCACAGCCTCACTACTCTCTTGTTGCAAGCGTCTATGATAATTTGCTTCTGGCCACACTCTTTGTCCTGAAACTTTGCCAGGGCGAAGCGTCTTTGATGAACGAACAATTTCAAATAGAGGAACTGCTCAAGAATTTGGCTGGGACCGCCATTACCTCGCTCACGATAACTGGCATAGCTCAGATCACAAAAACATACGATGATCTAAAAGGGTCTAGTATGCGAGAGCGTGGTCTGAGAAGTGATAAGCCTGTCGTTCACTCATGGGTGATCACCATGAAAGTTCTAGAACATGCCCATATTCTTCGAGCCTCTTTCTGGGATATTCTATACACAATCATAGCCCCTCCTGAGGTGTCGACAAGTCTTGATGCAGGCGTTCATGAACGTTTGTGGAGAAACATGTTTATCCTTCTGCCGCTCACCGAATTCAACGACAAGGGAATTATCATTGCGGGTAGAAGGCATGATACAATTGTTGATGGATGGTCACTGCCCCAGAAGCTACTCAAGAAAGTTTTCCAGGTTTACCAGGCCAATCCTCGACAGCCACCAAGCTTCAGCAACTACTGCTGCGCGTTGGTTGGTCGCTGTCACTATCTTGTACAGCAATGGGGCTGGCGCAAGTGTGTAGCGGTAATTGGTGTTATTTTTGACTTCTTTGGGTCACAGGATCTTGCTCATCTCCGCAACGAAGGAGTCTACGCCTCCCCTAAATTCCTTGATGAACTTGCTGGCAACCCATCATTGTCTGTTGACAAAGCCGATAAGTGCTTTCACATTTTTCTCAAGCTCGTCGCCTTGAGCATCAAGAAACTGAACGAAGTTGGCTCAATGAAAGATATTCGAAATCTGATTGCTCGCACAATGCCGAACCACAACCGTCAACTTCTCAAAGAGCAAACGATTAAGGAACGTGACTTGGGTGCCTTACGAAACCATCATGACCTCCTTTGCACTTTATTCTGGGCTTCGCCAGCGGACCTTCGCCCGGGTGCTCATTTGATCGAGAGACTTGTTGCTCCCGCAAGCTCTCATAAAGAGGCGTGCTTGATTAACTTGCGAGCTTGGAGTCAGCTGGCTAGATTCGTTATCTCATCTGGAGAAGCCACCACATCGTTCAGACCATTTAGTCAATGGCGCAACAACTTCTTCCAGTCCATGATAGATCAGTTTGATTCGGTCCGGTCCGATATGCAGCAACAGGTACTGGCCATGTCCAAAGAAGGGGGCAGTACAATCGACACTGGCTTGATAGATGGCATGGTGGCAATGAACAGGCGAGCCGTGATGGACGTGTTATATGTGTCCGTGGCAACATCATTAGACGTCATGAAACATGCCCCCAATCTGGAAGCTGCTACGTTTGCTCTGAATACGCAACAGCTAAAGCATGTTTTCCGCCGGTTCGGCGTATATCCTCCAGAATTTGACTGGTCTGTCCTCCGCGCCTCCCTATCCACTCTGGGCGTTTTTCTCTCCCGGATTGAAGAATTTAAAGATGCTGAAGAAAGTCAGCAAAGTGAGAGCCAAATTCTGGATTCCGCGCAGGCGGATGATGCCATTCTCGTGATTGATCAGGAACTTTCGAGGGTTTACTTCTCGATGGCAAGATGTATACTTTCTTCGCAGGTAGAGAAAGAGGCCCCGTCCACAGTTGTTGAGGTTTCGCAGTGCACTGAGCAGGTCATCATATTAACCGCTCGACTTGCAGTCACGTTCATTAATGGTGGTTTGCTGCGACTCGCCGACATGTTTAGACTTGGCAAGTATAGTCTTTTCGAAGATGTTCCAGCCAAGCTCAGCCTGGATCAGCGCAAGCACCTGATCTTGTTCTTAACGACACTCCTCAAGCACAACTTCGATGATTTCAGCGAGGCTGGATTTTCCCTCTCCGAAGTCTGGGCTCTATCGATTGTCAAACCACGACCGTATCTGTCGTACGAGAACCAGTTTGCAGAACAATTGTGGCGACAGCAGAAAGAATTCGTTCCCGAAGCAGTCACGGGGCTTTCTATCAATCCAGACTACAACTCAAATCGAGATTTGTTCGAGTTCGCCATATCGTGGATGCGGAAGTCACTAGGAGATGCTGGACCTGCACTCAGGAAGGTCATCGTGCATGAACATTCAAAGACATTGAAACTGGTGATGGAGCAGATACAGCGAGACCTACAGACCATCTGCCATGACGCTTCTGAGCATCCCAGCTACGTGTCGTTCGTCCAGGACATCATTGCACTCATCAGAGCATATGGTTCTGATATCCGCAGCATTGACACGTTTTTTTACCAGATCAGCAAAGAGTACTCGCCGTCCGTTCAAGATCCCCAACTACAAGTGGCTGGCATGATGTCTTACGGGCTTAAACTGAGCGAAGGTGACAACATGGTTATCCATCAAGTCTTCTATTTCCTTTGCAACAGCTTCAAGCTATCACTGAAGGACAACAAGCTTCGTGATGCGGTTCAATTGCTGCATAAAGGAATGAACTACCAGGGCATCTTTTCTTTCATCCTCGGTAAGATGCTACCAGCCATTGTGCGTGCTGCAGGGGCCGAAAGCTACGCATTCGCAATGATTGAAGTTTATGCAGAAGCTCTGCGGACATTCATGACTCAGGATGTGTTAGTTTGGGAGTGGTCAGAAAGCGACTTGCCGCATTTGCATGCTTTGTTCCGTGCTATTGTCTATTTCCTGGAGCAATTTGCGCAGACAGCTGGACCCCTTCAGTTGGAACAGGTCCATCTGATTACACAAGTCCTACATCTGTCAAACATCCTCTGGCCATCTGTTTATGAAACATCTTTGTGTGCAGTATCTCAGGGCCCTTGGATGGATATTGTACAGACCCTGGGGTCTATGCAAACTGGAATTGACAGGGCTGAAGCTTATGTCGCCGATATGGTCGACGTTGAAGACTATTCTCTCAGATCCGAAATTCTTCTCTCTGGCTTCAGAAGGCGAAGAGCGGCGGCTCTTCAAATTGAGAACGACATTAAAACTTTCACGGATAACATTGTCAACGACATACGCAAACTCTGGATCACGTCCGGGTCTAGTATCACAATTCAGGCCCCCGGCAGAGGACCAGGGCTTACACAGACACAGTCCGGCCAAGGAACGCCTGCACCTGTGTGGGAACCGAGAATGCTTGCAAACAATCTATATGACGAGTTGAGAACATGGAACCAGTGGTGGAACATGGCATTTGATAAGAGACAAGCGCCTATAAAGATGGATATTTCTGTTCTGTTTTGATGAGCATCGCAACGGCGTTGGGAATTCACAATGTTTTGCGACGATTGTATTGGTATAGCATTGTACGTGGCGTTTGGGAGAAAACAGAGCCTACCTAGATAGTCGAAATTAGGAACATATACATGTTCTTTGAAACTTAGAATGAGATCTGGTCTCCTCCGTTTTGTCGATGGCGTACACATAACATACCTAGTACGACAGTAACCCCTTGTACAGTTTATCTTCGAATTCATGCAAGTCAATTCATTAGACTAACATAGGTAGTACCTGCAGCTATCAGAATAGACCACTCGGCCGACAATTTCCCGAGTGACGTACCTTGGACCGTGCAACGCGCCAAACGCGTCTCCTAGGTAGCTCGAAATAGTTTATGAACTTCAACTTTGACAATTACAGCCGAAGAGCAGTGGAGCTTGAGCACAGAATAAAGAAATGACCTCTCTTTTTGGTCTCCCGGATGAAGTCATTTTGACGCCTTTGTTTGAATCTTATCCATGTAGAGAGCATCAGATCCGTTCCCTAGCAACACTCTTGCATGTACGTTTACTAACCACCACTCAGTGTATATAATAACATGAGGAGCAGTTGCTAACCCCCTTCATAGCCCGATGCAGCTCCTTGTCGAAATCTAGTAGTCCACGGCACGACAGCAACAGGGAAGTCCGCCATCGTTTCCCAACTCGTCTCCGACCTCGTTACAAACGTCAACAACGATACCTCCTCGGGCGGACTACAAGCTGCGATAGTCAACTCTGTACAATGCATCACGGGACGGCATCTGTTCGAGAGTATAGTCGGACAAGTGGCCGAAGCGCTGCAGTGGGAAGAGATACCGCGAAGATGCGAAACGTTGGCCCAGTTAACGGTTGAGCTGGTGAAGATGATCCAGTATCCAAAAAGGGATCCTCGATGGCGTTTTGTGCTGGTGCTGGATGCAATCGATCGACAGAGAGATGCGCCCCCTACATTACTGCCGGCTTTAGCAAGACTTTCAGAAATAGTGAGCACACAGCAGTTAAGACTTGATGCGCAAAGCTAACCCGCACATTCAGATTCCATCCCTCACATGTGTTTTCATTGTCACGTCTCCGCCCGCCGGTTTTCTTCGATCACCCTCCTCAGCTCATCTTCTGTTCCCACCGTACGAGAAGAAGGAATTCGTTCGCATCCTATCCCTCACGCCACCACAACCTGTCGCTACATGCACACAGCAAGAAACAATCGATCTGTGGACCCGTTTCTGTGCGGCCGTATACGACTCTTTAACGAAATCCGCTTCTCGAACGTTACCCTCATTTAAACATAGCTGCCACGCACTCTGGCCACGCTTCACAGCCCCTATTTTAGCTGGAACGCATTCGCCGAAGGAGTTCTCGAAATTGCTGATTGCAGGCAGAGTGCATTTCCAAGACGAATCTTTGCTGAACCCGAGTATCGTTTCTGTCCGACCCAGGAACAAACCCGCGGAGAGTGTGGCGACGAAACCCACAGCTTCAGCGACTGACCTTACTAATCTTCTTCCAACGACGGCTCGTCTCCTTCTCCTGTCAGCCTACCTCGCCTCCCATAACGCAACCCGTCACGATCTTACGCTCTTCTCAACATATCACCACGGTCGTAAACGTCGCAGGGGAGGAATTGTCGCCCGAGGAGCAACTCGTACAAAGCACCGAAAGATCGCTCGCAAGCTACTTGGCGCACATGCTTTTGTTCTGGAACGCATGATGGCCATCTTCGCCGCCGTGCGAACCGAGTGGGCAGATGGTACGGCAGTCGGCGCTGCAGGTCTTGACGGAGATGTGGCTATGGCTGTGTCGACGCTAGCAAGCTTGAGACTGCTCACTCGGGTGGGAGGTGCGGGCGATGTGATGGATCGAGGAGGCAAGTGGAGGATTAATGTTGCTTGGGAAGTGATACGCGGAATAGGAAGAAGTATAGGTGTGGAGGTTGAAGAATGGCTGATAGATTAATAATACCCCAAGTGTGATAGAGTGTCAGGGCGCCTAGATAATGCGTACACCTTGCACTATTCATTAATACATTATTCAGGCTGGCTGTCATTTCAACTCGTCTATCCAAAAATTCCAAAAATGTCATTCCATATCCACGTAATGGTACATTGTATCCAGCACCTCCAGAGGGATTTACAACTGCCGTTATGTCCCCTGCAACACTAAAACGCCAGTCCAATGTATGTCATACAGAATCCAAACCTTTCGCCTAATTGTTTGGATATCAAACAATACCTTTGCTCGAGAAAATCTATATCTGTTGGTTTTGTTTTGTTTTGTTGGAATTTGGAACAATAGTCCTATTCGAGAAAGCACAATCTAAGACGCACTAGCGAAGATCCTCATGCAACACCTGCAACACGGTCACCAGGCTGCCATGTGTCTTCTTGTCTAGTACCAGGAGGAAGCCAGCCATTGCTGGTGGCTGGAGTTCGACTACGCGCACCAACATCGTCGCTCTTCTTAGAATCCTCTGCTGCTGTCGGACGACCGAAGTAGCCCTCGCGGTAAGGGTAAGAAGAGTTGAGCTCAGTGCTTTGAGGAGACTCCGCGATAGGTGTCGGCCTCAAACCGTTCGTGGAAGTAGGAAGCAATGAGGATCTTTTGACTTGCATCGACTGGGCTTTTTGATCGGCTTTATTACTCGATTTCGTGCGATCATACAAGTACAGACCCAAAAAGGTGAGGGCTATGCCTACTCCTTGGATCGGTGTTGTAGGGCTTCTGAACCAAACCAGAGCCAGGACAATGACGAACACGCGCTTGATAAGACTGGCAACTGAGTAGGTGACAGGGGAAACCATCGACAAGAGGATAAAGGCGAGGATATTTTGTCCAAAATGAAAGACACCATTGAAGATAAACTCAAGTGTGAGCCGTCCATGGTCCATTGAGTTAGGTTGCTCATTCAAATCAATTGAACCTTCGTGATAGAAGTTCATAAGCAGAGTGAATCCCTCAGACCAGAACCAAATGGGCAATGTCAGGACAAAGGCCATGCCGGAAGAGTAACAGAGTAGGTTGAGCTTATCCAGCTTCTTCGATAGCAAATGCGGCAACTCAGCTTCAGCTTTGGCAGCTTCGTTGAAAAGTTTCTTAGAGAAGATATTTTGGGTGACAAAGATGATTGTGGCGAGGAGAGCCTGGATGACACCAATAAGCTCTCCACCGTATGTAGCCTTACCAGAGCAGGCCAACATGACACCGAGTGTCAGAGGAATCAGAGACAGATAAGTGGTTTTGGGATATCGAATGTCATACACGATTCTATAAGCGAGGACGGTAAAGAGGGGCGAAAGACCCTTGATGGTGTGAACAAGTGATACGGGGATCTTGGAGGTAGCCGTTGAACTGAGGAGGTGACCTCCGATCTGAAACGCCGCAAGAGGAAGAGTGGTTCTGATAACATCGCGAGTGGGTTTTCGAATTGGGTGCTTGAGAGCCGCGACCTTGGTCCGTAGAATGGGAAATATGGTCGCCAGCCATGCCATGAAGACACACAGTGAGGATACGAAAGCGAATTGAACCAGCGTCAAAGTGGCAGGCTTGTCAAAGGCTATCAAAATGGACTTGGACGAGGTGTTTGTGAGCGCAGACGAGGCGTACCACATGAGGCACAGAATCTGTGTAGCGCAGCATCAGGTCAGCACTTGCACTGGATACTCATTACTTGGGATTCGGTAGAATGGGCGTACAATGAGCTTTGGAGAAACGGGAGCACGTAGGGCGTCGGCAATCTCATGTGCATTCTGGCTGACACTGCCATTGCGACCTCTTATTGTGCGAATGGCATCAGTGAGACTCTTCTGCCGGCCGTGTCCTCGAGATCCCGCTGACCAGCTGTTGTCTTGCCTCGAGACGGGTAGCCATCGATCGGAAGGACGAGGAGGCGCGCCGTTTGCCCAGCCAGGAGGGTTTAGAGGGCCATCTGCGGGCGACTCGACCAGAGGCGTGTCGACGAAGTCGGGGAATTTTTCCATCACAGGGTAGTGATAATCAGGGAGAGGAAGAAGCGACGTTTAACGGCGCAACGGCCAGAGATAACGTTGCGTGTCGGAACGGCTCAATAAATAGCGGTAATTAACGAGGCAATAGTCGAGGAAAATGCCTTTTAATTGTGTTGAAGAAAGCTTATGCCGATAGCATGGCTTATCAAGTGTCGACTCCTAATGTGTTATTTCCCAAGGGATTCTTAAGGCCAAGACGCCAGATCGAAGTAGCTCTGGAGTGCGAACGCCGAGGCCTGGGGAAGCGAACAAGAACGAACGGATGCTGGAACCGAAAGCGGAGGAGAAGAAAGCAGGTGATGAAACTGCGATACGTCTCTGAAGAAGAAGTCAAGCTTGATCTGAAGAAACAAGAAGCTGACCAGAAAAAAAGATGGTGCCAAGTTACAATAAAGTTGCTGGAGTTGCTGTTGGATGGCGTTCACGTCAAAGAGGGAATGGTGCTAGTGGGATGAGCAAGGTACCGCCTATAATTAAATCAAGGGGCGCCAATAGGACGACGACGGGAGTCCATTGGATGGGTGTCAGATAGGTAGATTGCACACGGGCATTTACAGGGGGTCTTCCCTTGGAACCCTCTGTAATAAGTCTGTAACTAACATTACGTGGCTTACCGCGATCAACATTAGTGAATTCGACCGTAGTTACTCCGGCAGCCGCTCTCGATAAACTGATAACGCCTTTTAGACGCCTCTAGCCGCGCAGGCCGCGTTCAATTTTCCTTGAAGCAGGTTACCTTAAGCTTTTGGCAGCGCAGAACATGACTCCACCCGTGACGGCCAAACCAATCTCTTAGTTAGCGCATCCAAACGTGCATTTGCTTCAGCTCACCTTCGACAACATCTTTTTTCTCCGCGTCGTTCAAAGCTCAATCCGTTTATTGGGCATGAGCAAGGATCCCAAACAGTACATCCTCGCGCTCGCTGGTCTATACGCCGTCTTCCAGCTCACAACCCAAGTCTCGAATCCCGCCGCAAGCAAAAGACATTATCTAGTCGCGACGCCACAGTCGCCAGCTTCGGATTCGCCATGGCGGCCCCAAAGATGACCAAGAACCAGATGCGAAGGGCTAAGAAGAAGGAGCAAAAGAAAGCCCAGGCAGAACCCCAGACAGAAGTGCGTCGAGGATATCCTGCTCTTATTGCGACTCCATGTGCTAACGCGCCACAGGCTTCTACTATCAAAACCGAGGAACCTACTGAGGCCATCAAAACCGAAGAAACAAATGCATCGCCCGAACCGAAGATGGTAGCCGCTCCTGCTGATACCCCCGCGCTCGATACGGACGGCCTCGAGGAGGATCCTGCATTTGCTATGTACAAGGACATCTTCAACAAATTCGGCGCGACCATGGAAGAGGACGAGATTGCCAAGGAGGCCAACGCCGGAAATACAGGAACAGTATTCTACGCAGATGACGACGAAATTCCTGATGAGGACGAAGAAAACGCCGGTCAACCTAAGCTATCGAAAAAGAAGAAGAAGCAGCTCAACAAACTCTCCATCGCAGAGCTCAAAGCTCTCGTCAAGATTCCCGAAGTCGTGGAGTGGCAAGATGTCTCCTCCTCAGATCCTCGGCTGCTCGTACAGATCAAGGCGCAGCGCAATGTTGTGCCAGTTCCAACTCATTGGTCCCTGAAGCGAGAGTACCTATCTTCCAAGAGAGGTATCGAGAAGCCACCCTTCCGCCTCCCACAGTTCATCGCGGAAACCGGTATCACAGAGATGCGCGATGCCGTCCTCGACAAGCAAGCAGAGCAGTCACTGAAGCAGAAGCAGCGCGAGCGTGTTGCTCCCAAAATGGGCAAGCTCGATATCGACTACCAGAAACTTTACGATGCTTTCTTCCGTTTCCAAACCAAGCCCGAGCTCACCCGATTTGGTGAGGTTTACTACGAAGGAAAGGAGTCCGAGGTTGACTATCAGCATTTCCGGCCAGGCGATCTCACTGAGGCCACCAAGGAAGCCCTCGGAATGCCCCCTGGCGCGCCACCACCATGGCTCATCAACCAACAACGATTCGGACCTCCCCCATCTTACCCAACTCTCAAGATCCCTGGTCTGAATGCGCCACCGCCCGCTGGAGGCTCATGGGGTTTCCACCCCGGCGGTTGGGGCAAGCCCCCAGTTGATGAGTTCAACAGGCCTTTGTTTGGTGGTGATGTTTTTGGTCTTGCAGCATCAGGCGCGCAAGGTCAAGGGGCAGCGCAAATCTTGACAGGGGCCGGTGAGCCCGTTGAGAAGAACCTCTGGGGTGAGTTGCAGCCCCGAGAAGAGGAGTCGGAAGAAGAAGAGGAAGAATCGGACGAAGAGGAAGAGGAGGATGAGGAGGACGTTCCTGGTGGAACTGAGACGCCCAGCGGCCTCGAGACTCCAGGCGGTTATGCCAGCACAGTGCAGCCCGACTATGGACAAGGCGTTGAGACATCCATTGCTGGCGAGATGGATCTACGAAAGGAACGCCGTGGTTATGACACAGAAGAGTCCAGTGCACCTCGATCTGCCTACACCGTCCTGCCAGAGCGCCAGGTGCGTGCCGAAGGTTTCTTTGGCAGTGACAGAGTTTACGATCTTAAGCAAGCTCAAGCAGCCCAGCGAGCTGGTGTACCTGTGCTTGGCGCTGATGATGACACGCGCAAGCGCAAGAAGCCTGGTGATATTGACGTTGCTCTTGACCTTGACTCTCTACACAATAACGATGGTATCAGCAAGGAGGACTTGCAGCGCAAATTTGAAGAGGGTAGGAAGGAAGAGGGCGTTGGAGCTAAGTGGGCATACGATGACGACCTCAGCGAAATGATTGCGCAGGAGAGCCGAAAGAGGCAGAAGACAGAGGCGGAGCGTAATGAGAAGCGAAGGGAGGGAAAGAGCAGGCATTAATTAGCTAGGTGATACTCCAGAGTTGGTTGTCAAAATTGTACCATTGAGGGGAACCAGGATCAATGACTAGGCGTTTTTATAGTATCTTAATTATTTGAGAGCCTCTTGATGGCTAGAACAGGACGAATACCATGCTTCTCAAAATTTGAAAAATACTCCAAGAGTATGGGTGTAAAATGAATATCAATCATTGGGGGCCTTCTCTACTGGGCGAGCCAAGCAGTGTAAGTTTTGCTCAAGGGCGAAGTGTCTATCATTTAGAAATGAGCGATGGCTGGTTAGTGTATTGCTGCTTTCATAAAGCAATTGACCTTTCAACATCAGTCCCGCCTTCATATGTGTTGTTGACATGTACTGCCCATGCCTGACTGGATCAACGCGCCTTTGGGGGACATGAGCTAGGAACAAAAATACAAGAATGAATGGCAATAAAGGAAAAAGATGGCCAAAAACATACAACAGCGGGGATTCGCTGGTCGTCACCGACCCAACTACTAATCCGCCCCTTACCAGCTTGACTATGGGAGAGCGGACGGGATCCCGTATTTTCTGGTAGGTATGGTCGTATGTACCAGATGAACTATTATTCTGACTTATATTCAGGTCCTGCATAGTGAGAATGTCAAAATGTGGTTGGTGTTGGTTGATGTTCGGACTCGTCAGCAGCAGGAACTAATTCCCAACATGACAGGGTTGATATACCTGGACGAACATATAATGTCACTTTTAATTACCTGTGAATCGTATGCAAAAATGTCGGCAGATTGCGTTTCACGATGTAACAAGGTTTGCTAGTCAAATTGACAAAGAAATAGTATCTCAAAAGCGTAGATAAGAACGAGTCATGGCGAAAAGTGCGGTTCTCGTACACACTAGCATTCCAGTATTAGGCACCTAAACTAAACACTCATGCGTGACTCTACTATGTTTTGCTGGAGCCTTGGCACAATTGAATCCGAGGCACCTTGGGTATGGACAGTCATGTAACTTTGAACCAGAATACAGGTAGGTAGGTAGCTAGTTGAGTATTGCAGTGATGTGCTGGATCTCGAATCCATCAGGCTACCTCCAGTTCCCCTTCATTTGAGATTTATCCTCGATGCATTCGTATTTTTGAGGAGCTATTCTAGTCCAATGTTAGCTGGTTACTGTGTATGGTTCTGTTGTTAGTGCGACGGGAATTATTAGTGCTGAATTACCTATGCAAGGATCAGACGTTGATGTTTGTGCTCTAAACCCCCTTCAAATGGGAATAGGAAATCTCGCTGCGGAAAATATTAAGAGGGGAAAAAAACTGTTAATGGCTCGCTTTGTGCTACTTTGTCGGAATTTCGGATTGTTTACTTTTGCACTCTACTATGTAGGTGCTTATAGGATAGCCTTTCTGTAACCTCCTAGCCGGGGTTGGGGTAGGTTTGTTAGATTCGTTCTCATGATACATGTACCCACGACAAACATGTCAAAGCTCTATAATTCCTCGAGATATTCCTGAAACTTTATCGATACCTGATAAGCACTCTTCTTACTTAGTCTTATAGGTTGACCTCTTAGGCTACTTTCTTTTGTCCCTGTTTATTATTATACTAGTTCCATAGTGATAAAATCCTCATGAGCGCCGACGGCGAGGTAATCATGATGAAACCACCCACGAATTTACTGCTGGCAAGATTGGTATGAGCATGCAGGTAGAATAGCTTGAAAGCTGTTGGCACACTACTTTCGTCAATTTGGCCGGGTGAAAGTACCTGAACAGTATTGCCTCGGTGAGCCATGATGGAGACATTATTCTCACGCCAGCCATGTTGACAGTAAACCCCTCTCCATTCCCCAACAGTGAATGCCACCGAGGATTTCTTGTTACTCTTATCTAGGTTCTTCTAAGCGACTCAAATTTCTTACAAGTGATCCGCTTAGAATGTCCTATCAGCCCTTGCGCTCTAGGACATCAGAATGACTGCAGTTTGTCGATCACTCAGATATCGGGAAAGCTCAAGCTCTACTGTCTCTGATACATTTTATGTAAACCTTGATCTGGGTGTTGAGTTTGTCTGTTGTTGCTGATGCGAGCCATGACGTGGGCCTTGACTACCATACGGATGACTAGGCTGATGAGAGGACCGACAAACAATCGGACAACTGAAGTGCACAAGGTAATATTTGGTTACATTAGGAAGCAACAAGAAAATAGTGACAGGCGATGTACTTTCGAGTAGTGAGATACTGTCTGTATGTAATTCATAAGATGACCTCTTCAAGACACAGTACGCTGACATTGGAACCACTCACTCGGCAATTATGTAACTGTCCTGCATATCGCATAGCTCATACTCCCTAATCCGGGTGCTTTTGTCATATAGATGCCGGTTCAGGTAGTGGTAATGTATTCTTGAAGCGGCGAGGCCATCTCGATATGACCTCGATGTCATGAAGCTTGATAACTCAATTTGCGCGCATACGATACCAGCCCCACTCCTACTGCATATGACTATTACATACTGTACCGGCGAAACCCGGGATCTCTGGCTATTGCCTAGTTTTCTGAACGCTCAAACTGATGCGATAGACAGCTTTTCACGGACGACTTCCTTTGATTAAGCCTGTTTTGAAGGGGTAGGTAAAATTAGGACTGCCAATGACGAGGGAGTGTTTCACAGGGCCATCGCGGCTCATACGAGAGGTTCTAGTGCTATCCAACAACCACTCGAGGTAGTGGTTAGTTCCATTTCAAGCTTTTCATAAGTTATACCGAAGAAAGAGGCTATCGCGTCACGCACTGGTCTAATCTGTTATTGTGGTTGACACCCCAAAAAGACTTGGCCCTATCAACCAAGAGAGCAGTAGTGATTGAAGCCTCCAATACTTTTCAGAGTAAGACAGTATTAATGTACCAAAGAGTTCAAGGCTCCTCATACCCGTGCTTCGCTGACGTTGCTATTTACAGTGAGCTTATAGTGTTCACTCTGGAGTATTTGGCACCTTACATGTAAGCCATGCCCTGTCTCTCATAGCCCAGGCCGCATTGCATAAGTAATAGGTGACATAGTATGACCCAGGAGCCAGAATATTATTCGATAGTTATGACACTCATGTATTTGGCTTCACGGTAAAAAAATATCTAATAGTCCGCGCATGCTCTGCCGTAAACAATATCTTGACAAAATGTCTCAGAGCCTGTCCATGACTCCCAGCTGAAAGGTGTATTCCATGTCGTTCGGCATCTCTCGATCATCATAAGAGAACTAGCTAATCATATGAAGCAGGATATCTTAGTGGAAGATCCCTGATAGTCTGTTGGATTGGCCTCCTTATACCAGCATATTCGGAACATACATTGGACCCTGACTCTGCAAGCATATGTCGATGAAAAGCGACAGCACATTTTCATCGACTTCGATTCGTCTCAAGGCTAATAAGGCGTGCCTGAATGAGCGGTCTTGTGCTGGATATGTGCAACTGCAGAGCATTCGTTCTCTAGCAATGCCATTAAGTTTGATATTTTGAAAATTCAAGCAATAACTCGCATAATTGAAGAAGCATACTTACGACTTAAAGAATTAATGCCCCGGACTTTAAAAACTTGGAACTGTATCTTCTGGTCTATTTGCGTGGTGAGTTTTGTAACAAAATCATAACGTTGCCGGTATGAGCACGAAAGCAGCAAAATGTGCCATGTGCTACAAAGATACCAGCACGTCGGCCAAGGGACAGCAGAGCTTTTGCTTTTGTAGGTCCCTGGTAATACCAGAGCGATGGACTAAGATTTCCCGTATCATCCAATAACATCTTCAAAGCTGTGTTGGCGAACCTCCACCAACGTTCAATCTATTGCAAGGTGTCACATATAACTCCAAGCATCTATGGTCACATCTTTCTCATAAATGACGAAATAATAGTTATGTAATTGGTATAATGCAAACGGCCAGACTTCAGCCTGTTCCAAGCCTGTCGAAACAGCATCCTCTCAAAAAAATGCCCATAAAAAATCTCCTCCACCAAAACTACCAAGTAACCGACTCCTGGCATGCTTCTCATCATCTTCCGTTCCCAACAAGCGCCGCAAATGATTATGAAAAACAATCCGATGCCTTCTTTCTCTTATAACATCCCCGGCTATTGCTACAGCCCATCTTCAACGAATTGGATCCGGGGGCTTCTCTTCTTTTCATTTCGTCATAGAAGCTACCATTCCGGCCTTGGTCACTCGAATTTTGCCTCCTCGACCCTTGGTCGGTGGTTTATTCGGACCGGTCTTCTCCAAAGATTTTGTGATGCTTGTTTTTGAAGATCTCTTCCTCATCTCAAGACCTGTAATCCTCGTATGAGAGGATTCTGCCTTTCGCAACCCTGTACTGCTTCGCGTGACGCGTTTGTTCAGCGATTTGGGAACACCTTTCTGAACACTCTGGCTCGGCAATGGCGAAGACACCCCGCTCTAAGAGGATCCTTCGAGTTCCGTGCATTCATTGCAAAACCACTTGGGACGAGTCACTGGAGTGACAGCTGTCTTTTCAATGCAACTAGCATGATAAAGTCGACTTGAGCATTTCTGTGAGAACAGTTAGCAACTACGTAGCCCCGTGACGACGTACACATTACCTTGTTTGAGCAGACAAGGAGAGAAGGACCAAGAACGGGGAGTTTGCACACTGTACACCCGTTTGCGCCTCTCGTGATCTGCGAAGTTCGAGGTGACTGCTTGGATGTGCTGTCAGTCGTTGTGGCATCGCTCATCTGCTCATCGCCGCCGCCAGACTTCAATTGAGTTCTTGCTTCCTCAATCAGCTTATTGGCATTATCAATGATCTGATCATCCAAGATATCACGCGCCATCAAAACACATAGGTGTTTGCTAAACTCGACCATTCGATGGCCTGCACTTGCCAGCCACAGTGCGTTCTCTCTGACGAACTTGAGCCAAGCGCGTCTGAAATATGCTCCAGAAGTAACGTTTTGCTCCAGAATAAAGGCATCCCATCTGCAGATGTACTCCTTCTCCTCTGCTGAGACATCTGAGAATTCCCCAATATCCTCGCGATGCTTCTGGATTAACCACGCACTATCTACCGCAGGTTTTGGCAGTTCCTCGCCAGGTTTGAGACGGGCCTTACTTATGGGGTCAAACAGAGGTTGGGACGAGTCAGGGATGATTATCTTCTTCTTTGGTCGTGGTGCCACAGGTTGCGTCTTTGATAGAGGCTGAGTGGGTTTAATAGTAGGCTTGTCAAATAACTGTTTTGTAGTGGCGGGTTTTGATGGCGATAGCACATCTGGCTCGATGTGGTCCGGACCAAAGCGCGAAGATATCCATGACTCGTCACCCTTATTGTACTCATCCAAGTTAAATGACTTTGTCGGTTTACCAAGCTGTAACGTCTTTGTGGGTGAATCAGCAGAGCCCGAAATGCGGGTGACGCGAAACAGCGGCCCTTCATTCGTATTTTCTAACGCATAGTCGTAGTTTGGATGATAATCCTTCAGGTGAGCTCGTAGCACATCTAAAGACTCGTTCAAACAACCGCAGGTCAGACATCGCCAAGAATCCAGGTGTACCGGCTCATTGACTGGTGGCAAATACGTAACACGGCCCTCGACCTGCGTGATTTGCCCGGCTTTTGAGCGAGGCTTACGCTCTTTACCGTGAGCCTTGGCAGTCAACACTTTAAGATTGTACTGCTTGTTGTTGGCCCGTTTCCGTAGGTGGCGGTTTGGCGTTTGGTCACCTTCTAACTCCTCGTCTAGATCATGCGAAAGATCATGCGACAAGTCCTCTTCACTGACCTGCCCATGCCCGTTCACACCGTTCGTATCATGAATGCTGTTGGAGGCATCAGGCTCGGGCGTTACACCATTGATACCATGTACACCATTCATATCATGGTCATGGTCATGAGAATTGCCGGCGTCTTTAATGGCATCTTCTTTGTCGATGCCGTTAATCTCATGCACATCGCTTGTCTCGCTGATACCATTGATGCCATCCTCAATATCAACAGGGCTGAGGCCGTTGAGTTGGTCATCAGGAATGGGCTCGAGATGTCCGCTGGTGTATATATCCTCGGCATCCGGGTCAAAAGCAGTGATGCAATTTTTGGCAGTTTTGTCGATAGGCCGGAAACCGGTGGTCCAGCGAAGATCTACGTCCATGACATAATCGGTAAGACCTTCCGGTCGCTGTGGGCGAAACCCGGCTGTGAGCTTAACGGGATTCTTACGTCTAGAGAAGACTTGATCAAATTCGCTATGCAGGACCCATGACTGGCGTGGAACGTCAGTCAATGGCGACTGTACGGTCGCGATAGGTCCAAGTTCCTCAGGGTTGAGTGGCGGCCAGCTACCATCATTGAGTGAACTCAGCTCAACATCGAGTTTGTAATTGGGCGAGTAGTCGTTAGACGGATCATCCTGTCTATTCACTAGAATGGTTTCCTCGGGAACAAGGAAGGGCTTCGGTGGTTTAACAAAAATGATGCGATGGGGACCAGCGGGGTTCTTGTAGGACAGTATCTCACAATTCTGACCGACGCGATAGAGAATATTGGTAAAGCCGCCGCCCACATCGGAAACGGTGATCTGGCATTTACCCTTAGTCCTCAAGATTTCATCAGTTGGCGGAGCTTCTTGAAGCGGCCGAACTTTCTTAGAATCCTTATGAAAAAGTTTGTGAATCTCAACACGAAGGTGTGAGCGGTTTTCTGAGTCTGAGGATGAAGCGCTGTCGAGTGGTTTGGAAATTAACAAGCGCGGACGCTTCTGTGGAGGAGCACCATCATCATCATGGCTCTTCGGCGTAGAGAAGCTCCCACCCATGTTTTTAGCGTTGTGCGTAACTAGCCAGCTATGTTGAGTGAACGGGGCTGTCCTTGAGTAAGAGGTCTTTTTCTGTGTCATGGTGAAAGAAAAAGAGGGTGACAGAAGTGATGAGTTATGTGATGATCTAGTCTTGTGAGCGCAGGCAGGCCTCTGTGTTGCAACTGTTTGCAGGCCAATGCAGTTGCTGCGAAGAAAGGACAATGGATTAGATTAAAAGTTGATTGCGATTGCTTTGCCGTTCATTATTTTCGCTGTTGCCGTCATGCAAACCAGTGAAAGGTTTGCGAGGTTGAGGAAATGAAGATAGAGACGGAAGGCAGTCCTATTCGGTCCTGACCTGTTTAGTGGATGTAAATAATGAGTTTAAGGAGGAAGGCGAGAACCTTGTCGCGTGCTGAACAATAGAAAAGTCCCGTCAGTTTGCTCAGAGCAGCCGCCACTGGAAAATAGGTCCTAGGTACGCCGCGTATGAGCTGGATTGAACGGGACTTATCAACGCGCTCAGCTATCGCATTGAATTGAAGAGGAGAGAACAGAAGAGAAGAGGGAATTATAAGACGAGAGTTCGGATCGGCTCGTCCTCATGAGAAGAGAGTAAGCGCGCAAGAGACAAGGAAAGGAACCGATGAGACGCGTGCTAAGAGAGATACGGGCAGTGACAGGTGAAAGAGCAACCCTGGGCCCGGGACCTCGCCTGAGATGGATTCTATCGCGACTCACTCTGGGCCACTAAAGCCTAGCCCAGGGCGGTCCCGCCCCGCTTAAGCATCACCTGTGAACTTAACCAATGGCGGGCAGTTAGGTACTCCGCGACTTTGCCATGACGCCGGGGTTCGTTCCACCAGCCGTTCTCGGTGGCTTCAGAGTACAGAACTTGACTCTATATTATGGGAGATAGAATATCTACGTTACTATAGGCGCTTAGGACTCGACTGTGTGAGACTCATTAATTATATTTTTCCTATTCCAAGCTCAAACACTGGGCTCTCTTCTACTCCCTACCTAGTGTATGTGGTAACAAGTTATAGGGAACTACCCACTGGAAATAATCACTACTAAAATATGCATTCAGGCATGCCTCAAAGGCGACCAGAAGACTTGAATGTTTGCAACGCAAGAGACAAAATTGACGAGTGCATTTATGTTATATAATAGCAACTTCTTGGGTTTCCTTTTTGTTTTCCGCACCATAAAGTTTCGGTGTCAGCTTTTCCATTACAACACCTAGTCAGGTGCGCTGGCCCCTTTAGGAAGCATCTCGATGGTCCACTGGTAGTATCCATCCATGTTCGCGATTCAGTCTGTTCTATCATGAGAACTAAGACTCATCATGTCATATCGCCATTGCCCTGTCACTCTTGTCCAATATACCCATTTCAATATACATCACTTGGATCTCGGGGCGCATCATTCAGATGTGTACTTTTCCCAAGAAAATCAAATGTTGGCTCATTCTTCTCATCCCACCATTCCCCAAGTAACTTTAGTCTTAGAGACATATGTATCCATATTGAAAGGAGGTTCAACCCAAGCCTCCGCCAGTATCATCAAAGTTATCAGGCCTGCACGCCGTGAACGAATTTGGGAAGATTATAATAAATATCTCAAATTAATAAAAGTACATTTCTGCTAATTCAGCCTGATATTTGCTTGTCACACAATTTTCACTTTAATGGAATACATTGCTCTGCCCTCATTAGCAGCCTTGCCGCGTCCTGCTACTAAGCTTGAGGAATGATTAGCTTTCACTTGTCGGCTTCCAGCAGCAAGCCCCACATTGAAATGCACTAACGCAAGGCTGCACCACACTCGCAGGAACCGGGTCTGTTCGTGCCCCTCCAACTCTCTTACGACTACATCATCATTGTACAAAACTTCTTTGCTTCACACTCCTTTGCGCCATCGCAGTAAAGTACAATATAGAAGAACCAATCCGTTTTATGCATTGATCACTCTAATTTCTTTTTACATTTGATCCTATACTCCGACGTAGCGATTGCCGACCAACCACCGAGGGAACACCAAATACAGCTAGGCAAGCCAGGCCTTTGAAGGTACGGTCAATACTCATCCTGCGCCGGTCGATAGAATGCAACACACAACCTTTCATCCCGTTTCAATCACCATACACTATACTTAGGAGTACTTAGGAATGTAGCTGATACAACTTTCTAAGCAGGCGCCGCACGATGGTTCGTACCCGAGCCGCCGACCGACAGAGTATGCCCAATTCTACCAGTCGCAATCCTCCTCGGCCCTCCCACGCTCATGCTACAATATCTTCAACACGCCCAAGACGGTCGCAAAATTTTGCACTTCGCTACAATGAGTCTTCCGAACAAGAGGATTCCGACTCTTCCTTAAGCAACCCATTCTCGCCTGACGAAGTAGAGGTCGAGAGTGAGGTCGAACAAGACGGAGAGACGCAATCCAAATCACGATCGCATCAAACTCGGAATACGAGATCAACAGAGGATATTCCAAGCCAAACTCGTGGCCGTCGGAGCGCGCGACATACTGCTCTTCCCTGGGCACCCTTGGCTGACCCTACGTTTGCTACCGTGCTTGCTCCAGGAAGCGAAAAGTCAACGACAAGGAAACAAAGAAGGAAACGATCACAGCCAGCAAAAACCAAGAGAAGGTCACTCAAGAAACGCCGGGTGTCTTCTGAGGTCGAATCAATACCGCAGGGCGTTATTCCACCATGGACTGGTCCGCGGGTACCGTATGGCGTCTGGGCCGATATCTTCTACTACGCAGCTATCGCAGGCCATGATAGTCTTGATGTCAACTGGTTGATAAGTACTGCCATGACTTGTAAGGCTTTCACGGAAGCGGCTCTGACTGTCATTTACCGCTCCCCGCCTCTAACAACGACGGGGAAGGCCAAACGATTTGCAGCCCTGCTAGAGCGCCCACCTTCTGAAACCCGATTCAACTATCGCGCCAAAATTGAAACCCTTTATGTAGATGTTCACATTGTGCCTCAAACCCTGTTGCCGAAGATCATCCATGTGCTTCCGCGTTTAAAGGAAATCATCCTCTTTACACCGTCCGATCAGCCACCATACAGACAATTGGATCGCACAGTTAGGTGGCAATACACCGAAGACATATTTCATGCCTTGAAACCAAGCTCTAAACAGCCCGACCCGATCACTGTCGAGAACAAGGAGTCCTACACCACCCTGAAAAGTTGGGAGTGGAGTGGAAGCCTGCTGGGAGGACCGGTGGCCACTATGAGGGATGTTGCCCGTATCCATCAGGACCCTTCATTCACTCATCTCACCAAACTTAGTTTCACAAACCTTCAAGTCCCATCTCTTTACAAGCTAGGTGTGAAGGGTGTCACCGAAGAACGAGAACTTGAACTCTACAATGAAGATGAAGCTGTCATTAAGTCGATTGCTGAAGCAATTTCACAGTTGAAATCGCTTCAGCACCTGGTGTTCGAGTCATCAACTATCATGAATGACCGACTGCTTCCCCTTCTACCAAAAGACCTCACGCATCTCTCTCTAATCAACTGCTGGGAGATCAAGTCCGATGAGTTTACGCCGTTCTTGCACAGCCATGGCAGGCACCTCCGGAGCCTCAATCTGCTACACAATCAGTCATTAGACTTGGTCTTCTTGACGACTTTGGCGGAAGCTTGTCCTAAACTGGAGGAGTTGAACATGAACCTTTCGTATTTCCACCATCATGACTCCGTATCTATGACTAACAATGATGCGGACCCTTTGTACGACCAAGTTTTACTACCACACCAGAAGCCCGAATGGCCATCGAGTCTTCGGGTCATCGACTTTGAGCACATTCGACATTGGAGCGTTGAAACCGCAGAAATGTTCCTTGAGTCTTTTATAGAAAGTGCTGGTTCGCTACCCAATCTGCGTCATCTTGCTGTAAAAACGATGATCAACATACCCTGGAAGGCCCGTGCTAACATGCGACACGAATGGAGACGGAAACTGGATCGAGTTTTCCTTCGACCCTTCGAACCACCACAAAGGAATTACTCTCTGAGCCAAACGCAAGATGAGGAGGTTCCTCAAGATTTGGGTAAAAAGAGAAAAACGAAACGTGTCTCTGATGGCCCATCTCGGCGAAGTAATCGTCTAGCAGCACATGTTTCTGATTCTGATTCGAGGCACAGCACCAATTCGAAGGGCCTTCGTAGCTCTCATGGCCGCCCGACATATGCAGAGCCAGAGACTGACGAGAATGAGTTTGACATTGACTCGGAGGAAGAGGAAGGTAGCGTGCACAGTTCTACATCGAGTCGGCGTGAAGAAGAGGGTGAAGATGAAGGCTCTGAGGCACAGGACAGGAAACCAGCAGCACCGGTAATCCAGGGACGCTGTACCACTGTCTCCATTGTCTTTGATAACCAAAAGCCTACTGAACTACAATACGGCATGGAAGACTTCATGGATGATGACCGTGCTGAGTCAGACGAAGAATGGGATGGCGATCATGAAGAAGATGATGCAGTCTTTGTCTGGCGTTAGATTAGCCGCCAGCACCAATCCGAGCAAAAACGACTACTTCATGACTTTGCTACGCTTATACGAATTTCAACTTTTGGCATGATATTAAATTGTCCGTAGATATATCCCTTTCTCACGAACACCTACAACACATGGGTAGGTATGTCCCGCCCTCCAACACATTTGCCGCTGGAAAAAAGACGAATATTGGAGGCTTGCTCACACACCTTGCTCACCTCTTTCGCTCTACAATTATGCCGTTATGTACTTTCTCTAGTTAGAAACAATACTCGGTCCATTTTTTACATCGCTATTACGGCGTGGGCAGTCGTTAAAATTCAAACTTGTTGTTTTGCTCCTCCGGACTGAGTGATAACTTTACGTAGCTGGACTGTGTGGAGATGATGACTACCCTACTGTGCACTAACACACTCGTATATGAGCAGTCTGCGATGCAATGAATTTGCGCTGAAACCGCTGTTAATAAAATGTGCAGGACCTCAACTAGAATTTTACGTTGCATACCGAGTTTCTTGAACAAGGGACGTATCGCGGTTGCTGGACCTTGTGGAGATCTCGAGCTCTAATCGTGGCCGTCATCATGGGACTGACTTGCAAGCAAGCATCATGCCCCCACTACAACATAAGCTTACTTACGACTACTGACATATATCAAGGGTCCAGACTCTGTCTAGTAAGCTTGATGTAGGCTCTTTGGTAATTTCCTAGTTCTAGCATTGAGCGCGAAAGAGATTATACTACACCTTCCCTTCATATGATACTTCATAGAGCCTGCCAGTACCCAGACCTCAGGTAGCCAAAACCCCTGATACAAGAAAGGACGGAATAATTCAGTCATTTCGTAGTAAGATTTATACAATGGAATACAACCTGCTTTGTTCCTGGCTTCCTCAAATTGAACCTCAACTTACTGCAATCCTCATAGTATTCGCTCAAGACACTGAACGGGACATGACCGGTGCGACAGATAATGATTACGTAGTTGTCGTACATAACATATACACCTATTCTATGTAGTCATCTATACTAATAAGTACAGATATGCTCATGTCTACTGTGGAAGGAAATCGATGTTGACAGCCCGCAACTCGTCCCTTGCTGCAACATATCTGATATTCATTGTCTAAACCAAGCACAAGTCATTAAATTTGCACCGCCTGCGCCCAACCAAGAAATATGCAATACCCTTTCAGAATGGCACGTGCGTTAACTAGAATGCGGCGCCTCCCATACCTTCACCTGCGAGATTCTTCATGCTCTTCTCGCTCAAGTCGCTTCGCATCTCCCACGCACGTGAGTCGCGCTCTAATCTGTTCCATGTGTAAAGACTCCTTCGTAGCCGTTCCTGCTTTGCGTGCAGCTCATCCCTCATCTTTTCTTCCTCGTCTTTCAACTTTCGGTAATGTGGCTCAAGCTCCCGGGTCACTCCCAGAGCAATAGGTGTCATTGAAGGATCTAACTTGCCACCAGGGATAATGGGAGGGAGTGTCGCAAGCATAGACTGAGCCAAAGTCTGCCGTGCACCACCAGCATGTTGGGCCGATGGTCCAGTCGGGGGGTTGAATGGCCGAGACTGGGTTGGTGTTGAGGCCAATGGAACATTCGACGGGGCGACTCGGGGCCCAGTGGGAATAGCTGAAGGGCCGTTGGGCGTTGATGGCGTGGGAGAAGGCCCGGAGAACTGTCTCGCCGGTGGTTGATTCCAACCGCCGCGTCCTCCACGCGGGGCAAAGCCACCTCTGGCCGGGGGCACATAACCTCTCGGACCAGCCGGTGGAATGGTTGGACTTGTGGTACCTGAGCGCTGTGGGAGAGCAGTAGGTGTCTGAATTCGTGCAGGAGGAGGCGGGGCTGGTGAAGCTACTGGGGCTACAGTATTCCTATTTGCTGCAGGGCCAGTTGGAGGTGCTCTTAAAGCTGCAGGCCCTCGTGGTGGTGATCGCACGGGAGCAGATATGTTTGTATCATAGGGGCCAGGTCTTGGGACCTCTCTGGGCGGTGCCGCTCCAAGCATCGCATGATGATGGGGAGACTGCTCTCGAGACTGAAGCGGTGAGCGAGCTCTCACCGAACTTGGCCGAGGTGATGATCTTCCGGAAGCTGACTGTGAAGTGATCGCTGACGAGATTCCCGATTCTCTAGGGGGACTAACACGCCTATAAGACTGGTACCGGTCGTTTCCACGTCTACTCATAGACCGCGAACGCGGTCTATAGGAACCACCGCGTGGCCCAGTTACAGGTGACCTCACGGGGGGGCTCCTGTCACGGCGCATTACACCAAATGGAGACCTAGATCGTCGTCTTTGTCAGTTAGTCCCAAGCTGTACGCATGTGCATAGGACCCTTACCTATCATCGCGCCGCTCGAAGTCACGCCCCCTATCGCGTACTCGATCGCGGTTGTCCCATTCTCGGTCTCTGACTCTCTCACGATCGCGTTCCCAGTCTCTAACAGGGGCCGGGGACCGGGGACGCTCATATCTGTCCCCGCCGCGTGGAGGTGAGGGTCTCCGTGACAAACTACGTCGAGGAGATGGTCGCCTCATAGACCTACTACGGTCTCGTCGGCGCGGACTCTCTCGCTCTCCTCTCGATCTCTCCCGCCGATACCGGTCGCCTCCACCACTTCTCGACCTACGACGTGGTGGGTATCTTCCAGGCACATAACTATCGGATCCAGAAGGAATTGGGCTCCGGGGACGCGGACTTCTAGGTCGCGGGCTCCTTGGTCGCTCTCTGACCGGGCTTCTAACCCTCTCTCTAGCAGGGCTTCTAACCCGTCTAGGCGATCGGTCTCGAGGAGTAGGCCTCCATGACTCGCCGGCGCCGTATCTAACGACTTCCCCATCATCAAATCTGCAAAAGTCAGCTGTTGTACACAAATTTTTCGGTGAGTGGGTGTGTAAAAGAGCAAAAGTTGTGAATCGCAACTGAAAGAATAGGATGGAACGTCGGGCGGTATCCATATGCTTGAAGTCGTGCTTCGGGGGCTCCCTGGTTCATTCAATCCCTCTTGGCCATTGATCGAACTGCCGAACCTCATTCCGCAAAGGAAGCTTCGTATGTCTGTCTGGACAAGAACGATTTGGAATCGCCGATTGGTTCACGGTAGGAATAAGCCAGTCCCAGGGTCGCCTGGTTTCGCAAACTGTCCAAAGTACCTAGTAGTCGCCGTCTGTTCGGAGCTGTACGGTAAAATACGAGGTCGCATAACTTCCAGCCAAAGTTCAGATGAGGAATTTGCGTTCATCTGCTAGTCTACGGTCTCGCAAGCAGCCTTTAGAATCTCAAGTCCTCGCAGGTGTGCGTCAAGACTTTCCATCCTGCTTCCCTAACGTCATGGGTGACAAACGAACATTGGGTGCTTGGATGCGTTTCTTCAAATCCGGGCGGGCCTTGGATAGGACCGTTTGCCACGGTACCGATATCTAGACCAGGATTTCATTCATCATCCCTCCTGAAAGCCTCGGGTCGAATTTGGGAAGTATAGGGCGCATATCGAGTCGTATCGGGGCGCATGATGAAAGTAGCGTAGGCGGTAATAGGGCCATGGTCGGGTCGGACGTCGAATCAATCGGCATGTCGCAAAAGAAAGCACGGGTGGTGGTGATGGTGATAATAACAAGAAGGTGCAAGGATGGGAGAGAAGCTGTATCTCAAAGCTTACCTTCGACCTCGATCGCGATCCATTCTTCTCTTCACCGGACGGTAGAGCGACCCGCAAAATGTTGTATCAATGTGTTGTGCTGTGCCTTGAAGAAAGCGCAAGCACGCGTCGTTGCGAGTCGCAAGCTGGAGACCCAAAAGATCAACTGAGCTGCGATTGAACAGGGAGGTCGGAGATTTCACATCCCGACTTCCGGTCATTGATAGGCAGATAAGCACCGTGCATCTGTAGCCCCATACTGTCGTCGCTGTAAGCCTAGTCGACTAGGCTTAATAGTCATTGAAACAAAAAACTTGGGCCGATGAAGCATAAAAGACGAAATTAGTCAGTCACTTTATACCGTTTTATCGTATAGCCTCAGACCGTTCATTTTGGTTTCCTCAAGCTTAGAAGTTCGCTTTTTTGTTACAGCAAGATAGTATATAGCATATTTGTCAATTTGTTGTCAAACCCTGCAAAGACCTAACAAATTTCCAGGTAAGACAGAGAAGATGCAATAAAATCATTTTCGACTTCGCATGCATTCACTTTACACCTAGTCTTATGAAATTATACTGCAGCATTGGAAGCCTTGATGAATAGCCATGTTCAGGGTCCCGTCCATGGATGCAGCCACGTTCGAAAGGGAAAGTCAACGAACTGTTGTTACAAAAGCGCTACCTAGACGTATATAGTGTAGAAAAGACGGGCTACTTCTCCATCTCCATCCACTACTCATCATGACTTACTGCAGCGGGAAGACACGCCTATACAAAGCCCAGCATAACATCCCCTTATCCCAACTTCCATGCTATCTCTAATGGTAACATTACTTCTCCTCAGTCGTCATGTCTGCATCTGATGATCCCTCGAGTCTTTCTAGAATCCACTCCCGTGCTTCTTTTGCATGATGTGCCATCATCTTATTCAGGCCAAACATGGGACTGCGCACGACTGATCCGAAGCGTCGTTTGTGGACTTTTTTCGTCAGGCTGGCATCGGCCCAGCAAGCATGATCACCTGCAATAAATACCCTTGAGTTTTCCTTGTACCACGAGGATAAATCCGTGTCGATGTCCGACTTGATAGGCCGAAGAGTCCCGTTGGCGAAGTTTACAACGCCTGATATTCTTGATTTACAATCTAGCTTTTGTTAACCAGTCGTCTTCGACAGTACGATGCTCAGCTTACCTCGATTAATCAGGAGAACTTTGACTCCAAGGTAAGCATTTCCGACACCCATGATAAAGATGTCATCGGCGTCATAAAGTTGTATGTGATTGTCCCACAGATAGCAAACAAGTGTTTGCAGTTGTTCTGTGAGAGCCTGCTCCTTGAAACTGGGAATATGGGCATCCGAATCCTGTTTATGAAGTGAGAAACGCAATCAACATGGTCTTCAAAAGCGAGTGAATACCTCGTCATGGGTGACATAAGCTGGAACGTTAATGTCCATGACACCAAACTTCTGATCAATGGCCCAATCTATGTAGTCGGTGACTCCATCAACCTACAAAACTTAGTCTTTGATCAAGCGAGCAGACTGCGCATATACTTACAACCCATGCGTTATGTGGGTCGAGAGACGAATCTATCGCGTCTGGTTGCGCCAAGAGCTGAGGCCTATAATCATTTAGTGGCTGTAAGTAATGATGTACTGGGCAGACCAGCAACTTACGGGTCGTGGATAATGATAAGAACTTTCTTCGCTTCATGAAGACCTGGTGTTACTAACACTTGATTCTCATAAGACTTGTACAAGTTCTCCCGCTGTATGTATAGTGGTATCATGTTGTGCTTCGTCTGCAACACTTGCCTCTGGGCGTTCCTGATTACGTCGTGCAGACGGGCAGAGTTGAGCGACTGGACCTCGCGAACATTGACGACGCCCGGCCGCATACATTCCCAAAAGGCAGCTTGGAGTGATTGGACCTTGGCAAGGATTCGTGCCGCTTCTTTGTTGATCTTTGGCAGTTCCAGTCTTGGCGGAGGTTCACCCATCAGGGTCTTAGCGACAGCCACAGCAGACACAGAAATGGCCTTCAAGTTGTAACCACCCTCCAAACATACAGCAACCTTGCCATCCGCCAAAGACATCAGCATGTGTGTCATGTGAGCATAGCAGGCAGGAGATACAAAGCACCCACCAAGCTCGTCGCCATCAGCAGCATCGAAACCCGCAGAAATAACCACTAGGTCTGGATCAAACTCTTTGGCGATGGGCATGATGATCTTTTGAAATGCAGCCATATATTCTCCGTCACCCATCCCTTGGTCATGCCATCCGATATTGATGTTCTTGCCGAGGCCCGCCTTACTGCCGCAGTGCTCGATGCCTCCATCTGGAATGTTGGGGTCCGGGGGTTTGCCAGGATAGAAGATGCCGTTCTGGTAGACGTGCAAAGAAATGTATAGGACATTGGGGTCGTTGTAGAAGATGTTTTGCACACCGTTGCCGTGGTGAACGTCCCAATCCAGGATGAGAACTTTGCGACAGATATTTGGATAGTCTTGCTGGCATACTCTAACCGCTACAGGGACATTGTTGAAGAAACAAAATCCCATAGGCGCATCCCGCTCAGCGTGATGTCCTGGTGGTCGGATTACAGCGAAGGCGTTCTTGACTTGTCCGGTCACAACGTTCTTGCAGGTTTCGATAGCACCTCCGGCCGAAAGCAGAGCGGCTGGATATGACATGCTGCCAACATAAAGGGACTCTCGCCCCTGGTCGTATCGCTTGGTCAGTTCTCGAAGTTCCGCGGTGCTCATCTTGTCCAAGTGCTCCACCCACTTGAAGTGCTCAGCAGTGTGGGCAAGACAAATCTCTTCTCGAGTGGCAACACGAGCGGGTATGCGCCACATGTAGCGTGTTGGACATTCTCTCATGATCCTTGGCAGCTCTGCTTCAGGGCCAGTGTAGACGAGGCCAACCTTCTTGAAAGCCTTGAAAATCTCATGGATGCGACGAGGATCTTCTGGATGATGCGTGTTAGGCGAGAAGTCAGCATTCATATGTAGCTTCATTCTATCATCGTAGCAGCATCCCGTCGGCAATAACCCTCTTCGTCTCATCTGATCAAAAGCGATATCCTGAGGTTCAGGGTCAACATCCGCCTCATAAGGGTCCTCAGAAGCTGTATCGTCATCATCAATACTAGTGTTTCGAGTCTGGTTGGGTCCATTTGACGCATCCAGATCTTTCATAGGGTGATCGAAATCTGCAGCATTTGGTTCCATGCTGGGCATCTATAGTGGTCTCACTGTAGGTCGGGCGACCCCAGGAGTTGCAAATCTGATAGGGCGACTCAACTGACACTTCGTCGAAGGTGCTAGCAGCAGACTTGCCTGTGGTTGTGTTAGACTATTCTCATGAGGATGATAAAAGAGGTGAGAGAAATTAAATAGACTATGGTAGTGTGGATAAAAGGAAGAAGAAGAAAGAAAAGAGCAGAGTGTTCATGTTAGCGAAACAAGCTACATGAGCCATAGCCATCTATGGCTACTCAATGTTTCCTTTAAATGTCCGTAGCTTTTTCTTGAATCAGAAGAACGCCAATATAGAGATGTATGCCTCCTCTTCGAGAAAACGAGGCTAGACACAACGAAAAAAGGTAAAAGCATGCCGTAAATGGTGATGCTAAAGGAAAGCAAACAAAACACAATACTTACCCCTGCTGAAGATGGCGCGATCGCAACTGCCGCGACAAGCCCATATGAAGGGACAGTATATTCCTGGAAATACGAGCCACTTTCAGAGGATGAGTTTCATGTCACAGCCAATACTGCGTGGTGGGTGAAGATGCGCGCGCAGCTATTGTCGCGGTGGTTGATATTAACTTTGAGATTAGGTGGATGAGAATCAAAGGAGAGGTGAGGCTCAGCAGTGGAGGTAAAAGCCGATTTTTGGCACGCGCTGCCCTGGGCTCCGTTGGTTTCAGGCACTATCGGCCACTGAACGCTCCAGCGGACTACGGGCGCTCAACGACTTCCATTGTAGTGGGGGGATTCACTCGTCTTGCTTTTGACACGAATTTGATAACACCAATTGGAAAGACTACTTTGGCTTCTGACGGTTTGGTTTCTGTTGTAATGCATAATAAGCTGCTTGTAATTATTTTAGCTCAGAGTAATCATGTACAGTGAGTGAATCACCACTCAGTACCACACTTAGCTGAGAAGAGCTGCACTCTTAAATGAACTTTCTACTATTTGTTTGAGGCCTGCCCGAAATACTGTGAACCGATTGCATTCTGTCATAAGGTGTAAATTCAGGTACACGAAGAATGGAACGAAGATATAGAACGGCTCTCTAATCAACGGCCTACAGTCCGCCGAAAACTATCTCCACATCCAGACAGTCAGTGACTTTAGGTCTATAGATAACACGCCAGGTAAGTCGTATAATAATCCGCACACGAAAGGCTTGACATAAACAATAGCCTAAGCCCATGCTAAGTAGTCCAAGCCATCTTAAAGTCTTAAGCCATCCCTTACGCGTTAGTATAGTGTCACAGTCAGTATGCGGATCATTTTGCAACCTGTCTGCACGCCGATTTTGCACAGCTTAGGCAAACGATACCATAGATCTACCTTCCATCCAAGGTCGCTGAACATCGTCCAGGTGAGATCCATCATCTCCACGGGGCGAGTAATGGGACCAGGACCGCAACAGCCGAGCTCCTCCTGGTAACGTCCCATCTAGGCTGGCATCGCTCCCAAACTTGACACGCTCTGCATCACGTTCATCGTCCCAATCTAAGACACCTCCTAATCCATCCAGGGGCAGAGTAGGCATATCCAATGACCACTGCCGCTCATCTAAGACACATTGTGTAGATACCGAGATAGACTCTTGATCGAATGTGAGATTCGGCTGCAGAGAATGGGCTTCAGTGATGAGGCGCTTCCGGGGGTAGTTGTAGATGTTCTCGAATAGATGCAAGAGATCCTTGGGGCCAAGTTTACAATACGTCTTTACAATCCGGCCCCATCGACTCTGATCCCGCCAACCTCTAACGAGTGAGCCGGGTCGGTCGACAACGTCGTGAAGGTAAGAACCGCATCCCTCATATTCATCTTGGCCAGGATCAAGCCGAGGGCAAAGGTAGTGTAGGACGACATCCTTCATAGTCTCCACCAAATCCATGAGCTCTACGAGCTCAATTGTAGGATACAATCGGAGCTGACTAAGTCGCACGTCGTCCACACCTGGTTCGGGAAGGCCGATACGGGGACGTGGGAAATCTCCATGAAAGTAGAAGCCGTAGAGCCACCAGCGATACATGGCCCGGCGGAATCTTTCCGCCTCGTGCTGGCGAAGGTATCGGCAATTCTCAGGTTCATGATACCATCTCATCTGTGGGAACCTAGCTTGCCACTTCAACACAAGTGAGCAATAGTCAAGGAGAGGCTTCAAGTCACTCTCTGTCAGCACAACGGTTTTAATAGACTGGCCATGTGATATTGTGGGTTTTCCAGGCTTATTGAGAGTGATGAACCCGCTCACAGCATCTGCTGCCGCGACTGGTTTATGCTCTCCTGGAGCTAGAACTGTTCCAGTGTCTCCGAGGAATCGCTTGAATACAACTCTGCGCGGAGCATAAAGACCACTGCGGCAGTCTAGGTCCTCAATCGAGGCTGTGTAAACTTGAAGAAGTTCATCAAAAGGACTGAACTCCCGAATGAGAACAGGGAGCAGTATTGAAACTTTTCTCTTGTTGAATAGTTCGTGGAACGTGCTGTGGGTGGCGCACAGGTTGAAAACGCCATCTATGTCCAGTTGGTGATATATATCCAGAAGGATTTCATTTGGGAGGTCGGTGAGGCGAGGCTTTTTTGGCATCTTGAAAGCCATGTCTTCAGACGAGGTATATGGTTGCATGTCTTCCATAAAACCGGTTGGTGCGCATCTAAGTATAATGTTTCGAGCAGGTCGGGGGGAAGAGTCAAAGTATGAATAGATGGTTATCCCAATGGTACAAACGACGACAAGGTGCCTCGCCTATATCGACATGCTTATACAGTCTTACTAGAGATGCAAGGGAAACAATGTTACGTCTGCTAAGGATTGGTCAGGAAATAAGTCATGAAATAATGGTAATACAACGAATGACTAACCTGACATGAACCTGGCATTCTGATTGTTGGTGAAAAGGCGTTTGGTAAGGGTATGTAAAAGGTGATTCTCCCAAGGTTGGATTTGCGGGGACTATGAAGTGGTACTTCTGACTTGTAGTTGGATGAGATGAAAGTTGATATGAGACGAGCTTGACTTTATGTCGCTTCGTAGGGCTTCACAGTTGAGTCACTCAAAGCGTCAATGATCTAGGCTTATTGTCCAGCCACCCCAACGCTGGGGCTTGAGACAATGATACGGATGCACTCAGGCATCAATTTCTGAAGTGATGAATCTCTCATGGCTGAGTTCAATGGTAATGTCTATCTGCATATGCACCAAAGCATTGAGAATAGATGGATGAAAAGAATGATGGGGGATCAATATTTACATAAGATGGAAAGTCGAAAGGCACGTCGCGTACGGATAGCAAATAGCCGGACTTTCTCCGGGCGGGTTAATTGATGATGCGCCGAGGATGGCAGGATAACACGAAACGAAAGCTTAGGGTGTCAGAAATAGATAGGAATAAGAACTTGTCTAAGCTTGCATAAAGTGACTGAGTTATTTCAACTCTTATGTCTAGAGGAATCAAGTTTTCTATGACCCTAGAGTGCGCCAATGGGGTGGTGTTGAGACCGTAGAAACGGAAGTGACAAACATGAATAGTCGACAGTCTAGTTGCTGTAAGTAATAACTGAATTGTAAATTCTTTTGGCAAATAAGCGAAGTATGACCTAAAACTCCAACACCCCGTCCCGGTGTTTACAGACCCAATGGAACAAGCCAGTAAATGTATCGACAGGTATCAAATAGTCTAGGCAAACAGCATCTTGGTATCCAGCTCATCCTTGGCAGGGCGCTGGCCACCAACGGATCGCAATCCGAGATCGCCCTTCCTGACCCGTCTTTCCACTTCTTGCTCGGCGCGGGCATTGTGTCGTGAAGCCTTCGTTCTTCGGAGGTCAGCGCGGACCTGGTTTGGTGACACAAACTCCTTGTTCTCGTAGATGATGGGACCGCCGAAAGAGCCCTCTTGAATCACGATGGGTGTCAGGACGAATCGGGGGCCAATCTCGACCAGGTTGATATCGGTATCCGGCTTTCCAGACCGGGACTTGGACTTGGACTCCTGGTCCTCCTCCTCTCCCTCCTTTGCTGCCGCCTCGACTTCATTGATCTGGTAGTTTCGAACCCAAATCTTACCGTCGACGAAGCTAAATCCCATAACGTGGTCGATGAAAGGCTTGGATTTTCGGGCACCTTGGGGAACACCAAAGGTGTGAAGGAAGAGCTCCTTGATCACTCGCAGATGGGGCTGCTTATCAAAAGCGCCATCGAAGGAGAGGACGGGTCGTGATCCCTTGAGGCAGTTGCCAGTGAAGTGGAGTTCCTCCATTGTATGCACTGTTTCTTGTTAGCGCCCGAAAGCAGTCGTCGTCTAAATCTCGTCTCTTACAGTTCTGGAGGTGAAACTTGATGGTAGGTCCATTGGGGACCTTGCTAAGCCAGACATATAGATCCTTGCCCTTCCTTGCCTCGAAGAACAAGACGTTGTTGCAGTTGTAAAGCTCGGCAAGTTCGTTAAGTTCGTAAAGCTTGGTCTTGGAGTCGAATTTTGCATCCTTTCGACTGTGAGGAAGCATGGACGCAATGTCGTTTAGGAGATGACGGTGTCTGTACAGAAGTCGCAATGTCAGTGAAATGCGCTTCAAGTTTGAACCGTAGAGTCCTTACCGGTAAGTGACACCTCTGGAAGAAAGAATCAGAACCCTCTGCTTGTTCTTCTTGATACCATTGCTAGGGGCCTCAGCCTTGGGGGCGCTGGATTTGGAGATAGACTTGTATACGGCAGCCATGTTGAGAACGTATCGGCTTTGCGATTGCTGTTGGTAATCAAAAAGAGCTGCTGTAGACCTGGTGATGTTTTACTGGACAAGGCTTTGCGACGCGGCGTACAATTTTCCAGAAAAAAAATTGGTCGGCCGGGATTTGATAAGAACTCAGAGCTAGCGATAAGAGAGAGTGGGGGGTAAATAGGTGGGGCCGCGACACCGCCCAAGTCCAGACTGGACCTACCTAGACAGAAGTCGAAACAATACCGAGCCAGGGGGTTTTTAAAGCTGGCACTCTCGCACTGGAACTGGACCCAAGTACGGGCATGCAGTGGAAGTAGCACACGTGCCTTTGACGGCAGCCGCTCACCACGGTTGTATTCAAAGATCAAGAATGTTTCGCGTATAACAGTACATTTCAAACGTCATAAGATCATGCACTAAAACGTCTTTCTTATTCAACAAAAGGTTCATTACCTACATACCTATACTAAGTACGACCAGCATGTGACGAGAATTGCCCCGCTGTTGGCACAAAATGGACCCTGAGAACGAGCCAAGCACTAACAAATCAATCCATTCGACACTCAACTACAGGCTCGCAATTGACATGATCAGCATGACGTGGAGGCGTACAGAGATTGTGGCGTCTGACTCGGGCTGGGCCAAAGCAACGCTGCATGTTGCAGTCAGGACGAACATTATAAAGAATTCATTCAGCTACGTTAAAGATAACCATGTAGCAGCGATCGTTGGACGCATCAACCCCAAGACAACCATCATGACAAAAAAATAAGAACAAAGGAAAGCCGAAGTAACCGCGCCTTCTGATATCAAAAAAAGACGTATCACGATTCCTCGCCTCCTCCACTCTCCTTTAGCGAGGAGCATTTTCGGGGACAAACGAGACGCCAGGTATCCCAAACCCCCAGAGCCCTATATCAGTCTGCAAACGGTTCGTTCCACGAAGAATTTAACAGCACTTTCCACCCTTTGCAGCATCGTCGTCGGCAGGCTTGCTAAGCGAAATGTTGGTGCCCGCGCCTATGGTGGCCTGGGCGCTGTCGCCGCTATCGAGGGCCTTGCTAGAAACAATGCGATAAATTTCTGGGACAATTGTTAGTTTTCGGGGTGAAATCACATCTTGGGAAGCTCGGGGAGAACGGACCAGTCAAAATGTTCTGGAATGCAAGCTCGACGTTGCTGGCATCGAGGGCGGACGTCTCGATAAAGGACAGGTGGTTCTCGCCTACGAATGTGTCAGTTAAAGGGTGCCTCCTTTACTTTATCAAATTTGTCCAGGGTCATGCGTACTAGCAAAAGACTTGGCCTCCTCGGTGGGAACAGCTCTCAGGTGTCGCAAATCGCTCTTGTTTCCTACCAGCATGATGACAATGTTGGCATCAGCATGATCCCGCAGCTCCTTGAGCCATCGTGTGACGTTCTCGTAGGTCTGGTGCTTGCTGATATCGTAGACGAGGAGAGCGCCAACGGCACCTCGATAGTAAGCGGAAGTGATGGCGCGGTATCGCTCTTGTCCAGCGGTATCCCAGATCTGGGCCTTGATCGTCTTGGAGTCGACCTGGATGGATCTAGTGGCGAACTCGACACCGATGGTCGACTTTGAGTCCAGGTTGAACTCATTGCGAGTGAATCGACTGAGAAGGTTGGACTTTCCGACTCCAGAGTCTCCGATCAAGACGACTGCGGGTTCATAGTGTCAGTAACAAGCGATCGCAAGCTTCAAGCCAGGCGTGGCCTTGAGTGGTAGGTAGGAATGACGGCACCTTTGAAGAGGAACTGCAAAGGGGGCCCACTGGTCAGCAACTGGCGGGACATGAAAGGCTAGATGAGGTAGGGAGGGGGTCGAGACGTACATCATACTCGTCGTTGGCCATGGCTGCGGTGTTGTAGCTTGGGATGAGTTTTGGTTCGGGTCGAATTCGAGGATGGAGATGATGAAGGTGAAAGTAAGTGCGCTGAGAGAAAGACAAGTCGACGTCGCTGAAGTGTGGGATGTGGAGAGGGAGAGAATGCGCGGCTCTGGCGATAGGCGGTTGTTTGTACCTTTACCTCCAATCCCCGTGCCGAGGGGTAAAAGCCTGGACTGGCCAGAGCTGTGCTGTACCTCTAGGTAGGGGGGGATCAAGCGCCAGCTCTTTGTTAGTGAAGTGGAGGCCAGTAGAAAGTACGGTAGGTACCCAGTGGCAGCATCCACTGAGGCCAGGTATCGCTGGTCTCGATGGACCTAATTTAATGCTGCGAACAGCACTGCTAGGTAGGTTCCATTATTAAATCAAGGGAATGCAACCTGTCCCCAAAAATGGCTGTGCTCGAGTCGTATCTTGATCAGAGCTAGGATGGCTTTGGAAAACAGGCAACGACAAAGACAAGTTCCAAGTCATGGGTACAATGGTCAGCGACCGAATCCGGACATTTGCTAAAATGAAAGTCTTTGACTAGCGATGGCATGATGTATTTGAAAGCTGCATCCATTGATTGTGCTTTTTATAGGCTGGGCGTGTCTTTGAGAGCTGATCACTGACCGCTTGCAGGTACCCAGACATCCATCCATCTATCTGCTTCTGCCTGTCGCGTATCATAATGTTCTGCTCTTAATGCACATGCTCAAAACCACATACGCACGTTCTCTCCCTACCTCCTTTTGCCCAACACAATCCTCCGCTAGAGTCACAATCGCTTAGTAGCCAACTGCAGTATCGTATTCAGTCAGGGATATTATAATATTGGCAAGTTATGCGCTATAGTAAGATCGTCCACACTGTAAACTCGCGATGAAGACCACAGTGTTCTTTTTTTTTTTTTGTACAATACCTATATGTTGATGGCTAAAGATGAGGCGTGGTGTGATGGGATCGCGCTAGCAATGTCCAAAAGTTTAAAATGATTATACTTGACTAGGTATACATATTGCTACAATTCACTCTATTTTCGAAATGGACTGAACGTCGCCAGGGATATTACAAAGCTTAAATACAAGGATGACGCCGTTGATGTTTGGCGGCATAGGGTAGATTCGGTGACAAGAGTTGATTTATTTTAGCTTATGAAATAAAATGAGGATGTCAATCTATGTCAGTGCGGACTGGATTATTTGGATTCTACGCTTCGTACTTAGGAGTCGGGTTCTCTGTGATTCGCTTGGCTAGGCAACAAGCATCTTGAATTGATACATGAGTCTAAAGGTCATATTGTGTCCGCTCATATACCGTAACAACTGGTCATTAATTTATTGTAAATAACAACGTAACATGGCTATCTATCCTATCTGAGCGATAAAATCACCGAACTATACCTAGACACAGTAAGAGACGTCTGTCCCATTACTCGTTTATCAAGACGTATCTTCAAGAAGCGTCAGCTAACAGGTCGGGATATCCAGCTGTAGGATAAGGTGAAGCGATTTGAGCCATGCTGTTCGGCGCCACTCACGTGCTTTCGTGGGCAGCTCTTTCCCAACTGCCAAACACACACGCGCCTGGTACCTAGCAGATGGTCAAGATTCCCGCCCCCACTATCGTGATTCGCTGCGCCCACTATCACCGTGAAACATATTACTACAGGTAGTGAGCTTCGGATTATTTACATCATACCGTTGCTAATATCACCTCTACCAGCGGCAGTTTAGAGAGTTGGCCTGCTTACGGCTTTTCAGACGGATGCACAGCCAGATCTTATCTCACATGTCACGCGCCTTTGGCGTATGATACTCATCAGCAGCCATGGAAGAAGTGCCGTCAGGGGGGTCAGACGACGACATCGTCATGTATGATTCCGATCAAGAATCAACAACCTCGACTATCAAAACCGATCATGATTCTGACGAGGAATGGAATGTATCTGCGGTCCTGGCGGCATGGAAAGTTGAAGGGAGCTTACGGTACCTCATTGAGTGGGAAGGTTATGGTCTTTCTGAAGCCACCTGGGAACCTCGGGGACATCTGAATGAGGAACTCATTCAGGAGTGGGAGGAAACGAAGTCGCGACCAGATTTTGACCTTTACCAAAAAATCCGAGATTGGAAAAAAGCCTGGAAGGCCACATACGCCCAAAAACTCGCGCGACATAATAGGAGGAATGAGCTGCGGGTGCGCCGAGGCGAGAAGCCCCATTCATTCGAGTATATGGAAGGCTTGTTGGAATGGGTCAACGGATTTCCAGATGGAGAGGACACTGTATCCTCTGCAGTATCGAGTCCATCTGTCGCAGATGGCGACTCGGATGTTGGAGTGGGACAACCTCTGCGCCCCTTACCTGAAAAACGGAAGACATCAGGCACCAAATCAAGCGAAAACCGTTCACCTAATGTCAGCCGTCGCAACAGTGCATCGTCTGCTCCCAAGGTATCACTGTCACGGATAGACTCTGCTTCTTCGGCGACCAGTCACACCCAAGCATTACGGGGACACCCAAGCAATGGTCCTGGAATGAATAAGACCCCGAATCAAAAGCCAGCGCCTACGAACAGTATTCTTTCCAAATTCGGCCGCACTGGGCCAGCGAAACGTACCGAAGCCAGAGCAGGCAAGGTGCAGCGGACGGCTCGTAAGACTCAAACTGCGCAAGCGTTCACGGGCAACGTATTCGCTGGGGGGAAGGAAAGAAAACGACGCGCGACGCTTGCCGAAGCCGCAAAAGATTCTACGAGAACACCGAAGCTTTTCACCTATCGTCATGCAAGAATCGTCGAGAAGGCAGGCCGCGATCGAGACGGCGCCGCACCCACAAAGATGCCTTCCAATCTCATCTCTTTGAACCCAGCAGAGCGAAATGGTGAGCCATTGAGCATCCCAGAAATCGAAGCTGGTAGAAACGAGAGCCTAGTAAACACTGGCGTCAAACGTGCTCGTCATCACGACGATTTGTCTGAGACCAGTCAGAAGCCACAGAAATCTAAGCCCAAGAAATCGATTAGTTGGGGCACGGTTGAAATGACCACTTTCCAAGAACCCACGGAGTTCGACAAGGAACACAGCCTCTTTCTGCGGGAAGAAACTGCCCCCCCTGAGGCTTCATGGATTGTGAAGGAAGAATGGTCTCTTGATTCCTTGCCTTCTAAAGATCATTCTCAAAACCCAACCATCGAGCCAAAGATCTTTAGTAATCAAAAAGATACACCAAGCAACCAGTTTCGTGGAAACGCCTATGTATCCACCGATAAACGCGAAGCAAATCCTTCTAACAAAACAATCACTACAGACGTTCAATTTGGTCCAGGCACCCGTGGGATAATATCGGTCAACTTTTTGAGACACGAGCCCCAAAACGAACTACCCTGGCCTGCAATTTTTGAGAACATGCCGACGTTGATATTTACACATACTTGCATGGCTCAGGATTTCTTGTCTCAAGAGAACCGCCTAGCTGCCGACAAACTGGGCAAAGGCCTGGTGGTGAGCAACGATGATACAATTGGTTTAGACGCTGTTACGAACTGGCTTTATGCAAGGTCTCAAGGTGCTCTGCTATACCGACATGATTTGTGCATACTTGTGCATACGCAGTCGCAGGCGCAAGCCCAAACGGCAACGGCTGCTGAGCCTCCTTCACTGCAATACTACCTATTTCGACCAGCTCCTCACTTCACGACCCGTTCTCTCGCGCCAATCGCGCTCCCAGGTGGCCAGGAAATCGGAAAGTTACTACCTCAAATGGCATCAGCAGTCTTTGATCGCACATTGGGATTTCAGTATGAACAACTGTTGACAGAGGAAGCTTCCGCAAAGAATCCCAGCAAGCACACTTTCTTTCTTGCTTTTCCAAAAGATACGGCACAAGAAGCCCAGTTCCTGTGCCTATGGCTTCGAAACTGCAATTCTAAATGCAGGATCCTTTCTAGCTTCTTCCCTGGACACTGGCAGACCTTTCTGAGGCTGGAACAGGGGGTGGTCATTATTCACGAGGAAGCGATATGGTCTTTACGACTGTTCCCCGACGTCAGAAAGTTGCTCTATGCATCAAACAAGTTCAATTTCATGCTCTTTTCGAAATCATTGCATGTTTCGCCCCTATATCCCTCGCTTGGACAACTATGGAGAGTTGGGGATGTGTCATTACGGCCCCTTTGTAGCCAGAAAGCGTCCGCGCTGCTGGTCACACCCAGCTTTGTTGTTTCGCAACCACAACAGGTTTGGAACTTCTTCAAATGGTTTTGGAAGGCTTGGTCCGACGCCCGCAGTCACTTTACGCTTGTCGTTTGCGCAGGTTTCGACAGCTGGCTCCTCGAGGTCGCCGCCAGCAAAGAAAATGCTTGGTCGCGTTTGCCCGCCCACCGGGCTGGGGCAGACGAAAAAGCCACTATCACGAAGGAACTTCAAGCGCTATACAAGACCCGAGAATGCGTCCGAAAACTTCAAGATTTATCACCTGAAGAGCAATCTGGACTCACCACTGGTCCAGAATTGATTGACAGTAACGACGAGCAGAGCCTAGTAAACTGGTTCGGTTGGTGGTCAATTATGAACCTGGATCGATACCGGAAGTTCACTGTGGTTGGATCTGCCTCGACAGATCTTGGAAGACTTTTACACCACACCACAAGGCCTGACTTCACCAAGTCTAGCACGTCAGACGTTGCTCATATTGAAGAAGCTGAGCGAGCCGACACATTTCAAGCTTTGCAGCAGGAAAAGTGGCCTTCTGGACCAAGATCACAAAGCAGGCTCGAGGCGGCTCTCGGCAACACTAGCGCGTTGTTTGAAGGCTTCTTGGATAAGCTACATCGCAAACTTTCGCGATTGAGCTTTACGCCGCTAAAGCTTTTCCCCTTCCCTGTTGCTTACTGGAATGAAGTTATGGCATCTGAGTCCAACGATTATCATGGGGCTTTCAGAACCTACAGGGACTGCCTCCACGAGTTCGACTTCATGACAAATCACGGAAGGGGATACAAAGGCCAAACCATTAATACCGGCCTGGCATTGTGCTACACAATCGATGGAGCATGCACTCGTCCCGGAGGGGAGGAAGATGTTGGGAAGCGAAGACCGTGGATTGTAGCTTGGAGGCCAACTCACGCACATGCCCGACCATGGCGTACTTCAGAGCTCATTATTTGGGACCCTTTCGTGAACAAACCTAATCGCGACTGTGAAGAATTCCACGAAGGAGACCTTGCTGAAGCACAGCAGATGATGATACAAGCAGTTCGTGAAGGGTTTGACATTGAGTTACCGCTGCAGCATGTTTGGATCGCGGATTGCGGCAACGACAACTCATTCTCGGATGATCCTGCGGGCAGGACACTCCAACAATTGGAGAAGCTGGTTAATGAATGGAAATTGAATATGCCTATACCAGTAAAGGCAATGAAGAACAAGGGATGGAGACAGGTCAGACGAAATCATGGGCCTACCACATCGCGACATCCCTCACCAGAACGAATGGACCTCGATGATAGTATGGATGCGAGTGACGCGGGGGATCAAGCGCCAAAAATAATCTTCCACCCTCCTCGAGGAAAGCAGCTTAATGGACAGACCAAGTGTAGGAACAGGTTCTTCCAGCATTGCGCAAAGGAGAAGGAGCGTGGGGCGTCCAAGAGTGCCCTAAAGTACAAATTTCAGCCAACGATGGAATGGTATAAGCACCAAGTTGAAGAAGGCCGGGGTTTTGAGCACATCAGCTTCATGACTTGGGAGGAGGTGTTCGCGAAATACAAGATCGAAGACCCCAAGAAGGTTTGAGGTGATCTGGACGGCGAGGGTTGCTAGCATCATAGGAAAGGTAGCCTTGGTACCAGGATGAACGCGTAGGATTGTGTATATTGGCTGGGTTATGTGCGAAGATATATTCGAGACCCTGTCTCAATTAGGGTGGCTTGCCTAAAGCGGCCTATATTACAAGTAATGATATGTGCTGGTACATGAATATTGCAGTTTAACTTACCGTGCCGAAGCAGGGAAGTTTCTCGTGCTGAGTAAGACACCCTTGACCCGTCGGATACTATCCCTCACCTTGCGAATCTCATCATCAGGCTCGGCCTTGCGCGACCGGCCATACAGATCATAACCATTACTCTGCTCAGGGTAGGCAGTATATGTTAAGGTGTCAAGGTCATCCCGCAACACATCGACAGCGCTCTTGATCTTGTCCATTCCCTCGCTCTGAGAACGGTATTCGTCCTTCAAGCCAGAAAGAGTCTTATTCAAACTGGCGAGCTGGTTGATATTGTGCTTGGCAGGCGAATCGTTGCCCGCAGAACCTTTGAGAGCCGTCACGGAACTTATGGGGAAGGTGGTCTGCGTGCCCATGTCTCGATGGAACATCTCTGTAGGGTCTTCGGCATCACTCTCCTCTTCAACTGTGGCAGCAGGTTTCTTTGGTGGGACTTCAGAGACAGTCTTTTCGAGTTTTGCGACCAAGGCATCGAGCTTCTTAGAGGTCAGGTCGTGAAAGTCGGTACGGGCTTCAGCCTGGCTGTCAACCATAGGCCGGATAACGTAGCGACTTGTACCGTAGATCAGTGTAGAAAGACCGGTGACAGCGTAGAGGGCATTGAAGAGACGTTCCTTCGTAACAAGGGGAGGAGGGCGGGGGGCTTTGGCGAGAAATTCGGGGTATGTCACTATTGGAGGACGGTCGACCGGTGGTTGAGAGGCTGGTGATGGAGGGAGAGTTTCTGTAGGTGTCGGCGCATATGAGCTGTTTGTTTCTGAGCCGGCGGATGACTGTGACTTTTAGTAAACGATTCATTTTCCATATAGAGGATAGCTACGAACCTCGTTCTCTGTTAGGGACTCGTCCTGCCCCAAAAGCGCGTGTATCTCCGATTCGTCGATTCCCTTTGATTTGAGGAATTCCACTTTCTTCTCACGAGGCGCGTCACGCACGGCATCATTCTCTAAGAAGCGCCGCGCAACCTCAAGTTTGTCTTCATCATCCGACGCGTGTTCCGATTGAGGTATCTCTTCGGCCGTTGTTGTGGCCGCCGGCGCATCGACTTCTGACGTTGATGTGCTCGTGGACGGCGTCAATGCCGGCTCGGTGCTTTGGCTATCGGTTTCGTCTGACTGCGCCTTCTGCCAGCTTGGAATCGCGGGATTGGAATCTGAATCGCTCATTTTTGAAAGAATACAGACACTTTGGTAGAACGGATAATGAACAGACGAGTTGATAAAGGTTGGGATAAAGCTAAGAGGAAAGCGGTTCGTTGATGCCGCCTCCGAGGTGTTAGCACATGCCTCGGTACTCCTGCCGATAACGGTGGAGTAAGCGACCACTTGAACCGCTTCCTGGGTCCGGGGTTTCTTGCGGGGAGGACAAACAAATAGGTACCGGCACCATGTCCATTTAGCAGGCACTTTATTGTGACTGTCTTCAAGCAAGAAAAACTACCGAGTCCTTTGTATCATGTTTTGTTATTCCCTGATAGATAGATACCGATGAAGGAATCCGCGAAACTTGTTGCACTGCAGAGTACCTAGGCACTGTATGTGCCTTAACTCACGATAGATACACTATACCCGTGAGAAACTCGCAAAGATTGGTAACATTGGTAGATGAGAACATAATGGAGGCAATTAGTGAAATAACTTCTTCCTTCGTAGACTCGACTCAGAGATTGGTTGTATATAGTATAGAACTGGGAGGTTACTTCTGCTATTATTCCCAAATTGACTCGAGACGGTCATCATTGCCTCCGTTTATTACTGTGACTCAATTCGGAAAACTGACGGCCGGATCACTAAAACGTCAGGTAAGTAAGTAACGGTGGCCTAGCTCGAACGCGCATTCGCTTGAGAACATCAATTCCAGACAATATCTCAGCTACACAACCGCCTGTAACTCGCAAACACCTGGTTCAACATACAGGAGTCTCTTCAGAGAAGTAAAATCTCAAACACCGTCTTAAGCGCTCTACCAAGAACGCCGGAAACGCGGGAGCAAGCCGCTGGGCCAGAAACTCAGCCATCATCTCCTATTCTTTCGGCGGCCAATCTCAACGCGCGCCGGACAATCCAATCACCAGAACAGTTAGTGGTCATATCAACAGCGTGTAACAGCATCCGTCTCACGAGTCTTACCCTAACGACCACAGTAGAGTTCAGTATCGGCCAGCTAACGATTGGGGACATCTTAACCGGCTGTGATAAAGCTTGCGTTCAAGTGTAGGCTCGGACCCATCCAAAAGAGAGGCAGGCGATTGGAAAACGGCCAGAAGCGACTCTTGCGAATTGCCGGTCCCCCAACCGCAATAAAAGAAAAAGTAAAACGAGAAACAATCGAGAACAGCGGTGTGACAGAAGCGACTGACTTTTGTATAATGTGAGTTATGAAATTTCCCTTTAGTTTTGTCTACCTCCCTTGTTTGGTTGCATCACAGCAAAGCACAACACCATTTCCGTCAGCTCCAACCCAATACTGTATACGTCTTTGTTTATCGTTCTGAATTGCGGCTTCTACCGTTTCTTTGCAGCCGATGCAGGATAAGCTTCTTCCAAAATACTGCCCGTTTCCCTTTATGTAGCTTGGCGTCTATGCTTGCTTCTGGACCGATGATCATTAGCCACGTGCATCCAGTCTGTTCGCTCATACGAATCCCCGATTCACAAGCGAGAGGTCTCACGTACATACCGGCATCTTTCGTAGGCTCTCTATTAGTCTAAGATTGGCTTCGGTTCGGCTGGGCAGTTCATAGACCGCGTTAATTGGTTATCTACATTGGATGCACACCTTCTCTTCAGCCTTGCATCCTACAATTTCGGGCAGGTTCAAGGGTTGGAAAACCGTTCGTCTACCTGCCACAACAAACACAACCTACCTACATTCATCAAACTTTAGGAACGGCAGTCGCCACCCTATTGATAACCTGGAAAGACAACTTACCCACGTTTGTCCGTCCCTTTCGCCTTGCTTACCACGACCGCGACCCTTTCGTCTCACCCCAGCGACAGCAATCTGAGCTTATTTCATTCAGCCTTGTCACCACCAAGACCCCAAACCTAGTTTCTTTTTTCGTGTGATAGCTTATCTTCACTTCATTTCAATCATTTGCGCACTCGTTCTGGAAGTCTGGGATCCCTCACATCTTAGCGCACAAGAAACTCGCCTTATCTTTGATCATTGTATTACTTGTTCTTTAGTCTTCTACGCCAGCCTTTCCCGATCGCGACCCCGGATCTCGCCAGCGCGAATCTCTGCATCATGAGCTCTCGTCCACGTCGCTCAGCAGCCACCAAGGCGAACGAAACCATTTCCGTTCATGCCAGATTGACTGACTCTCCAGAAAGAAGCGAAAGAAGCATGTCGTCACGACGATCTGGTCGCGCCTCGGGCGTGTCTATCGCGAGAGATGGACCTTCCTCACCAGGAGGCGACCGCCATTTGAGCCTGACCGTAAAAGTTCCTTCCAACAAGCTGCGACAGGCCACAAGAGGGGATCGTGGCTTCGAGGGTGGCGAGATTGTGTCTGGAAAAAGGAATCGGGGTGCTAAGAAGAGCTACGTGGTCGATTCAAGTCCCGACGAAGATGAGGAAGAAGAAGAGGAAGCAGAAATTGAGGTAGAAGAAGAGGACGACGACGACATGGATGTTGATGCCGAAGGCGAGGAGGATGCCGAAGGTGATATTGAGATGGACCTTGCTCCCCCAACGATCACCGTCTCCAAGCCTGCTCGATCCAAGCCAGCGCCCAGAGCGTCGGCCGCCAAGATTATTCAAGATGATGACGATGACGACGACGACCTCAGTGACCCCGCCGACAGCGATATGGGTGACGAAACGATGGGCTTTGGTGATGAAACCATGGCTGATGATGGTGATGAGGACGCTGAAGGAGAAGAAATCGAAGTTGCTGGCCAAGAGGGAGATGAGGATGAAGACGAGGAGGAGGACGAGGAAGAGGAGGAAGACGATGAGGGAGCAGGTGACGAGGATGATGAAGATGAAGATGAAGATGAAGATGGCAATCCAGATGAGTCCATCGACCTCACAAAAATGACGAAGCGTCAACGGGCTCGGTTCGAAGACGAGAAGGAGCACCAGTATATGAAGCTTTCAGATGGTAAGTCATTTCCTCATTTGCACGCCAATGATACTAATCAGTACGTGCAGAGGTTCAAGCCAAGAAGGTTTTCACAGCCGAGGAACTGTCTATGCGCCGCCAAGAAATGGCCCGTCGTCGGCGCAACTTGAGTGAAAAGCGAAACGAGGAAGTCAAGGTACAACACCATATTACGATAGACGAGAAATGAGTTTGGAATCTGACATTACCCTACAGATGGAAACTATCAACAAGCTTCTCAAGAAACAAGCCCCCAAGGTCAACCGCAAAGCCGCTGCTGGTGGGGGTGCTTCAGCTGAGGATGCAAACAGGCCAGACCCCGTTTTCATTCGTTGGGTCAGCAACAAGAGCGGCGTGCGGGTAGCAGTGACCGAGGAGATGCTTGACAGCCCTGCTGGTCAGCTGTTCGGGTCTCCGAAAGTGCAACCTGGCAAAATGATTCAAGAGGTTGCCTAACCACTTCAAGTGTAGAACCACTGCGAATATGGCGATTTTCATACGGCTGGATATAGCACTTACTGCAGATCGGAAGGTTCTGCCTTGTAAGCTAGCTCTTTGGATTGGGGATGTTTTGAACGAGGAAAGGAAATCAAACGGGCCCCGAGGTGTTTTTGCTTGCTTCCTTCCCTTTACTCTACTTTATTTAGAATGTATAATGCTACTACTGCCAATTTCCCAGAAGCCGAACAAACCTCAATGCCATTTCGGGCACATTGGTGCATCTTGGAGCATCTTCGCGGTAAGGAGGATTTGGTTCGATGTGTCCACGTTGCCTCTTGAGAGCTCTACTTTTCAGCTTTGGGTTCACCACAAAAGTAGATGACCCAGCAACTCAGGTCTCGCCGAATGACGCCGTGCTTCGACCTCGGGCATGACGCATAAAATTTTCTAGCTCCTCAATCACTGGGGGACTTCGAAAACACACTCTTCACGTCACGCTTTAAGACCTGGCCCAGAGTCCTTCCCAGACAACCAAATTTCCTGTACGCATGGTCTGAGTAGGTAATTGCGAGCGTTTATGAGTGCGTAAGCACATTGGAGTTTCCCATGACGACCGACATGTCAAGACAACTCGCAACTATCACGAGTCTTGATCCTAAGATATGAAATGTCTGCGGGCCCATATAAGAAGCTTTGGATATGTAAATGGATTTGTTGCTTTGATTTTTTGAACCTTACAGAGCAAGTGAGTTTCAGTAGGACTTGAACCAGCTATTCGAGTTCTGCCTCAAGTCTTGATAAAGTTATCCTCTGTGTTCTTTCTCTTCAAAAGTATCATAATCCAAGGGACTTGAACAAAATTTCGTAGCTGTTACATTCATGGCTCTGCCTTATTCGGGGCCGTAATTGATCTACACTGTTCAATAGTTCAGGAACGTAGTCAGTGGCTGCCATCTCCATCTATGGTTGGTGGGCTGGCATTGGTATCGCAGGGCTGCCGTTTGTAGGGCTGAATGGCTTCCATTTTAAGTTCGACATATGACATTAAGTTCAAAATGGACTCAAGAGTGAACTTAACCGGGAGGCGTGTAAGTGGTTGCATGGTGATATCTGGTATGGCTTGCTCAATAAGATAGTTTTGTGACTCAGATCTTCCGTGACGAAAGAAAGATATTTTGCAGTGGCAGTGGCAGTGGCAGGGACTGTTGGGCAGTAAGGTCTTCTCGTTGTATGGGGCAACCTCAACACTACGGAGTGACAGTACTCGGAGACAGTGTGATCTCAGGATAGAGGCAAGATGAATAGATCGATATAGAGGGATCAACAGTGTTGCGATTGCTGTTGTGCTTGGATATATATTTAGATCTGGTAGTGCAGAGCCCCTTTACGCTACTTTGACTAACCCAAGGGTTTTCGGCATCGAGATATCTCATTGTGTAGCTAATCATCATGTCGAGGACTTCAGAAAGAATTGTAGTTTTATACGTACCTAACCCCCTATGATCGAGAAATCTTTTGGAAAGCTGGTCACCCGCCCAACAATTCCTTATTAGACCGAGCCCTGATACGGCACGTCGGCGAATTTATGCACACGGCCTGTGCCCACTGAGTTTTTCGAGAAGCTATAAAGAAAGATATTTCCCCGTTGCCAATCTTTCCCAATCTTCTCCCCTTCAGCATCAGCATCAGCAGTTTCCGCATAGCATAGCTTCACATTGCATTGCTTCACGCAAACTCCACAGCATTCTGATACTTACCGGCATACGCATACGCATACGCATCTTCTTTCATCCCTTTCTCTACCAAGTTTCTGTATCTACTTGCAGTTTGTGTGTTCTTTCCAAGAGTATACAACTCCTAGTTTCTCCGAGACTTGCTGTGCCTCTGGGACGATCCATTCCCCTTTACAGCATCTACCTTCATTTCCATCTTTACCAACTTTGCTTCTGGCTATTATCGACTTTGGCTACTCGCTAGTCGCTACATGAAGTATTCCCCTTCACAGCACCGTCATTTAACTTTAAAGCATCATCTTTTCCCCAATTTTCGACAATTCTAGCTATAACTACTCTCCTTCGCAGCACCACGTTCATCTCAGGTTTACCACCTTCTGCCTGCCAGATGGATCATTCATCTGGAGTGGTCGGCTCGCAGCCATCGCCCGCCAACATGGTCAACTTCTCTTCTTCTCTCGAGAACGCCAACGTCATGCCTGCTTCTCTGGGTATTGGCTCACAAGACGATTACTTGGGCTTGCCGCACTACAACCCGCCTCGTACTGGTCCTCAGATGATCGACTATGGTTATCAGAACTTTATACCAGACCAGATGCCCATGCTTGATGGTCAGTCTTGCATGAGCAACAACACAGGCAATTTCCAGACTGACTTTATAGACAACTCCCTGATGAACGGCTTCACGAACCCAATGCAGGCCTCCGGTCAGCCTCAACTTTACACCGCGGGCAACAATCATACCTTGCCCATGGGGTTTGGTCAGTCTGGTGTGAGCAACGTGCCCATGACCCAGAGGGTGCCAATGAACGGTCAGAATGTTCGAACACCTTACACGAGAAATGCTCAGTCATTCCAACCGAACAACATTCAGCGAGCTCAAAGCTTTGCGTCAGGGGTGCCTTGGGCAGGCTTTGATTCCTCGGCAGCTTCATTTGCTCTCACTCAGCCCAACCAGCAAATGACTCACCCGGCCACAATGCAGCCTCAGGGTCGGATAAACGCCAACCTCGCTGCTCAGCAACAATTCCAACAGAACCCAGTGGCCCAGATGCCCCAGATGCCCCAGATGCCCCAGACGCCCCAGACGCCCCAGACGTGGGAAGAGTCTCGTGCCCGGATCTGGGAGATGGCAGAATGCGAGAAACCGATGCCCATGAAGAATGCTAGGCCAAAGACCAAGCAGAAGCGGACTTTCAAGCGTGGTTATAACACCACAACTGAGCAAAACACTCCGAAGCGTCGCAAAATGGCTGCCGATAACACTCCCGCGCAGGATGTCGACGTAGACAAGAGTGTACCTAACGTGCAAATGCTTCAGAAAATGTTTTCACGTGCTGGCCGTCTCCCAAGCCTTCCAGAGGATGGCAAGCCGATAGAAATGACTGCCAGTCCCAAGGATACCACTCCTGTGGCTGACTTCCTTGGCAATCCTGAACAACATCCCATCACTCCCCAGAGACTTCCTAGCCCGACATCCCAACAGCCTCATCCTTTCGGTCCTGCAGAGCTTATCCACCAAAACAACGGCGAAGAAGTTGCTGCAGCCAACCCCGACGCGTCCCTCTCTCTTCCCGATAACGACTCCAACGCTGTCCCCGCCCTTGATGCCGAAGTCGAAGACCCCGAACTTTGGGGCTCACCTTCTGACGACTCCAACGCTATCCCCGCCCTTGATGCTGAAGTCGAAGACCCCGAACTTTGGGGCTCACCTTCTGATGACTCCAGCGAACAACCTGAACCTATCCAAGACAAGTTGATGGACTCAGCCGATCTCTCTCAAGGTGTCCCAGAGCACTCTGCCGCCGCCCCGGAATCACTGCTGGATGATGTCGACAAGGCGCTCTTTGCCGCACTATCGGAGTACAACAAAGAGCACGAACAGGACCAAGCGAGCAACCCAGCTTTCCAAGGTTCGGGGAATTTGGAAAACCCAGAACATGCAGAAGATTCGTTCACGTCAACTGCGCAACAGATGGGCCAGGCGCCAGACCTCCCTGACGATTGGCGCGGATTTCATTATTCTGGTGACAGTTCTGTCGGCATAGGTTTTCCTGTGGAGTATTCGAACCCTCTTGAATTTTTCAACAACGACGTCTAGGTAATGTCAGTGAAGATGCCTGACTCTCCCGTCTTCCCAACAACCCAGCCTCTTTCTGTTGCCTACAGCCTTCAATCAAACCCCGTGTTTGAACCACGAGACCCGTTCAATACGGTCCTCGGTCAATACGCATCACCACCCGGCTAGGATCCGTCTGGTGGTGACGAGCTTAACACTGGAGATGTTACCGAAAAGCTCACCAACACGAACAAAACTACCAAAATAATTGCTACCACTGCCAACAAGGGAAAGGCAGGTGAAGATGCCACTGGCGCATCAAACAAGAAGATGAAGTAATGATTGAAAGAATAGGATCGAGAAGAAGATTATGGAATGGAATGGAACATACCAGTATGTGTGCCTGCTCAAGGAGTATGGAAGTAAAGAAGTATGCCACAGGGTGTCTACCCCGTGGTGTTGAAAGTATTTGCTCACACATATGTGGAATAGGTGGTTTTGGTGGTTTTGAATGTCATTATTAGAAAGTGAGATTGAGAGAATAATCAACACTGACATGTTGACCCCATGATTTGCAGTTTATCTTGAATGTCGGTGTATATGTGAAGTGGTCAAATTTCCATTCATATTGTACGTTTTGATTTCTTTGAGATAAGGTACTAATGTAGTTTCCATATTTGTATTCTGCCTATTGCGTTTGGAAAGAACCAGTACCACATTTGGTTCATGATGGACGAAGCAAGCTGAGATGATATCTTATATGGACTAATCTTAGTAGTCGCTGGAGTTTGCGTTTCATCTATACCAAGACATGTATCTATTGAAGTATCCTCTGCTGTCGTGTTTGTTGGCATATAGTTAGACATTCAAATGGTACCTACTAAGTCAGCAACCGCGACAGCCGACAAGCTACCTATTCTTAGGTTGTGGTTAAGTTAGGTAATGTCTGTGTCGACCACCTACGTCACTTGTTCGGGGGTCCATTCGACTCGACTGGGGAGGGAGAGGTAAGGATGGAAAAGCACGGCCTTTTTCTTCATGCATGCACTGTCATGTCCGTACGATACATTTTAGACAGTACATAATACCTAGGTATGTGCAGCAAAAGGAAGCCGGGGATAAAGTGGAGGTGACTGACTGACTGACGATACTCGGTATCTACCTGTACATGAAACCGAGATGGAATTGTCTATTTGAATTATCTTTGTTTGTTTTACACTCAACACTCACTCACTTTCAAAGGTAACACTCAAGTCATTGTACACATGTTGTTTAATGACTTTAACGTCCATTACATACCCAGGTAGTACGTATGTGCAGTGCAGGTGACAGCAGCCCAGTCATTATCAGTCCACGTGCATCAACAACGCAGGGCTTTGGAATCCAAATTGGGCGGCTGACTCTTGACTGACCAATCAAAAACATCAATTGACCGCTCCAGCTTTTCCATCTACAGGCCTGATTGTCGCCGTGGCTGGTGACTTCCTGACTTCTTCCAGCCTGTGGACCTGACTCTTCCCCCGCTTGTGCCTGCCTGCCTGAAAGCTCCCCAGAACTCAGGGCTCTCCTCCTCTCCATGGAGGGTGATAGTCACACGACATGTTTGGTCCACAGCCAGCCAATTTTTAGAGACAGTGCATAGGTACACATACATCCATACAACATTCACATGCTTTGCTTTGATTTGATTCGTGACAAAGAATGACAATACGAAAATTACCAGGATTTTATGGTTGTCTTGTCTGCCTGATTTACATATCGTTGCTTATTATACCTACCTACCTACCTACCTCAGTACTTAGGTACTTTACTCAGTGCTGCAAGTAACCGTCCTTGAGTCTCAACCAGGATCCCAAGGTCAGCGCAGTGACCCAAAGAGGACACTTGCGACCCAATTCAAGGACCAGATTCCGAGGCTGGGGCAGTTGAAAATTCTCATCAGTTCTGTTGCACAGCAGCACCTACTCAGTGGACTAGGGCCTGTAGCTGTAGGCGAGTTTCGGCGGGTCCAAGGTCATTAAATGCGGGTCTCTCATTCATATCAGGTACCTTACTGTAACCTCAAGATTAATTACAGTAGTAGCCCGGTTGGCAAAATTTGTCGCACAACCCAACAACACCAACCACCTGCACCACCATTTCTTCACACATTCCGAGCTGACTCAAAACATAGCAGAACCGAAAGAGTGCGTCCTCGGAAATATCAGAACATTTCCTTCCCCCCCTCTGTATCTTCCGATTGCGGTATTTCTTTGACTCCCTGCACCAATACACTAGACTCGTGGTCCAGAACCAGAATCAGAACCATATCCTAACCTTGAGGCCGCCCCCTCAAGCCGTAGAAAAAACTCTGTCAATCGTTGCAGTTCTGGACTTGGACCCCTGCCCAGATAAACCCATCTCATGTCGCCTCCGCCGCCGCCAAAATCGCCCAGCGTTGGCGTTGGCGCTGTTGATCGTTTACCCGTCGTCGGCTCCGACCGGCCTCAGACGCCTGTCGATGGTGGTGAGTTTCTTGTTCTCCTTGTATCTGCCTGCCTACCCGACTTACTGTTACTGTTGTGTCATGTTATGGATCACCGGACAACACCATTACCCAAACCAGCTCTCTTCATCTTCGTCTTGTCTTCTAGGTACCTATGCAGGGTCATGGCTGCACAGAATCGATCACCGCCAGATTGAAATACCCAAAACTCTGGAAAATGCAGGGTCTTGGATCTCTTGAGTATCCAAGCTTGGAGGCGTCAAACAACCTAGTCCCTACCTGGAAAATCTAGGATGTTCTATTGTATGTCGTACGTACGGATACTTGTTTTAAGACATACGTACGACTTGAAAGTGAAAAGACAGCACAAGTCTTATTCTTACCTTGTTCTCCCTTTTCTTCTTTTCACTCCAGTTCTGCTTCTCTGTTCTGTCTTAAACCAATCTTATCCCCAATTCCTTCGCATCACCGACGAACCCACTGCGGCTCTAGTTAGTTTCTGGGGATCCGCTGCTGATCATGCCCAGGTGAGCTGAGCCCTTGCCTTTTCTCCTGTTACAGCTGCTTGTCAAAGACTCTCCAGTCTTGGCTGCGATGACAAGATGAGCAATGCCCTGCCTCTTCATTTCCCCGTTCCCCGCGTTGCATGCCTGCAGTATCATATACCATGCCATGTCTTGTCTTGAGCGACGCATCGTCATGCATTAATCAATTGGTGGACAAGGAGCCCCAAAGTGACAGTCAAGACAAGACAACCAGAGGCTGGCCGAAGCGTCGCTCGCTCTAGTTCCCCCCAGAAAAGCGCACAGGGCAGGGCCCATGCGAGCGAGCTGGAGCCCTTGTCAATAGCGCTTTACCTTAACCTGATCTCCCAAACGCAACGCAACGCCACCTCCGCTTAACGATACTACCGCAGCCTCCATATAAACCACCATACCTTACCCTTTGCCTCTGGCGCCCCTCGTACCACACACACTCTCTCTTGCTCACGCCTCTTTTTGTTGACCGTTTTCCTCTTCGATTGTTTAACTTTGTCTTTCCAAGCCCTGCGCTGCCGATCGAGAGGAATGTCTATTAATACCCTTTAGTCGCAAAGACAAGTAATCAAGAACAAGGAACACAGCAATCGCCAACTCGCGATATCACATCATCCTCTCCGACAACAGTCCACCCTCTACTCCAGGTCGCATCTGTGCCCCCGCATTCTCGCTCCACGGCTACTGCCGCCGCTACAACTGCTACAAGTCCAACCTCTGAGTCCATCTCATTGCCATTGAGCTCTTGCACGCAATCGCCAACAAACAGTGCCCAGCTTGCCTCAAGGGCCCCCGAAGCCCAGGCAGGACACTCTTCAGCCATGATATTCTCCGACATCTACAGGAGCCCGCGATCACCCATCGCTAAGCTCCGTCACCACTCGGTCCAGTTGCCGACCCCACTACCCGACAATACCCCAGATTGGTACGACGACGAACACGCCGACCTCCTCAGCAAGGACAAGGCGAAACAAAAGGAGGCTGTGAGACGATACCTTGATGCCAAGATCAAGAACGATTGGGAATTCTCATGGCCATCTCGCGTAGTCGATCCTCCTCCAATTGAAGGTGACGTCGCCGTTGTCGACACGGCTTCCGAATCACCTGACGCAATTCAGCCTGTGACCAGTATTGATGTCACTGAGCCAGCAAAGCCAATCCAGGATGAGACACGTGAAGACGATGGCTACCAAGTTGATGAGCCCGAGTCATCGGATGACGAGGATGAAAGCGACGCCGAATCCACTTACAGCACCGTTTCTGAAGACCCTGTTCGCTTTCGCACACGTCTAGATTGGACATCGGATCTTTCTGATGATGACGATGAGCCTGGTCCTTCACGATCACCCTTCCGCTTCGACAATCCCAACAACGTAGGTCCGACTGTTCAAGCTGCAGTTCAGGCCAAGCGCGCCAAGCGACGGAGAGATGTTCGTAAGGAAATGGAGTGGAATGAGGGTCTGGCCTGTTTCGAGGCGCGGCGAAATGCATGGACTGGCGCACGAACTGTTCGTATCCGAGCCAAGCCTGTAACACCCCCTGCTGTGTCACCTTTATCTCCTCGTCGTTTCTTTTTCCGCCGCTCTATGTCAACGTCGCCCCCCAGCTCCACAATTGCGTCCGCTCTACCGCCGCAAGTTAGCGATGCTTCTGACGGTTCATCACTTGCAAGAAGCGATGAGCTTCGCAACGCTCGGTCAAAGGACACAACCCCGTCAACACCCCCCGATAGCCGGAACTATCCTGTCGAGGTTCTTCTCCCGCTTGCACCACCTCTCCTACCTCCTAATAACCCTCTTCGTGCGTCTATCACGCCCTCTGTATATTTGAGCCTCTACGACAAGGTCATCATCCATAGCCTTCAGCCATCATGCCCCATCAATCTCTCAGACATGCTTCGAGCTTGCGTCACAGGTTGGAAACGGGACGGCGAATGGCCGCCACGACCGACGATGCCTCCTCCTGCCCCTGCTGCCAAGAAGAAGAAGCCTAAGAAGGCCTCGAACCAGTCAGAGAACACAGGCAGTACAGTTCGACGCATGAGTTTTGGGCTGCTAGGCCGTGACAAGGACGATACAACAGGCGGGAAGGGCATTCGACGTAGCCTCGTACGAGCCCTCGGCATCGGAGAGACGGCAGACACACCTAAGTAAAGCTACCACATCACGAATTCATGATTATGAACAAAATATGGAGGAACATCATCACGATTGACGCATGGCGCATATATATATGGGCTCTCGCTTCCCACCCGGTATACCATGTATGGAAGGATGTATGTTATTTTTTCTGGTCTAGTCTGCTTCCTTACTTTCGCCTCCACGATTTATCGTGTTTGGTGTATGGAGTTTTTGGAATGGGGTTTACTCCATATAGGAGTTTCTTGTGATGGGCCGTGAGCAAGCACATTGATACCTGCCTGTTCCCAACAGCGCTAATTACTTGCAACTATGTTATTTTCAATTCAGTGTTATCAACCTTGTGCGTACCACGCAACTTGTGACGGTGACAGGATTCTGGTGTTGTTGTGATGTAATTGACTCTCAGAGTTTAGTGCTGACGCAGTATCGGGTTCAGACGACCACTTATAAACACAAGCAGCATTGAGTTTGAGCCGCACGTATGAAGTACACAACCGACTCGCCAAAGTTTCAACGTCATCTCACTAGGTGGCTGAGAGGTGAGATCCCGCTGACGGGTCGTTCCGTACGCATCATACGGTACCTGCCGATCGTGTATCCGCTAAGCAGTTGATCAGTTTCACGTTTGGTATACTTGAATGTGTGCATGCCCTGCCGTGCCGAGAATAGTTATTCCCTAGACAGGACGTATCTCGGCCAAGGTTTGAGGTACACACATGCGTGTGTGGGATGGGTTGATGCCGTCACTTTGGACTAACCGACTTGTTTCGGGGGATTCCTTGAATAAGGAAGATCTCTATGGTGTGCCAGCCGCGATATCGAAGGTCAATTGCGACTATTCAACATTTTAGGGACAGAGGCGAACTATCATGCGTGCCCCGAATGAGGGTGTTTGTATCTTGGACATGCTTCTTATTTCGAATATTGTCCCTTGTCTGAGTCTATATAGACCGTTGCTAAAGCTGGAAATCATTGCAGTATGTAGCCAAAGCGGGGACGAAGAAAATCAAAGATGAAGAGGCTATGAATCTGGCCAAGTGGTTATCATTTACTTGAAGGACAAGAAACTCCAGCAGTTGTAACGAGTCGACATGTAGTCAATGCTTAGCTTGTTTTGCGGAAGCGATTATGGTGGCCTCCTGATATTCGAGCCGTTAGACGAGGCCTTCTGTAGCCCGACAGAAATCTGTCATTGAGAGGTGTTGACGCAAAATGAGTTGGAGGTTTTCGACCACCTGTACCCATGGCAGCTCAGGAGGCAGTAACGTATTAATTCAGTCTGAAGTTATCGTTGAAAGCCTAAGGTGGTTGGTATGGATGTGACGAGTGAAGTTGTTGTCAGGGACGAACTCGACCACAGAATTTGCCATCGGGTTTAGGTACATAGGTTTCTTCTCATCTTCTTAGAATTGAATCAACTTGTCTGACTGTAATCCCAGCGTCACCAGCATCTCTGCAACACCCGTCCTTTCCGAGTAGAGACCGCTTCGCTTGTCGACTTCAGCAGAGAGATCCCGAGACCGCAAGCGAAAGTTCTGCTTGAACACATTCAGATTAAAGCAATCGTCTCTCTCTCGCAGGATGTTTCTATGAGACGCCTCGAGAAGGGCCTGGGTCAGGAAGTAGGTATAGAAATTCAATTTTTCGTACAAAACCTGACTCTTAGCCCGGCATTGCATAGATCACTATTCTACACAATTCCATCCTTCAAGCCCACCATCGTTTTTCTGGGTGTTTTCTTTTATACATCATCAGCATTATAATCTAAAGCTTGCACAACAATCTATGTGTAAGATGTTTAACCGAAGCTCTGACCGACGTATTTCCTGATCTTGAAGGTTCAATCAACTGGTAACGAGGACTTTTGCATGTTGTTCACTCCATGCCTCCTGAGACCAGAACGCCTGTATGGTGGAAGTATAATAGACGAAATGGGTAGGTTACTTTGTGTTAGTTCTAGAGTACATTCTTAGGTATCTGTTTCTATGTCCTAAAGTTTAGAGGTGAACCTTTCTCTTACCCCTAGGTAGCTGTAATAAAAAACGCAACTATTGTCCTAACATTATAGGCAGGAGGTATCAACTGGAATCTTAGAAGTTAAATGCCCTGCCAGGTCGTACTTCCCTCTTATTCTTCCACTGACCTCTATCATTGGAGCTCTTCATCGGGTCGGAAGTCAGCCATCATGAGTCCCTCAGCATCATAGATTCGAATGTTTTCACGACAGACTTCTTATCCTTTAGCGCAGCACTTTTCAACAACAAGAACCAGCGTAATTGGTTTAGTGGTAAAATTCTCCGTTGCCATCGGGGAGCCCTGGGTTCGATTCCCAGATTACGCATTTCTTTTGCCATCTAGGCCTCCTTTTTGCACTATCCGCTTATTCCTTGATATTCTAGACATATCGAGGTGTCGTGGGGTGGTGGATGATGTTGTGGAATTCCGGATTCGGGAAGTCTTTTGTGTGCAGAGTCACTCCTCTGTAGTAACCCATACCCTTGATTAGCATAATCTTTTCACAGAATAACGACCCTTTTACATTAGCCAGATACAATGGCAAACCTTCTCGGAATATCAATTGGGTTGGCAGATGTTGAGAACCCAATCTTGGTGGTCGGGAAGCAGAATCGTTGCTAACGTCAAACTGCCACGGTTACAGAATCTAAGCGCTCCAGAAAAGGGAATTGTCACCCATATGACTAGATGATCCTTGAAAGGTATGTCCATGGTCTCAACGATCGGGACTAGGAGGACGACTTCCGCTAAGAAGATGATGAAGCCATGAAAGGAGTTGTCACGCACAACAAAGCACCTACGTACCAGAGTCCGCACGGGAAGCAATTGTATGGACAAGAACCTCTACTGTCATTAATACCTGCTGAAGTCTTTTGGCCTAGATCCTCGGCAGATTGTCACAGAGTGTTAATACAATAGAAGTCTGCAGTTTGGACGGCAGGAGTTCGCAGTTACTACTAGGCATACAAAATCATCATGTCAATTATAGCCATAGCCTACGAGTCACTCTTATGTCATCAATACATGGTATTGCTACCTTGATATCTATCCCGAGGCAGTGAAAGGTGAGAGATTTGGTTCTCAAAAAGAAAAACCTTAGTTTCGGATGTATAAAGGGTTATGATACCATAGCATATGGTGCCGAAAATGATCTTGGCATGGGTGGCAAGCAGGATCTTAATTGTTGATATCACGGTATTCAAAAGAGTTTCGTGATTATTTCACAGTTAATAACGTGTTATCCTTCTTGCTTCTTAGTACTTCACACAGAAGTGCCGAGCTTGTCAATACGACACATAGCATCCAGGTAACCTCGACCATAGATCATACCGCTATTTAGGTTGTCTCTATGGATGGTGGAAGTTCGTATGCCATGAATGCGCTCCATATGAGTTTGTCTTGAGGTCTCCTGGTTTGAGCGCGTGAGTCATATTGGTGAAACTTCCTTGGTCCTTTTTCTGTTCACAGCTGAATAATAGGGTGAATGTGATATCTGAACACCTTCATATGTTGTGTTACCAGTCTGAGTCCCTAGGTAAGCTGTTTGTGATGAAGACCATTGAATAACATCTAGCATTGGCAGGATAGAAGAGAGGCCCGTTGTTCGAGCCTCTGTGATGTCTTTAAATACTCAGTAGGTAGTGTTCACAGAGAACTTGATTTGTTAGCTTTATTGGGCAGACATGAGAGGCCTGAGAGTCTGCTCCTGAACGGCATAGACTAAGAAGACACGGAGTGACCAATTTCATCTCGTATACTTCCAGCATTGAAGCTTTCTCAAAGTTTAGACGGTGACCCTAAGCTATCCTAGTAAGTCAAGTAATTTGTAAATGTTTATCCAATTGAGGAAAAAGAAGAAGGAAGAAGAAAAGACGAGGAAGCCATGAGGTGAGCGAGTAGCCGACGCTTTAGGTTCCCAAGATACAAACAGTTTACGCAAAGGTAGATTTGGATTTTAGAATACGTGCTGAGATTTAACATCTACTACATGATGCTAATATCCCCAACATCAAATCAAATATAGTTAACAAGATATTTAAGCTTGCCAGAGCTCTGTCACAAGGTTGATCGAGACTTAGAAGGTATTGAAGTGCTACGAGGCGATGCATCAACACACCTAGCCTCTCAATGTGCTTTTTGATGCAGTAGGGTATGTCCCGTATATCGATTTTAATTGGTTGCATGTCAAAGCTCTCGAAACTGCATTACCTCCCTTCGGATCTATCGCCCGTATTCCTAGGCTGGCCACCAAATATGACGATCATGGATCGATCAGCAGTAGGTACGGCTCTGGGCCGAGATTGGGCCATCGCATGCTGAAACACAAAGAAAATATACTTAAAAGTTTAGATATCTGCTAAAGAATACGGGGGAGCAGGAATTGAATGGCTTCTGCCTGGGAAATACCTCATCATACCTAACTGGAACTTTCTTCAGTGAAATTCTAGTTACAGCGTCATGGGTTGCACGGTAGTCCAGCGGTCAGTGACTGCTGCAAATGCAAGTCTGTAACGAATGAACTAGGCAGCTGGGTTGCAAAATAAACCGCACACTATAAAGACTTGACAGAAAGACTAGCCTAAGTCCTCGGCCAAGTTGCCTAAAGCTATCCTAAGCTCTTTTGTTATCACTTATGCTTTAGTAGAGTGGGAGTGTTAGTGTGCGGGTTATTTCCTGAGCCACCTGCTAGGCCATTATTATAGCCTCAGCTTTCGCTCACGAACGTACATGAATTCTCCTTTGAGATGGTGACTGATGTACGTACCTGATGCAGACCGGATTCGCGGAACTGATCAGATAAAAATTTTCATGCATGGGCCGATCTCGCTCAGGGGCGTGGGCGTAGAAAAACCCCGGCCCTTAGCTCTGAATATGGCGAACGGCTCATCTTATCTGATGATCAGATTAGATACTCCGAATAAAAAAAAGGCCACTAGAAAAACCTGGCTTAAAATGAGCTGGGCATAATGGATCAAATGCAAGCTAGTGCGATGCAATGGCACAGTAGCATTGACGCGATGAAGTAATGCACCTGGCCACAAAAAGGTGGTATGGCATAGAGATTGAGCTCCGTCTCGCTGGAACCAACTTCTAGGGTTCGATGCCACGTAGAACCGGGCTCTTGGTGCCTTTACTACCGGTAGGCAGGTTTGCGGTTGATACGCGCCAGAAAAGGTGTTCTATGCCGATTAATTAGCCCAGACTTCGACATCGTTGTTGAAGGACATAAGGTGATGTAAATGGCGATACCTAGCGTCAGGCGGACGTTTGCCCCTTCACTCTCAGGGCAGCCATAATTACCGCACCGGCTTGACCCTGGCAAATTCCCACATCATCCGGCCCTTGATGTGTACGCTTGATGCCATGACTGGAGTAGATTCCATCCAAAAACATGGGCCTAAACGGAGTACGGCATCGACGGTGGGGCAGGTCATCATGGCGGGTCAATACGGATGCGCGAGCGTTGATAGCGTCTGGTCGAGCTTCTACAGGCATATTATTGCAAGGGAGAACCCTTAGTTGTATCCATCGTGGTGTTCCATGAGTTTAGATTTCTTGCGAGGTCCATTACTGTGTTTCTTTACAAGCTCGGTGCAAGAAAGGACTGTACGATCTTGACTTATCGAATTATCATCATGGCGACCGAAACCACGAACATACCTGCCGCGCCTGCGCGACAAAAGCAAAAGCTCTCTGTGCTTGAAGGCCCTGTTGACCCGCCTTTAGTCGACTTCACACTGGGCGAGCTTCTTGAGCTTCAAACATACCAACATGGCAACCAAGAGTGTCTGGTCATCCCATGGACTGGTGCTCGCTGGACGTATAATGAGCTGAGCCAGCAGAGTTCCTCTTTGGCACAATCTTTGCTGGATATGGGAATTGGAGTCGGTGACCGCGTTGCAATTATGGCTGGAAATTGTGAACAGTACGCGGCCGTCTTCTTTGCTGTTGCCAAGATCGGTGCCATCCTCGTGATTCTCAACAACACATACACCCCAACAGAGGCCATGTATGGTCTAAAATTTTCCGATAGTAAGGTCCTTTTCACAACACCCAGAATCGGACGACTGGACCAGGCTCAGCTGCTACAGCAGCTCGACAACAAGAAGACGGCCCCAAAGGTTGTGATGCTCCGGGGTGACGAAACGGGCAAATACGAGACCTATGAGAACTTAGTAAACGCCGGTCGTCGACGAAACCACCAAAGACTGTATCAAGCCATGACCAAGGTGCTACCTCATCAAGTTGTCAATCTTCAATTCACAAGCGGAACCACAGGATTGCCCAAAGCTGCTATGCTCACACACCAGTAAGTAGGACCTATGAACAGCCAGCTTGTGCGTACCACCAAATTGAGGGACATGGGCTGATGACGAGCAGTAACTTGGTCAACAACTCACGATTTATTGGTGATCGCATGCGGCTGGGACCGGTTGATATATTATGCTGTCCACCACCCTTGTTCCACTGCTTCGGATTGGTGCTTGGTCTTCTTGCTGTCATCACTCACGGAGGCAAAATTGTGTACCCGGCTGAAGTATTTGATATTCAGGCGACACTGCAAGCAATTTCTGACGAGCAATGCACCGCAGTCCACGGTGTTCCCGCGATGTTTGATTCGCTATTCCAAGCCAAATGGCCTGAAAACTTCAACTGCAACAACTTGCGCACTGGAATCATTGCTGGTGCACCGGTGCCACGATATTTGATGGAGCTTCTTGTCAACCGGTTCGGAATGACTGAATTCACCAGCAGTTATGGTCTCACTGAGGCATCTCCAACTTGCTTCAACGCATTTACCGACGATTCCATTGATACCCGACTGACAACTGTCGGTACGCTAATGCCTCATGCGAAGGCCAAAATTGTTGATCGCGATGGCAATATTGTGCCAGTCGGTGAACGTGGTGAGCTCTGCATTGGAGGCTACCAGCTCCAGGCAGGATACTGGAATAACTCGGAAAAGACGAATGAAACCATGGTTCGCGATGCTTCAGGCGTCCTTTGGTTGCACACTGGCGATGAAGCTGTATTTGATGAGAATGGGTATTGTTCCATTACCGGTCGTTTTAAGGACATTATCATCAGAGGTAAGTTTCCGAAACCCCAACAGAGAGGCCCAATCGGCTAACGATTCTTCAAAAGGTGGAGAGAACATTTACCCTCTTGAAATAGAGGAGCGTCTAATGGACCATCCTGCTATTACCCGCGCTATAGTAGTTGGTCTTAAGAATGAGCACTATGGCGAAGTCGTGGGGGCTTTTGTTGAACTGGCCGATGGCCATCACAAGCCTGCATTCGAGGAGCTGAAGGATTGGTGCCGTAAGAGACTCGGTGGTCATAAGTCGCCAGCCCATGTCTTCTGGTTGGGTCATGATAACGTACCAGCGACAGTTCCTTTGACAGGAAGCGGTAAAGTGCGTAAATTCGAGATGGCGAAGTTGGGCGACGAGCTCTTGCGAAAGCAGGAACCGGCATCGAAGCTTTAGGTAAGGCTGATTTGGAATTAAGTCATGGCGATGATGGGGCTGGGAAAATGTTTTGGAAGCGTATTTGTGTATATTCTTTGATAATATAAGTTAAACATAGAAGTTGAGCGTGAGAAATAAGAAAAGTCAATTGGCATTCTACTGCTCTGATCTTGGAAGGAAGGAAGGAAGGAAGGAAGAGTGTGGGGGGTGACCTCTGCAAACTGGACATGCACAGGTGAGACAAAGCAGGTAGGTAGGCACGACCAATACAGTACCTGCACTGCCAACTGCCAAGGCCAGTGCAACCTGCTGGGACCTTCCACTTCTAGGTATACCACGGGATGATGCCCACTTTCCAACTCTAATTATCTTGATTACCTTTATATATTCGAATACCTATCATCTATATACAAACGGTTCACAGTAACCTTAAATGAACGCTTTCCCTACAACTTGGGTACAAGCCCCAGCTTCGTACCAGCGACAACCTTCTCATTGTCTGCAAGTGGGCATAGCTGGAAGAAGCGTTCGCGAGAAGATCGGACAAAGGCACTTCGCTGGTGCGGCAAGTCGACCAGTTTATCGAGCCCAGAGCCATGAACAAAATCATACATGATGATGGTCGTGTTTGTCTCTTGAGTTTCGCCCACCACATACATGGTACGAGGATCGTCCAAGTAGAGATAGTGCATCAAGCTACTCCACCATGCAGACACTCGATGTGGTCCGCGGAAGCGTACATCACCCACGAGCGAATGGCGGCCACGGTCAAAGTCACCAGCGTTGAAGTAACCACCAAGACGGTCCTCCTAGTAACAAACAGTCAGACAGTTGTAAAACAAGCGGAGAAAATAATGGACAGACCTTGGCCCAGTAGACCTCAAAATACGCGAAATGGGTGTCGTTCCATTTAGCAAGCAAAGCAATTACATGAGGATCATCATGCACCTTGCGCAAATACGTCTTATGTTGCTCCAGAGTACCAGTGAGATTCCAGCCCTGAGAAACACGAGGATCATTTTGCCATTCATGAAAGAGTCGCACATGCTCAGAATCGGTATAATCTAGAGAAACCATAGAAAAGGTTTCGTTAAGATGAGGGATCCATCTACTATAGACGGTTGAGCCAGGTGCCGGCTTGGCTGGCCTGACTGGATGCCACGACTGTTGAACTCGCTCAGGATCATCGGGATCACCGGCAACGGTGATAGTCGTTGTGTTGTGTAAAGGGGTCAGAGGAAATGATCCGAGAGGGCTCGATGCTGGTAACGACGCAGGCGATTCGGATGGGCACCACACTGGTCGGGTGCCGAAGGGCGATCCAGCACCCTGCCAGAAGGTGCTTCTCAGTAGAAGAACGAGACTCTCCTCGTTATTGCTTGAAGTCTGACGCTCCTCCCTGCCCTTCAGAGGGTGGTCGATTGCGAGCAAAACTGCTGTAAGTTGTTGACCCAGAACAGCGGCATTGGCACCCCGGAGCTCCAGTCGATATGACTCCACGTTCGTCCTCACAGTGAAGAGAGCGTATGTCAACAGCCATACCTGCGCCAAGGTTGGTGCTTCAGTCCCCTCCCAGTACACAGTGACACATGGTGAACGACGAGCTCGAGCCCATGAACTATTGTTGGACTGAGATGGGAGCTCACTCGATTTAAGATCGATTGGATCAGAGAGAATGAGGCCAGGATGATGGAGGTCGAACGGCACAACCTTGGCCGACGAAGAAGCACTTTGAACAAGCCTGTAGACAGGCGTGTTTACGCCAAGTGGTGTCGAGGCTGCTTCGATTGTGTATTCGATTTGATATGGGTGAGGAAGCTTGACGATAGTCTCGCCAGCTTTAAAATTAGAGAATGTCCCTGATGGTGTCGACATTGTTATCGCGGTCAGGGTATAAAGGGACTTGGAATCAACTGGAAGGTAGGAAAGAAAGGAAGAAGAGTTCTGCCATACCGAGAAGCTATTCACGGCTTTGCAGCAAGCTGCGTATGTGGGTGTGCCCACATACCGGCCCTCCACTTCTGAACAAGCTCAGTATGACGGGGCTGGCGGGCAAAGTGCTCCATTCTACGAATATGCACTTTGTCCGTCAATTCCGCCACGGTCAGTTCCGCTTGGCTCTTGCGCGTCGAGGGGGTTGAGGCTAGGCTAACCGCATTCTCGAAACTCCATTGACGATGTACTATGGTAATAATGGAACCATTTGGTCAAATCGTATGGCTAACAGATACTGACAATCCCCTACTGCAACTTGTGCAAACCAACACTGATCAGAGTCAAGATTATCAAGTGGGCCACAAGCGGATCTGATAAGTCGTACCCTGTCCACCAATTTCTGTTTTCTTTCTCACACCCCCCTCGTCATCCGGTCATCGGCAGGGTTTTAATTAGAATTTACGTAGTATTGCCGATATTGACCGCTCGCTAGCAGGATCTGATAAACCGCTCAACGACGCTAGATATTTCACTCCACCGATCCCTGCTCGCCCTAGCAAGCAAGACAAGTCCATCTCAACCCTTGCTGGATGCAGCAGGTGAGTCAAGGAATAAATTATGGCCTGATGAAACGTAAATCATCGAGGGACTTTTGGAGCCAAGATCCCGACGACGTACAGGCAGTCAGCTTGCGGATTTTTCCGAGCCCTGCTGCTTTATGTGCGATTTCATATATAGTAATCGATGTAAATGAGAGGGAAAACCGAGTAACTTCGTTGTGTTAACCGAAATACTCATGAAAGATGTGGTTTGTGACGGAAGGATGGATTTTGAAGTCAAACTTCTGATTTTCCTTATATTTGTAACATGATGAACATTAAGAGCTGCTGCCATCAGGTAATGCTCTAAGAAGTATTGGAGAGCTCAATCTTTGGGGTCCGAGATACAACACCAGATAGTCAGCATGGGTTTCAGAGTGTTACAAGCCTACGAGCAGGTCCATAGACAATTTAATACTCTCAGCCTGCAAGTCCACCTCATAGCCCGAGGAACACATCATACTTTAACTATTAAATGACAATAAACTACTTACTTATTAGGCAATTGACTTCAAGACGATGAAACACCGTTCATCTTGTAAAAGAATTACTGATAACCGGTACAATGCCTTTATAGTCGATCTCCAGTCTGCATGCCGATCCTGATCCCGACACACAGGTACAGAACTCGCATGACAAACGGTGTCGCAGATCGATCTTCAAGTACCACCGATCTGGCACTTTTTTATCAATCAGTTAACATCCGAGACACTAAATGGTTATTCCCGGTTATCAGATCTTGGATGATGTACAGAGTGAGTTTGGTGGTTCACGACGGACGACAACTCTGGGTTCTTCATTGATTGGAACTATTGACATATTCCATTATTATAGTACAAACATGCTTTGCGTACCTCTTCGGCTTCGATTTACTCTACGCCTTAAACTTACTGCTTGGGCCAGTGGAGTTATTGGGCCGTTTCGACACAACGCACTTATAAAGTTGGTATCGTCACAAGTCAAAGTCGGCAAGTCTTGAACACATATGTAACTCGTCTACCTTATAAGGCGCGGTCGAGTTGAATATTATGCGGTACTCTGTCTGCATAACGAAATATGCAGATAACACTCTGTGTTCTTGCTTCAGCATAGCTGATAGTTCAAAACCTTACTTCTTGCCAAACTTTATATTTCCTTTCCCTCCTGCGCGCTTATTCGAATGAAATCCGGATCTTGTCGAGGATGCTCTTCTGTAACGATATATCCAACGGCCGTTACCATTAGCTCCCAAGACATGTCTCTCATTTCACTGTTGGTAACTGCATTCGGCCTCAGGCCGGGCTACTGTCACTGTACGACTGGCGACGAGGTCGCCATCTACTACACTAGCTGCCACTAACCTGATATTCCCCGAAAGTTGATCTCAGTTTATTGTTGTCTGAGAAAGTCAAAGGGGTGTTTCCTGAATCAGGATTTGCAGGTGACCTGGGAGACAGAGACGGGGAGAAGCCCAGTTTCTAGACAGGCATCCCAGATCACCTGGGATGACAGTGTTAGTTTTAGTGTATTTTGGTTAAAAACCAGTGGGTTTTATTTTTCCTAACCGGTATCAAAAAATACAGACAAAGACGCTATCCAGCATAGGATACTTTTCCATCCTGTCGTGCTACATTGTCTATGTGACATAACAAACGCCAAACCCATAATCATGGACTTTCAAGCCTTAGCCTCATCAGTCTTACGGCCACCAAGTTGCATATAGTTCCAACAAACTATTATACGGAGTCAGTAGCTGTTTCCTAAGCACAGGCCGGACTTAACTTACTTGTCCAGCCCAGATCATCTCTGAAGCAAGATTGGAGAACGTCCTCGCCAGCAACGGTACCAGAATCAGGACTATGAGCAACAGCCTTCTTTCCAACCGCGAGACCAATCACAGGAGGGTAGACAGCAATTTCCTTGTATGCGGGAATATGGCCGGCTCGTTGACTGAGGATGCTCTGGTGTATGTTATGTGCGACGTAGTGGCCGTGGTGCATGGCGCCGCCACATCGCTTAATGCCAGGCCATTTGGTAATATCGCCAGCGGCGTAGTGTGATTCGGCGTTCGGTGTACCTGCCTCAAACTGGAGACTATTGATAGGTCAGCGAGTGGCTTGGGAGTATAATGGACATGATCAAATTACTTGGGCTTGATCTTAACATAACCGTCCTCATCTAGTGCCGAGGTAGGCAGATATGTGGAAGTGGGAACACTTCTAGAGATGGCCATAACGACCACACTGGCGGACATCTTATGGCCGTTGGTGAACTCAATCTCATACTTTTCACTGCCATCTACTGTCTCGACATTATTCTTAGAAGCCAGGCGGTGATTCATGAGAACTTCCACTCCAGCCTCACGGAGCAGCTCGAGAGCAGCATCTTTAGTCTCATCGGGGAGACCTTCGGACGATAGAAGTTTATCTCGCGAATGAACAAGAGTCACATTGAGATGGGGCTTGACTAGCTTCAGTTCGGCCGCCATCTCAATTCCGACAGCGCCTCCGCCGACTACAACAACACCATGCTTTGCATTTTGGACGGCGTTGATGTGGTTTTCGGCTTCAAGAAGGTATTGCTTTCGGGTCTTGGACTGAGGCACGACGGGCCAGACTCGGCGTAGACCAGTGGCGGCCACGAGATAGTCGTATTCGAGAGTACTTTTTTCATGAGTGGGGTGAGCCGAAACAGTGGCTCTCTTCGCAACAGGGTCAACGCTGGTCACTGAGCCTTGTATGATGTTGATGCTAGGATCCTTGAGGCCTGGGATGTCAGAGTACTTGACCCAGTTCTTCTTCGAGTACGCAGAGTCGGCAAGAGCCATGGGAGAACCGATCAAATGGTCTGTAGACGTCAGTGTCTGGCGTAATTGGGACGTTTCAACTTGCGGCCGACCTATCAAGAAAGTACTTACAGTAGCCATCCCTCTCGTCAACGATAGTAATCTCGATATTGAAGGTGGGCAGATCTGGGTGGTGGGTGTACGGCTCGGAGTTCATGCGTGGAGAGTAACCCTGGCTCAGATCCAGGAGGTTGACGGCAGCAGACAAACCGCCATAGCAACCTCCAAGGATGAGAACACGCACAGCATTGGATACTTCAGGAAGAGATCCCATTGTGGCGAATGTCTTGGTCGATTGGAATATGTAACGATTCCGATGTGCCGGCCGGGGAAGCGACGCTGTTAAAACAGATGTTGCGCAGATCTGACGCTTGGGCACAACGTCAGTTGGACAAAGAGTATGGGATGTGAAAAGGCGTGTTGTTTGAATACAACCAGCGTGAGGGTTTTTGAAGAGTCGACCTGGGAACCTGGTATATACTCGAGAAATGATCATGAGCTGAGGGATGAAGTACTATAAGATGAAGTTTGGGGAAGAGGAGAAGAGATATTTCATGAATGTATAAAGAGAAAGGAGGTGAGAGCACATACGAGAGAACAAGCCAACATAGCAACAACCGGCATCTGATTCTCGGTATCGTACTCGGGTGAAAGCTCTAATTATCGGACCAAGATCGGCCACTTCTTGGAACAAGGGGACCATTCCCCGAGTTTCTGTCATGACAGTTCCCCATCATGAATGAATGAGAAGCAACCAGTAACAAGAGAGAACCGCCCGGACTGTAGCGGGGCGTACTCCATCATACTGATGTTGGGGACTTTTCGAAGATGCTAAAGATGTGGAGTTACAGTTATCAGATCCGTCCAAGACAGCCTACAGCCAGCCACTGAGAGGACTGTCTCCACCGGTCAGGATGAGGACAAGAATTATCAGATCCGACGGAAGAGGGTATCTCCGATTAGTCATATTGGAGCAGGCATACAAGTCAGCTGCCTAGTACAGTGAGAACACTGTTATCTGATCAAATCATTAGTGATGTTTCCACATTGCACGCGACGATCCCATACTAGCGACTCGTAGTGCCATCGTTAAATCAAGACGGAGAGACAAGTTGAGCCGATCTCCTTCTGCCTCTTGGAAATAGACAAGGATGTTTCAAGGGCGAAGACTACGGAATACCAAGATAGTTGAACTGAGCCATTTTCAAGCTTCAGGCAACGGCAACGATCACAAACATTAATTTTTTTTAAGTCTGCTTTCTAATATTTTCTCACAGGACTTTTTTTTCTTCTTCCAGCCTCTCTCTGTGTGTCTCGATTCAAACCAGCAGTTAGCACCCTGTGCACTCAAAGCACGCAGTTCATGGTTGTTAAACCGAGGCGCGGAATCAATTCTACGCCGATCTGATAACCTAATCCAAAAAGATGGCTGCCACACGAATCTAGGCATGTCTGCCGAGCCACTTAACGACTGAGAAAATTTATCTGATCCGAAGAATCCTTGACCGTTCGAATTAGCTCGCCCCGCCATGAACCAAGGTTTTGATGTTGGGATCGCGGGTTGACTCCCACTAAAGAAAGGGTGTGATTCAGCTTCGTCTTAGTGCTTCATCACGCTTGTAAAGAATCGTGAGAAGGCAGGCCAGAAGTAACAAGACGTACTCGGATTGTCCAGACAAATTAGCTTTAGAAGCATTCAGATATATACTACCGTGTGTAACTAACTACCTTCCCCTACTTTATCTTCAAGACGCAGCGGAAAATTAAGCAGACTTTATTGCATGACATGCATAGTGAGCAATATTCTTCCTTTCAATATTGACAACCACTTCAATCCTTGAGATTTCTCAGGTGTTGTTCTCCTTTTCAGTGGGCTGCTCGATCCTTCGCTCCTCTAGCACGGTGACCTTATTCCCATAAGAGATGCCAAGTCAAGACAAGGATAGCATACTATAAAATTATGCTTGTTCAAAAGCGAACTAAAGGCAGAGGCTCTGCTCCGTCTCCGTCTCCGTTCCGGCGTTCTTGACTCTTTCTTCACTAGTGATCGTCCAGGGCTGATGCTCATGCTTATTGAAAGTGAGTGTCCTTTGGTTCGCCGCGTTGAATGCCAAGACAACCGTATCCTTCAGTGGTCAATCTCTAGGGCAGATATTTTTAAAGTCTATTAGCGACGTCGCACTTTATTATCATGAGTTTCTTTTCCTCTTTTACTTCTTTATCTCTACGCAGGAGGAAGTTGCACAGTCAAGATGGTGTCTCCTCCAACAGAGCAGCAGGGTGATGGTGCGTTCAGAAATGAATGCTCTATCGCTGACCCTCCACATCGTGACTCTACAAAGAACGGATCTGCTGCTACAGAGGCGTATATCGGTGTGCTCAACGATTCGAACGCCCAGCAACAATCAAGTCACTCACCTCAACCATGTACAAGATCGTCATCAATGTCTACGACCCCCCAAATGCTTCCCGAAAAGAAGAAGAAAAAGGTAAGTTCTGCTCGTGAAGGAGAAAGTGGCCATAACGTCGTGAATTACATAGTTTGCTAACGACTCTTTGTAGACACTGCGCTCCTTCTTCACCTATTTCCAACTCCTCTTCTACGCCAACCCAACATGGATTGACATCCTTCTTCTTACCGTGGGAACTCTTACAGCTTGCGCCGCCGGTGCTCCGTTTCCTCTGATGGGCATCATCTTTGGCCAACTAGTCAATGATCTCAATACTGCATCTTGCGACAATGGCGAAATCGTGTCTCAATATTCGCCAAAAGAACTCCAAGACAGCATCAACAAGAAGGTTGTCATGATCACATGGATTGGTGTAATCAGCTTTGCGCTTATCTATACTTACATAGTATCTTGGTCTATCTTCAGTCGTCGCCTTGAGAACCGCATCCGTGATCGCTACTTTATGAGCATCCTGTTGCAGGATGCAACCTTTTTCGACAAAAGACAAGCTGGAGAGATTACTTCTCGTCTCAATGCAGATATTCAGGCAATTCAGTCCGGTACTTCAGAAAAGGTCGGTATAATCATGGGATGTACTTCATTCTTCGTCTCTTCGTACGTCGTTGCATTTGTCAAGAATACTACACTTGCGGGTATTCTTGTGTCACTTGTGCCTGCATTCATGCTGCTTGCTATTGTGGGAAGCATTTTCACCGCAAAGTTTGCGACAGCTATGTCCGAAAAGATAGCATCTGCCTCCTCAATTGCATCGGAGGTTCTCGCCAACATTCCTGTTGTCCAGGCCTTTGGTGCAGGCCCCCGACTTGAGGCCATCTTTGCCGAAAGGATGAAAGGAGCACGAAAACAGGGTATCAACAAAGCCTTCGTTGCTGCAATTCAGGCTGGATTGCTTTACTTTATAGCCTATTCAGCAAACGCTCTTGCTTTCTGGCAGGGTAGCACGCAGATTGCCGATATGGTCGAGGGTAACGGCGACGCCTCCGTCGGCGATATTTATACTGTCATTCTCCTACTGGTAGATGGTAAGTAATTACGTATCATCGAGTCGAACCTGATGACTGACGCATTTTAGCCTGCGTTGTCCTTGGTGGCATTGCCCCTTTGTTACCACTCGTTGGAGCCGCTGTTGGATCTTTTGAAAAACTTCGCCAAGATATGGACAGCCCAGCTATTATTGACACGGGTTCCGATAACGGAAAGAAGCTCACATCGGTGAAAGGAACCGTCTCTTTCAGAAACGTCTCTTTTGCTTACGTTTCGCGTGCTCACCACACTGTTCTGAAGAACGTCTCCTTCGAATGCCCTGCTGGCAAGCATACCGCCCTTGTTGGCCTTTCTGGTAGTGGTAAGTCTACTGTTGCTGGCCTCACATCTCGAATCTATGATCCTACCGAAGGCACAGTTCTTCTGGATGGTCATGATCTCAAAGATTTGAACGTCAAAGGTCTTAGAAGTCACATGAGTCTTGTACAGCAAGAGCCCTCTCTGCTAGACCGGTCAATCCTTGAGAATATCGCCCTTGGTATCTTAAATTCGCCTCAGCCCGAACATGAGGAATTCAGACCCACGATTCTAGGTACTGGCCTCGCTGAGCTTGCCGCTAAGCTTCGTCAGGGTGATGACTTGGCGACGGCAGCGCAAAGTTTCGGTCAGGAAATGCTCGATCTGGTTGAACGCGTTCAAGAAGCTGCCCGACTTGCCGATGCTTCTGGCTTTGTTGACAGACTCGAATACGGTTATGGTACACAAGTTGGGACTGGCGGAAAGCTCGTGAGTGGTGGCCAACGACAAAGACTCGCGCTTGCTCGAGCCTTGATTCGCGATCCCAAAATCCTAATTCTTGATGAGGCTACCGCTTCTCTCGACTCTGCAAGTGAGCACCGGATACAGGTAGCCATTGAGTCTATCGCTAGAAACCGCACTGTTATCGCTATTGCCCATCGCTTGTCTACCATCAAGAATGCTGATAACATCATCGTCATGAATAATGGTGAGATCGTTGAGCAAGGCAACCATCTCGAGCTGATGGCTCTGAACGGCTCCTATGCCAGTATGGTGCGCTTGCAAACAGTGGACTCGGAAGATACCGGATCTACCACAAGCACTGTCCACACAGATGGTATCTTCTCCGAGAAGGACTCTGTCGTAGACATCAAAGTTAATGACGCTAAAAAGGAGGAGACAGATAATCCCAAGGACGACGCAGCCGTTGAGAAGGAGATGACCCCTGAGGCAGACGCCGCCCTCGACTCGAATAAATCTGCATGGATTGTCATCAAGACCATCGGCGGCATGGTGCGACCCTATCTCCTTCTTATCATTGTCTGCCTCTTTGCTGCCACAATCGTTGGGCTCACATTCTCCTCGGCTGGTCTGATATTTGGTTTTACTATTGACAACCTCAGCCCTTGCAATCCCGTAGAAGACATTCGCTGGGCGGGCAAGTTCTTTGGAGGCATGTGGTTTCTTATTGCTTGTGTGGAGTTATTGGCCAACACTACGAGCTGGACGGGCTTTGGCATGGTTGCAGAGAAGTTGCTGTACAAGATCCGAGTCCTTTGTTTCCGCTCCCTGTATGAACAAGACCTTGACTGGCATCAGTCAGAGGGTCGTACTCCAACCGCGCTTCTGTCTGTTATTACTACAGATGCTGCTGCAGTCGGCGGATTCAGCGGTTCCATTATTGGCACAATCTTCTCTATTGTGGTGAACTTCTTGGTTGCCATCATCCTCTCACATATCCTTGCTTGGAAGATTGCTATCGTATGCTTGGTCATTGTGCCAGTTCTTCTTGGTTGTGGCATCATGCAACTTCGATCGCTATCAAAGTTCGAGCGTCGTCATGCTGGCGCTTTCTCCGGCGCCGTTGGCATAGCCAATGAGGCTGTCAATTCTTTCAAGACTATCTCTTCACTGTCGATTGAGGAGGAAGTTATGAGCTCCTATCGTCGTGCTCTGAAAGCACCTCGAAAGGAAATCACTCTGGCTTCCCTGTACGCCAATTTGTGGCTCTCCCTCGCTAACAGCACTGGAAACCTCATCTATGCCTTTGCGTATTGGTGGGGATCAACTCGGATCACTGCAGGTGAGGCTAGCCAGCGAGAATTCTTTGTGATTCTCATATGTATGCTTGTTAGTGCACAGCTCTGGGGCCAAATGTTCAGTCTTGCGCCTGAAGTATCTCGAGCCAGGGCCGCCGCCTCGCGCATTCTGAGCTTGATCAATCTCGGATCTTCCAAGGACGATGCTAAGAAAGGCAAGCTTACCCTCGCTCTCGAGAATACTCAAAAGGACGTCGAAGGTGGTGCTGAAGCTCCCACGAAGAGCAGTGGCGGCAAAGGGGCAACCATTGTGTTCAAGAATGTCAAGTTCTCATACCCCGCCCGACCACATATTCAGATCCTCACGGGTATGTCTTTCACCATCTCGGCTGGTCAATTTGTTGGTCTTGTAGGACCTTCTGGTGCTGGCAAGTCGACCATCATGTCGTTAGTCCAACGTATGTACCGGCCATCAGGCGGAACTGTTGAGATTGATGGATTTGATATTTGCGCACGCGAAGGAACGGAATTTCGCAACGACATAGCAGTAGTTCCCCAGGATTGTGCTCTTTTCGACGGAACGATCCGATTCAATGTCGCGCTAGGCTCAACTCCTGATCATGAGCCCACCAACGAAGAGATCCATGAAGCTTGTAAGCTAGCTAACATCCACAACGTTATCATGGAGTTGCCCAACGGCTACGATACTGAATGCGGGCCGAACGGCTCGCGTCTTTCTGGCGGTCAGCGTCAGCGCCTAGCGATTGCGCGTGCTCTTGTGCGTAAGCCTAAGCTGCTGCTACTCGACGAAAGCACAAGCGCACTGGACGCCGAGAGTGAAAGAGCTCTGCAAGAGGGACTAGAGCGTGTAGCACGAGGTATCACAGTGATCGCCATCACACATAGGCTTCACACGGTACGCAAGGCGGATGTCATCTTCATGATTGAGGGAGGGAAGGTGGTGGAGAAAGGTCGACACGAGGAGCTGGTGGAGAGGAGCGAGACTTATCGCACAAATGCTCTGCAGCAGATGCTAGGAAGCTAAGTTGAGGACCGAGTTATAATAAAGATTAAGTTACTAGAATATGCGTAATCGATACACTTGAACATTGTGTAACTGTGCATAATAAAGTGAGCTAAACTTAGAGTTGGAGAAATCAACCCCCACGTCTCCAACACCTGACCTCTCCAACCTCTTTTCCCGCTGTCTCAGCCTACGAATTGTAGAGGGTGCAACTGTGAAGCAATTCAACCTGTCAATTCAGGGGATTTGCCCACGTTTCTTGTCATGGGACGGCTCGAAGGCACACCGAAGCTTTGTGCCACGGCCGATTCTTTCGCGATCCCCTGAATATGTGTGAAAAGCAGATAACCTGATATATCATGCACTTTCGGAGGGTACTTTGTTCGTATTTACATGAGGTTCTGGTTTGTAAGCGGAGAGGAAAGATGATCTTCAGTTGCGAAACAAATCAGATGCACGGGCGAGACAAAGTTGAATCAGGATCAATGCGATCAATAACGGGCCTTAGAAGTTAAAACAAAGTATAACAGCTTCGGATTATAAAGTTGAAACTGTCCTCTCATGATCAACCTATTTGTTAGGTACTGGGCAATACAAGGTAAAATGGGCGTATTACCCTACCGTGCTGCAAGTCCCCCCAAAAACTCGAAGCCGACGTCACAGTGTACAAGGGTCCGTCTGCAAGCGAATTCAAACTCGACCTATCACAGGCTTCAGAAGTGATCCTTTACTGCAAGTGTCCGCCTCGTCTGAGTCGTCTACATCAACCCCTTGAGTTCCGGGTTGCTTCACACACGCTCCAAAGTACTCTCAATCTGGCTTTGTGCATTATAGCCAAGTCTCATCTTCTTGCAAGTATTGTCGTATCAACGCCGCAATTGAACTCAACCGAAGTAGCCCACACAAATCGTGCAAAACAAGGTTGCCATCGCAGCGGGGACGTTAGTCTTGTACCTTTTCTTGACCGACGGGGCTGCCTTGCCTTGACGATTCCCTCATCCACTTGCAACAAGTGACACCCAATTGGGGCCCTCGAACCACATGCCTTTCGTCACCGGCACACACCTCAACTGGTCCCGATCTTCTTTTTGATAACAGAAAAATTCTAGACCTAGACCTTTTGACCTCTCTTCCACGCCAGCTTCAAAGTCGCAACCATTCCCTCCCCATCCCCCCTCGACAATCCCTCCTCCGTTCCTGGCGTTGTCCCTTCCACGTTCCAATCCCGCCTCAACGACGTCCATTCGACCCGAGGAGGGAGTGCTGCTGCCTCCCTGCTAGACAATCCAGATCCGGTACCACGACAGCAGTACCAGCGGGACAGTAGCGCAAATACGAGCGAGCAGTTTGAACTTGTCGATTACCCTCCCATTCAGGCTCGTCGAGACGCCGCAGATCGCGAGGCTAGAAGACAGGCGAAACGAGACGAAAAGCGCCGCTGGCTTGAAGAACAGGACGAGATGAAGTTTTCGCATAGCATCCAGTTCAATGCTGTTCCTGATTGGAGCAGCCATTACATCGCCTACAGTAACCTCAAGAAGCTGTACGTTTGAAAACTTAATGCGATAAAACCGTGCACTAACTTTGTTACCCGTGTAGAATCTACAATCTTGAAAAGACCGCTCATCAAGCACGCGGCAGTACCGGCGACGCCGAATCGAGACCTCTTATCAACCAGGAAGATGCCGAAGATGTTTTCTCCAGGGCCCTTGGTGTCGAGCTGGAAAAGATCTGCTCGTTTTATGTCTCCAAGGAAGGCGAGCTTCTAGAAGAGGCTGCACAACTCCTACGCGACGTCGGTGACGAGGCCGCAGACGCCATCGCCGACAACCGCTACTTGCGCCGACTTTCTGTGTCGTCTGCCAACAACCGAGCCGACGGTCGAAATGGGTTCCGCTCAAGAAGTCCCAGAAGTCGCAGTAGCGACAACGAAGAGAGCGGAAGCGAGGAGGAAGATGAGACCACTGGACTTACAACAAGGCGACGAAGCAGCGCAGGTCGAAGACGAACCCTTCCCAACATCAATAAGCCACGCTCCGAGGATATGAATGCGTCTACGGACTTTGGCCGGGATGCGAGGAGGCACAGCACAGTTGGTGACGAGAATGAGGAAACTCTTATGTTCTCCTCGGGTATACTCTCGTCTGGAATCATGCTGAAGAAGCGCATTATCGGACTTTACGTGTCACTTTGTGAGCTCAAGTCATTCATTCAGCTCAATCGCACCGGTTTTACCAAAGTACTGAAGAAATTCGACAAAATCCTCGACAAGGAACTGAAGGGACCGTATCTACGCGCCCATGTCGAGACCGCCTACCCGTTCAAGGACGAAACTAAGCGTGTGCTCGAGGAGAACATTGCCAAGATGGAGAAGGCCTATGCCGAGATTGTTACTGGCGGAGATGAGGCGCTGGCCCGCAAGGATCTTCGTTCGCATCTTAGAGAGCATGTTGTGTGGGAGCGCAACACTGTCTGGAGAGACCTTATCGGCATTGAGCGCCGAGCTGAGGCAGCTGGTTTGGGACAGGCGCTCCTTGGTCAAGAGAGAGGCAACATAACAAGGAGACTACAGGGCGACGAAGCCAAGGGATCCCAAATCACACAGTTCCGCACGCCTTTGGGCAAAATTACCTTGCCTCCATGGCTTGCCAGCACGTCTCTTTGGACCTTGATTGCTTGCCTAACCGTGTTCTTTCTGCTACTCCTGCTTCCTATCATGGAGAAGCCTGAGCAGCAGAACTGTCTGGCGATGCTCGTCTTTGTCAGTTTGCTATGGGCTACTGAGGTAAGCCGCACAACCAGACAGATTCGCGATAAACTTATACTGATCCTTTCTAGACTATCCCTCTCTTCGTTACTTCATTACTGATTCCTTTCCTCTCCGTCATCTTGAACGTTGTTCGTGATGAGACGCCTGGTAAGCCTCAGAGGCGCCTTGGATCCAAGGAAGCTACATCTGCCATCTTCGCTGCTATGTGGACGCCCGTCATTATGCTTCTCCTTGGTGGTTTCACTCTAGCAGCGGCTCTGTCCAAGTGCACCATCGACAAGCGACTGGCTACCCTTGTTTTGAGCAAGGCTGGCACACAGCCGAAGACCGTCCTGATCGCCAACATGTTTGTTGCCGCTTTCGCGTCTATGTTGATTAGCAACGTTGCCGCTCCTGTCCTTTGCTACTCTATCATTGAGGTGAGTTTATACATATATGGTTGATAAAAGCGTACTGACAATCGTGTAGCCTATGCTCCGAACCTTGCCCTCTGATTCCAACATGTCAAAGGCGGTCATCATTGGCATTGCACTCGCATCCAACATCGGTGGAATGCTGTCTCCCATTGCATCTCCTCAGAACGTGGTGGCTATGGGCATCATGCAGCCCGCGCCTACGTGGCTCCAGTGGTTCTTTATCGTCATCCCTGTCGGTGCTGTTTCGATCGTTCTGATCTGGCTTCTCCTTCTGGTGACATTCCAACCGGGCAAGGGCACGACAATCGCTCCTATTCGTCCTGTTAAGGAGAAGTTCACCGGCCTACAATGGTTTGTTACTATTGTCACCATTTCTACGATTGCTTTGTGGTGCGCTAGCCACCAACTTGAAGACGAGTTTGGAGATATGGGTGTCATTGCCATCATCCCCATCGTTCTCTTCTTCGGAATCGGGCTGTTGACCAAGGAGGACTTCAACAACTTCCCATGGACCATCATTATCCTGGCCGCTGGTGGTTTGTCTCTGGGTAAGGCTGTTCGCTCATCTGGTCTTCTACATACTCTTGCCGAGATTGTCTCCGACAAGGTGGAAGGCATGAGTCTGTACGGTGTCCTGGTTGTCTTCTCGGCTTTGATCTTGGTCATCGCCACTTTCATCAGTCACACCGTCGCTGCTCTGATCTTCCTTCCCCTCGTCTTCGATGTCGGTGCTGCTATGGATCAGCCTCACCCCAACTTGCTTGTTATGGGAGGTGTCCTCATGTGCAGTGCCGCGATGGGCTTGCCAACCAGTGGTTTCCCTAATATGAGTAAGTTCACTGCCACGTTACGCTTCGAACTCAATTCTAACATGTCACAGCTGCTATTATGAAGGAAGATCCCTTTGGTCAACGATATTTGCAGGTCAAGCATTTCATCAGCCGTGGTGTGCCCAGCAGTCTCATCACCCTGGTTGTGGTTGTGACCCTTGGATATGGAATCATGCAAGTCGCTGGACTTGACTAGTGGATGAGGTCGTTTATCATCGTAGATTGCTTATCATCTGTTAGCTTTGGATTTTTGAGTTTGAAATTAGGTCTCATTGTGTGGTTACATATTGTATGGATTTAGATGTCATAAGTGTAGGCAGCGTGGAATAGACCATAGGATGGCGGGTTATCGTAGCTTTTGTGGTACTGAGGCTTAAGAATAAATGCATCTAACCAAGTATAAGACCTTTGTGCAGTCAGTCCATTTCGTGATGAAAGCAGCTGAAACCCTACCTAAAGTAGGTGGTTAATGGTGATCTGCATGTAAGTGCGACTTGACACTGTGCTACTGTGCTGATGCAAGAAGCTCTGGCCATGCCGTTGACGTCGGTGTTGGCGGCATGACCTGCCACCGAATACCTACTAACCCAACACTCAAGCCGCCGCTCTTGTTTGATTCAACCACACCAAAGGCTCACCGTCGGTATCGATACTTTTTTCTGCAGCACTTTTGATACATTGGCCTGGCAATATCTGTGCCAAACCAGTACTCGAATTAACTGATGCGCCCCCTCTCCCAATAGCCTCTACAGCTTCGAGCTGGCCGGCGCCATGCTCTCCGCCTTTACAGCCCGTCCTATAATCGAGCTCAAACAACAAACGAGATCTAAGATTGAGACGATACTCGCTCACGGTACGTCCATGCCTCATGCTCAATATTCTGTGGCAGTTGTTATCCTGCTCACCGCAACTTTCATGATCCTATCAGTACCTAATTCTTATGTCCAGGTGACCGCGTTCTCGTCGGCCTTAACAATGGCGCCCTTCGGATCTATCGTCTAAACGAGCTTCCCGATCAATCCCAAAATGGTTCTGCCGATGCAGATGTCAATTCTCCAACGACGGCAAGCGAAAGCAATGCTGCCCCTTCGAAGTCGACAAGTCCAACCGATTTAATGCGGGAGGTTGAGCGCTTCTCGACGCGAGCCATCGAACAGCTAGCCATTATTAAGGATGCAAATACGATTGTTTCCCTGTCGAACTATCATGTTTCATTCCATGATTTGAAGACATACGAACTTATCGAGACTTTGAGCCGAACCAAGAACGCGACGTGCTTTGCATCAACCTCAAATATCGTCAAGGATCCAGATACAGGCATTCCCGAAATTGTAAGCCGATTAGCTGTTGCAGTCAAGAGGAAACTACTGCTCTGGAGCTGGCTCGAGAGCGAACTCTCCGAAGATGTAGACGAGATTGTTCTAGCCGAGTCGATTCGGTCAGTAACATGGGCGAATGCGACGAAGCTGGTGTGTGGCATGAACGGTGGATACGTCATGGTCAACGTGGTTACACGAGAAGTTGAAGAGATCGTGAGCCCTGGTTCGGGGCCAGCAGCGGGGCAAACTAGTCGCTTTGGTGCGATGAGTAATGCGGGTATGGGATATATGGGCTTAGGAGGTTATACACCCAAACCTTTGGCTACTAAGCTGGCAGAAGGCGAAATACTGCTTGCTAAGGACATCAACACATTGTTCATCGACGACGATGGAAAGCCTCTCAACAGGCGACAGATCCCCTGGCAGCATGCCCCTGAATCTATAGGCTATTCATATCCTTACATTCTCGCCCTGCAAGCACCTTCGAAAGGCTCACTCGAAGTCCGAAATCCTTCGACACTTTCGTCTCTTCAAAACCTGTCATTGCCCGGAGCTGCTCAGCTTCACTTTCCGCCACCCACCTATAGCCTAGCACATGCAGGCAAGGGCTTCCATATCTCGAGCGAACGATGTGTTTGGAAGATGGAAGCAACAGATTATGATTCTCAAATTCAAGAGCTCGTTGATGGTGGTCATTTTGACGAGGCAATCAGTATCTTGGAAATGCTAGAAGATGCCTTATTGAAAAACAAGACGCAGACGCTACGCGAGGTCAAAATGCTCAAGGCCGAAGGGTTGTTCAAGAAGAAGAGATACCGCCAAGCGATGGATCTTTTTAATGAGGATACTGTACATGCACCCCCCGAACGAGTACTCAAGATGTTTCCTCCCTCCATTGCTGGAGAACTATCTGCATGGGCAGGGCGCGAGGATGAAGAGAGTCAGGAATCCGATGAGGCACCTGCAACACCAAAGAAGACCAACGGAACACGTCCTACTAGTCCTGAACTCGCTGAGCCAGCACACGACACCCCCCAATCAAGCAAAGGAGGGTTTGCTAGATATCTCACGGGCAGCTATAGGAGACCTCAGGCAGACACAGCGTCCATTTTCTCGAAGAAAGACACAGCTGACGGCGATGACAACGCTAGCGTGAAGGAGACTGAATCGAACGACGATCTGCCCTTGAAAGATAAAGACTTGACGAATGCAGTTCTGGAATTGAATAGCTACCTTGCTGGAACACGCGCTCGGTTGCAGCGTGTCCTTGATCCGGTCACTGGAAACTTGAAGCCCCGAAGTGACCGAAATGGCTCTACAGAGGAGATAGCAGAGAATTTTTTACGGATAGGACTCGACGAATCGGAGGAAAAGCTGCAAGAAGAGCTGCGAAACACCTTCCGTCTTGTTGATACGACACTGTTTCGGGCTTACATGTTCTCTCGCCCAACATTGGCGAGTTCTCTGTTCCGAATTCCTAATTTCTGCGACCCTAACGTGGTCAATGAAAAGCTTTTGGAGCATAACCGCTACAATGAGCTGGTCGATTTCTTCTACGGCAAGAAGCTACACAAAGAGGCTTTAGAGCTTCTAAGGAGATTTGGTGCTGCTGAAAAACCGGACGATGCGGCGCCAGCACTTCATGGACCTGGACGTACCATTGAATACCTCAAAACTCTGCCACCTTCGGAAATCGACCTTATTCTCGAGCATGCAAGGTGGACTCTTGAGGCTAGTCCTGATGATGCACTAGAGATTTTCACAGGCGATACCGAAAACGCAGAAACACTACCACGAGAAAAGGTGGTGTCTTTCCTACACGACATTGACACACGGTTAGAAGGCCGTTATTTGGAGCACATCATCAACGAGCTCGAGGATATGACACCGGATCTTCATAATCGACTAGTAGAGCTCTACGTCGAGAATTTAAAGAAGATGGAGCATGGTCAAGAGTGGAATGAGATGATGAACCGCTTCGTTGAGTTCTTGAGGCACGAGTTCTTGAGAGAGCCAGTGCAGGTTTATAGCCTCAGCAAGGCATTCCAACTGATTCCTCGCGACGGTAAGCCGTTCATTCTAATGTCTCGCGACCTACACTAATTCTGTCAACGCAGATCCTGCGTTCTACGAAGCACAAGCTGTAGTCTTGAGTAAGATGGGCCAACACAAGCAAGCACTGGAGATTTATGTGTTCAAAATGAAGGACTACCAGAAAGCTGAACAGTACGTATCTGTTGATGCTCCCATACTTCATATATTGACCTCGATAGATACTGTAACCGAGTCAACTCGACTCAAGATACTACTACATCTCAGCAGAACAAAAAGGATGATGTCGGAGATGATCCTGAAAGGACCACGCCATCTATTTACCATACTCTTTTATCGCTCTATCTTCAACCAGCATCTCCCTACGAGCCTAACCTTGAACCAGCACTTGATTTGCTTTCCAAGCATGGATCACGCCTCCCAGCGACATCAACTTTGGGCCTTATTCCAGATGATCTTCCTGTCCGGTCGTTGGAATCGTATTTCCGAGGGCGTATTCGTTCAGCTAATAGCTTGGTAAACGAGGCGAGGATTGTTGCTGGTCTTCGGCAAGCTGAGGGTGTATCTATTGCGGCACGGCTGCACCTCGGGGATGATGTGCAAGGTGGGCAGGGCGGTCGCAACCGCCACGTCGCTATTACAGACGAGCGACATTGCGTTGTCTGTCACAAGAAACTCGGAGGGGGTATGCGCATTGGTGGAAGTGTTGTTGCTGTACTGCCGGATAATACGGTGGTGCACTACGGCTGTTTGAATCGGGCAACTGGGAACAAGGTAGACGCATCTCGAGCGCCAAGTTGGGGTCGAGGTTTTTAGAAAGGTCGTATGCTGAGCGGGAGCATTGTTTTGGGGAGCATCTGCATGAATTGGATCGGTGGTAGCCAGTATGATATTTCTTCGAATACCCTTCATATACAAATATTTTGTCGCCGAGGGTTTCGTTTTCGTTAAAAAAGGGGGTATTTTCCTCAATCCTCCTCTTCCACCACCTCTTCGCCGTAGTTTTCTTCTTCCTTGGCCTCAGCTGCTGCGTCTCTCGCCTTATCCTGCTCCATTCTTGCTGTGAGCTCCTGGTTGATGGTGGCCTGGGTATCAGCAATAGATGTGCGAAGGGTCTTGAGGTAAGACGCCTTGTCAGTTGTGGAGGCTGTTGAGGAAATGGCGGGTAGTGTGTGAGACACCTTGAAAGGTTCGCTCTCAGGTGAGGTGTAGTCTGCGGTGAGTGCTGGTTGCGACATGGTGAGATATGTGTAATTTATGAAGCTAAATGACGAGGTATCAAAAGAAGTAATCAAGTAAGAGTCGATAGTGACGACGCGGGGTTGTTGGAAAATAACCCCACACACCTACCCTGCATTCCGATGTTATGGAGACCAGCATGGCTCAGCTACACCATTAGAGATATCGTGAAAATACTAAGTATTTACATTGGCCTTCTCCATATCCATGCTGAAGACACAATTTTCGTCATCAGAAATACTAAATCAATCCTGTTGTTTCTGTTATCGAGGTCAATCTCTGGATAGAAATACTGTAAACCTCGACCCCTTGACGTAGCGGCGTTAGTAAGCACAGTGGCTTGCTCAACTCCCTGTAAACCGGCTGTCATGGACAATCTTATCTATCTGTCTGTGGTTGGTTCAGCCTCAACGACTACTTTCAGGTATCACCCACTGTTAACCTCATCTTTGCGGCATGATACGCGTATAATCTTTCCCGAACGTTTTACACCCCGAAACAAATCTCAAACAACGCACTGGGTCCTGTCAATTTGGCATCAGCTCTCGCTAGGAACCAAGATGTAACAGCGGCCCTGACGGCGCATAAACAACAATGCAACCCTCACGCTCTCAACCCCGCGGCCCAGGCAGCTTTGCACCCTTATCGAGCTCTTCTGCACAACCTTCACAGCTCTCGACGTCCTCAAGACCTGCTCTGCGCCGAGTCGAAACCTCGGATGGCGAAGACGAGACTCCCCGACCTTCCATTACGATACCCAAGTCGCGACAACCTTCGCAACCACAACCCTCGTCTCCTGCGACACCGATATACGCCCAATTCACTACACATGGAAACTCTAGTACTGCGAGCTTAGGTCACCACAACTTCTCGAGACCGGCGAACGCAAGGTCTGTTACCCAAGGATCGCCAGCGACGCTAGTTAAGGGCCATGCGCGCAAACATTCGGCTACACAAGGCTCGTTCGAACCTACCCTACCATCTATGAGCACGTCGAATCTATCTTCACATCTCGGAATGTCTCATCAAAACACGTCTACGGCCTCTGCGTCCGCGGCTGCGGCGGCGGCGGCGGCTGCCTCTGCTTCCAATGTTAGCTTGTCTGCAAGTCAGATGGCAGCCCAAGCGGCTGTCATGTCGCACCAGAACCATTCGCGCCAGCGCTCACAGACAGTGCCTTTTCCCGGCGATCAGAACGAGGGTGTGCGGCGAGGGAGCGGCAGTAAGGGTCCCACGAGTCCACCAATGCTGAGCTTGACGGAGGCGAGTGCGCCGCGGGATACTGGGTTCGTGAACCATGGCGGATATGGTGGGCCTCATTCTTCTGCTGCCACAGCAGCTGCGAATGTTGTTTTTCCTCGATCCGGACACAATTCTCCAAGGGTATCACCTCAGCCATACTCACAACCACCTCCTCCGCCACCACCCCCTACCTCTGAAAAGCCAAGCAAGATAGAAAAGTCCAAGGTCAAGCTTTTCTCCCGTCCCGGCAAAATCAGCACAAAGGGTGAGTCGAAAGAGAAGCCGCTACCGAGTCCAGGAAAAATTGGCTCGGCTCTATCGGCTCTCCAGCGTGGGAACTTCAGCACAAACAGCTTGGTCGATCCAAGTAATCAGTCTATTTACAACCTCAACAACTCATCTTCAGCAACCATCCGACCTATCGAAACGCCTACCGAAGAAAGAGAAAAGGAAAAGGGCAAGGAGAAGGAGAAAAAGCACCACTTCCTTTCCCGGCAAAAGCACAAGCTTAAAGATGAATACCATCTCCCGTTGTCATCGGCGGCCAGCAACTCTCTCCCAACGGATCCTAATGCGCCAAACCCTCTTTACAACTTCAATATCCCGTCAAGTCCCGCACCCACTTCTTCTACCTTCGCCAAGGCTAAAAAGGACAAGAAGCTTGCTGAACGATCGGATAGCCGGCTGGATAGCGAAGCGAGCTTCAATGGGCAGAGTGAATGGCCTGGACCCAGCAGTCTACCATCTTTGTCCCAACAGTCGACCATGTATGATCCTGTTGATCCCGGAAAGCTAGGTCTCCACAACCACATGTCGCTGGACGATGCGTGGCCGTATTTGAGAGCCAAGCTGCTGGTTATCTTTGAGGGTGAGGATCTGCGTCTTCCTGTGGAAGACTTCAATCGTGTTGTACAGATGCACATTCAATGGTGTATGCACAGACGCTCACCAAACACTATGCTGGAAGATCTGCGAGATCTTTTACACACGGGATTCTTGTCGCTCGATCGAACGCTGCGGCAGGCCCCTGAAGATCGGTTTATTCCAACGCTAGTGGAGCTTTGGATGTTCACTTTCACCTCTATCTTACCCTATATGCAGGCGGTCTTCCTCCCGCTGGATCTTGAAGTATCCGGCTGCGGCACGCTCATGACTGGAGAGCAAGCTCGCGACTTTTGGGGTGGTGCTATCGCGTCTTCATTTGGTTCCGGAGGGCCAGCTCGTGTGGCTCCAGCACCATCGGTTCTTGATGTAAGAAGGCTGGTTCTTATCGCCTACAGAGACACTGTCATACTGCCACGCTACGACACACTCAAGACGATATTTTCACGACTATCTCTAGAGTTTCTGCCGTCATCACTTGCAAGCATAGCGATGTCTTCTCCACCCGAGGCATCACTGTCTACCTCACCTTCTGAGTCGTTTGGCCGTCCTGGCACAGCGATGTCTCTTGATCCATCCAACGCCTCTTATAACTCAACAAGCACAACCCTTCTTGGCGAAGGCTCCGCTGGAGGTCGTAGTCGTGCCATCAGCAATGTCAGTTTTGGCAGCCATGGTAGTGATGGTGGTTTAAGACCGTTTACACCCTCGGGAAGCGGAGGAATCCCCCCTGTGCCCTCCTTGGGTAGTCTACGGGAACGTGAGCAAAACGTTGAGGACTCAAAACACATCACTGAGATGGTTGGTCGGATGCTGCAGTGTATGAGTGTCTTGTCGGGCGTATCGGCTGGTGACGTTGGTGCTGAAGGGAATGAGAGGGTAGTGGAGCTATGTAAGATGTTGAAGCTCAACTGGCTGGGTAGAGGAAGAACAGGAAGGAATAGAAGGGGAATGGTAGGTGGGAGGGTGAGGCGGGACGATATGAGGGACGAAGTTCGTGTTATTTAGCGATTGATTTAGAAATGACAGGCCCAGTAGCGTGCAATATGCCTTGGAAAGAAGCATGAAAGATCCAAACCGAGTTGAGAACACCCTGAGATACAATATCTGACAGAGGCTGAACCATAGAATTTTTCAGCTGTCATAAAATTGATCCATCACGCGTTAGTCAACGCGTATTCTTCCCAAACCACGGGCATAAAAGTAAAGACGTCTTGGCAGCCGCAAACTTCGCATAGTGCGACGAACATGGTGTCATGATGCATATTGCCATCATGACTACTCTCGATTATTATCTTTAGTCACATTTACGAAACACCAAAAAGCAGACATGTGAATTATTGTAAGATTATTATTATTCATTCTATGCATAGTAGACTAGGAGTACTCTCCATGGCAATATCTATTACTTTTAAACAGTTAGCTTCAAAACTCGATAAAAGAGTAGTCAACATCAAAATATGAATTATGGTGTTTGATCAGACATCCAAGGAAGTATAAACCCTCATCTGTCCCAGAAAAGGCTCGATCGGGACTCGAGTGGAAACTGCGAATTAAGAGGAAAATTTCATCATGCGAAACGGGTGGGTTATTTGTTGTGAAGAAAAATTTGCAAACTTACGTTAGTTCTTAGAAAGCTTTGTGAAGCTGAGTTGGTTAGTCGATAGTATAGCAAATCTTTATAAATCTGTTAAAGCGATGTTAGCAAGGCTGCCAGAAATGCGCGTGCTACAAAAGCTGGGTGTTGTTTGTGTAGTCAGACGTTGATACTGGCAAGTAACAGGCCTAGGGCCCGGTAGACAGAATATCTTCATGGTCGATTCAGTTGGGAAAAGAAGACTTGACTCAAGTGTCATCATTCAGAGGGGAGAGGGATGGGGTGCTGCGAGGCAGAGGAGAGGGTATGTTTGTTTCTTACCATTCATATCCAAGCTGTGTGCAAGGCTGCAAAGAAAAAATTGCAAGCCAAACAAACCGCCCAACTAAATATCCCACTCGATCAAAACGCTGCGCATACCACTCAAACGAAGTTGTTCAAAATCAAAACAGCTGCTCCGGGAAAACAGTCGTCGGGTGGTCTCGCGCGTAATGCTCGTATGGGAAGAAAGGCTGAAGCGGTTTGTTGTTGTTGGAAAGGTTTGAAGCTTGGGAGAAGAAAATTAAGAGCCGCATCGAAGCAAGATATTGAAAGACAGTGCAGGAAAATTTGCTGAATGCGCGACACTGTGTGGTTTTCACGTGACCGGACTCTTACCTTCTTTGGACCTAGCGGCGGAAGCTATTTCAAGGCCCGCTTCAATATTGCGATAGATGCATGAAGCAATTTGTCTTGTCATCAAAGACCTCCTCCACCTGGGCTCTGGATTGTCATTGTCTTAGGATGTGCGCCTAAGCGGATTGTTAGCGTATTTCACGTCATGACCTTGCCTAACGAGAGTTTTCCAAGTTTCTCCCCTCTAAAGTGTTGAGTTTTCAGGATGATATTTGCTTGAGCAAGCCACAAGTGAGAGGTCAGTATTTCAGATCTGTGCGCCTGGTTGAATAATCTTCACCAACAGGACACGGCAAGAGAAGGACATTGGACGAAAGCAACATCCTGGTTGATTGATGGAAACCGTCGCGTGTCGTCAGGGATTCGATGCTTCGTTGTAATGAGGTTGTAGCTTCAGTTTTTACGTATAATATTCAGATAACGAGTCGTATCCTTGGCATTGTTTGAATGTTGAAAGAATAAACACAGCAAGGTCGGCACCAGAAGTGCTTCGAATTCTGTCACTATCGGCATAAGCCACGTCCATCCTCTCGGTATCTAAATATTCATCCACCCTTATCTCGGGGTCCTGGCCCGAACACGCCGACCCGATTTGGAGATCCACTTCCTTATCCGCTGCACGTATCAGAGCTCTTCCCGTCTCGATTGGACTCCACTCTCCCAACTCAACCAGACGCAAAGGTCAAAGGGCATCCCCCCAAAAGTTTACGACCCAGCTCAGCCCGGGCAGCGATTATGACAGAAGGAGTCGAGTGAGATCTCCCCCAGTCTGTAAGAGCCAGCCCGTCGATCTCTATCTACAGTACATATCGGTATTGGGTATCTCGATGTAGGTAATTGTCATTACTACCTACCTGCATTAAGATCTATTACTGTGAAAGACCAGTCACATACAGAAGCAAGAAAACAACAAGATCTGAGGTCCTTCACTTGGGGAACTCTTACAACCCTGCCTCTAGTCTACGCCTTGATTTCGCATCTTCCCTTCCGCCTTGCTTGGTCCACGGGCTCTCCCATAGGTAGACTACAAACTGCCTGCCTACTTACCACCAGCAGCACCCTTTCTTCTTCCTCTTCTTTTCCCACTTCCGCTTCCAGAGTGTCTTCTGGTCAGTCTGCCAACTCCTCACACTTCTTCCCCCCTTCCTTTCTTCCTTCTTTTCCCTGGGTCGACATAATATCCAGCCAAGTCGAAAACTGAGGTCACCAGCCCCCCCCGTCACGTCAAATTTCACCCTGGTTTTTTGCGTGCCTGCCCTCTCGATACCTACTTTCTCCTGTCAGCGTACCTGAGTGCCGGGTCCGCCGTCGCGTTACAACACCCAGCCCAGCCCAGACAGAGCACCGTTCAGTGCACTGAACACTGGAAAATAAGCGCGCCCACGCGGAAATACAGCATACATACCCAACCCGATCCGAATCAGGTCCAGTCGCAGTCCCCATCCCGTCCTTGCGACTCACTCCCGTTGTTCTCCCCCCGTCCCCCAGTACTCAAAGCGGATCACCCTCTTTGTGGCATCGCTCTCCCGTGTCTTTCGCATTCTCCTTCCTGGGTTCGTCTCGACAATCCACCAATTCTTTCTCGACAACCTCAATTTGCGCTCTTTTTGGGCCTCACTTATTCCTGGTCAATCACGGTTACAGTACATTTTACTGACATATTCGGCATTTTGACCACTGGAATCTCGTGACGTGCCACTCGCCCCATCCTCGCCTCATTCGCCCACTGCCTCCTCTTTCCCCCAGTCCAGTCCAGTCCAACCGGCCTCATTCTCTCTCTTATCCGCTTTCGCAGCGCGAAACACACCACCAAATATTTCACTGACGCTCGCCGACGCCTTGACGACAAATTTTTTCTAGCCGCTCTACGATCCGACACAGACTATTGTTCATCCCTCTTTTTCATATCTCCTTGTCTTGTTTGATTTCTGATACGACCGCTATCGCACCGTGCCTCCGATCTTGTCTCGTCGCGACGCGCGAAATACTATTGTAGAAAGAACATCTGCCGCCACTTCGAATACTCAGCAGTTGACGCTCGCCGATCGCGTCGTCAGTCATCCTTCGCTTGTCGCCCTTGTTCAACGCATGCAATAGTATTCCAACGCGACTGTCGATATCCACGACGTGGATTATCGACCTGACTCCTTAGTCATGATGGCAACCAGTATGGGCCCAAATTTCTCTGGGCATCCTGCCGGCATGGGACATCCAGGTGTCGCTGGACACCCTATGGGTCCCGGTGGCATGCCTCAACACCAAGGCCAACAAGGCGGTCCTGGTGGTGGAATGCCTCATCAATTTGGAGGACCTATGGTCTCTGCTCCAGGAGCACAAGTAAACCCTGCCCTTATGGGCGGCATGCCGCCGGGTGCGAACCCAAATACTCATGCTTTACAGCACCTTAATCCCGCCGCTCAGCAGCAAATGCTGCAGCAACAACTCCAGCAGCAACATTGTATGTACAATCCTACTGGCACTGTCCCTGCCATCCCCTGTCTCTACGCACGCGCTAATTGGTTCCTCCACAGTTGGTAATCCGCAAGCGATGGCAGCGATGCGACAGCAACAGCAACAGCTACTCCAACAACAACAAGCGCGACAACTCATGGCTCAACAAGCCGCTTTCCAGGCCAACCTACAAGGTGGCATGCCGATGAACATGGCTCAATTCAGTCAACTCAACCCTCAGCAGCTACAGCATCTCAGAGGAAGACTGGGCCCTGTAAGTTTGATTGATACCCAAGCTCCTACGATCGAGTGATTCTTTACTAACAAACCAGGCACAGCATCCCCAAGCCCAAGCGATCATGGCTCAGCAGCTTGCTCTTCAACAACATCAACAGCAGCAGCAGCAACAACAGCAACAGCAGGCTGCTCATGCTCAGCAAATGCAAGCTGGGCCCAATCCAGGCCAACCGATGCCGATGAATGCTCAAAGCATGCAAGCCATGCAACAAAACCAGCTTGCTCTCCAAAGTCAGATGGCAAACCAACAAGGCCAGCAACAACAGGGACCACCTCAACCTCAACCACAACAGCCTCAGCAGCAGCAACAGTCACAGCAACAACAACAACAGCCGCCGCCGCAACAGCAGCAGCCCGGTCAACAGCAACCTCAACATACCCCCCAGCACTCATCACAAGCTGGAACACCGGCTCCTACTGGGCCTCAAACTCCTGCTCAGACCCCTAGCTCCACTCCTGCTCAGCCAACTCAGTTACCACCTGGTCAAAATCAGCCTCAAGTGCCGCAAACTCCTGCCCAATCCCAAGCTCAACCTCAGCCACAGCCTCAAGCTCAGGCTCAGGCTCAGGCCCAGGCTCAGGCACAAGCCCAGGCACAAGCTCAGGCTCAGGCACAAGCTCAACCTCAGCAGCATCAGATGAATGCCGCCACCGCTCAGCAGATTGCGATGCAGAATCAGATTTTGCAGCAGCAACAGCGAAGGGATAGTATGAAAGGCCAGTGTCTGCTTAAGCTGATGCAATTCAGCGAGCATCTTAGTGGCTTTCCTGTAAGAACCATCGTTGGAAATGCCCAAGCGCCATGCTAACAAGGATAACAGGGTTCTAAGGGGCGGGATGATCTCTCTTATTGGCATAACTTCGTGATGCGATTTTTCTCTCAAAACGGAGTCTTTCGTCACTCACTGCATATTACTGATGCTGAAGATACGACCGACAAACAATACGAAATCGCGTACCCCGCCATTGCTCGATACTTCCACACTCACTTCGGCAGCGGTGTCAAGAACATACAGTTGATCATGGATAAGGGCGTGACAGATCGGCCACTTCCAGGAGACTGCCACTGCATCGAGAATTCAAAGGCCAGTCTCGTTTACTGGTTCGAGACAGGATCTCACGTAAGATACGCTTGGATAGATCTGAGCGATGGTGGAGCTAACCAGTCAATAGTTGGTCGCAAGTGGTACCCTGCGAGCACAGTTTGATGCTGAGCAGAAGATCGAGCTTTTCGAATTTCTCACGACAAGTCACGACGAATTCATCTCACGAAAACAGGTCATTGACGCCGCGAAACCAGCTCACATGTGGATGAAGGAGTGGCACAAGACTAACTCGCAGGATGGCAAATCCCCCGAATTGTCTAAGAAGGGCAAGGGCAGGCAGTTGAAGTCTCCCCAAACACAACCTCCGGAAGTCCTGGTCGATCTGCCAGACTCAGCTGTGAACAGCAAGGGTGTGACTGAAGCTGTCTTTCAGTTTCTTGAGGTAGGGACAGCTCACTCAGCGTAAGTGAAGAGTGAAGCTAATGAATTGCGTCCAGATTGTTGAAGTGATGGGACAGATGAACCCATTATTCCAGTTTTACCATTCGAACCCCGGCATGGGTCCGTATCAAGCTCTCGAGCAGTACGTCTCAACACATATCAACGGGGCTCCCCCCAACATGAACGGCCAGCAAATGCCCCCTGGGGCTCGCACACCTAGCTTTGGACAATTTCCGATGGGCGCAAGCCCGGCTGCGGCCCATATGAATCTACCTGGATCCCCTCATATGGGCAGCCCAGCACCCGGTCATATGCAGGCTCCTGGAATGCAGATGCAGCAAAGCCAACAGGGTACTGGGTCAAGCGGACCAAGTGCAAACACATCCCCTGCCTCGAACAAGCGAAGAAGACCATCAGCAGTGAAAGAGGAGGACGGAACTGGAGCTCCTACGCCGGGTGCTAACGGCATGCCTCGCAACGCTAAGCCTCCTACACCAAGAATGCCGAAGCGACTTAAGGGGAACCCTCCTGCCTAGAGGAGGCCTGTTCTCTTTATTCCACTGGCATTGCCATTGTTTGTTTTCATTTTGCATTATGTTGCATGGCGGCGTCTCTACGTTTTTGGTTTACTTCGGGCGCTGGCTCTTGGGAAAATACCTGGTTGCGACAAAATGAATGCATATGGGGTGGCGTGTAGTTTCCCCATCGTCCGTCTATTTATTCCTGACCATCCTTAACATGCCTAGCGATTGCTCTGGAAACCCTTCAAACGACCCATACTGCGCTAGTGGCTACCGCCTTGAGCAGTGAGTTGGGCTTGAAGACACGGATGACGAGGTTATGCCAACCATTCCCGCACGCACATAATGACAGTAAACGAAATCGTCATGGGCCTATTTCTTGAGCAGCAGGATCAACATATAAAGGCGAAGCTGGGGATCCAAGGATTAATCTGGGTAACAGAGTTGCAGTTACTCGTGTACGAATACAAGGGTTTACGGCACAGGTCGACTTCCAAGGTCCTGGCTACCCTATCTGGTTTTTTTTTTTCATGTGCATCTGCTTTTTACTTGATTTCTGTTGGAAAAGACGCTCAGCAAGCAATCAGGTGTACATGGAGGAGTTTGGAGACACGGGGTATTGGTTGAGCATGCTGCAGACATCAAATGGCGCGTTAATTTAAGATAAGAGTTGGAAGACAGAAAAGGATCGGGGAGGAAGGGGGAGGCGGTGTTGGTTTATGAGCAGTTTTGGTGTGCGAGGCAATTATGTGGTTATTCAGATTATACCTAGGCTAAATAAGGAGTTTGGTCTTTATCTTACCAAGTTTTACATGTTTGAGCTTCCCTTTGTCTATCTGCCTATGGGTCACAAAGCAATTAACTTGAGTTGTCTGTTCGAAGTGGCACAAGCTTGTCTTGGTTGAGTTTCCTGATGACCCAAGGTCGATATCAGTCTCATCAATAATAGTGACTACGTATAAGTACGAATCAACTGTCTACAAATAGCTCAGGGTACACCATTGTAAGATATCTGTCAATTTGCAGACAAATAAGACCCTCGTCGTTATCAAGAAGCATATTTCATGTAGGTGTTATCAACTTTGGTCCTTTTCATACTCCATCCATCATGCTTCCAGGACACATCTGATCCCAACATATGTCCCTTATTTTCGAAACAATCCACTGTGCTATCAAATGTCGCACACGCCGCTATTTTCTACTTCTTACAACCAAATCAGTCAGTATTTTGTATGTCTTTGTAGAGGTGTAGGTGAACATACGTGAAAACGCTTAGGCAGTACTGCCAAACCACCAGCCAGTGGCCTTCTTCGTCGGGAGCGCTTCACCACGAATGGCAATGTAGCACTTGAGGGCACCTCCTGACGAAGTCATCATCTCCTTGAGCAAAAACCATTCCAGCTCAGTGCGAGCCATAATGTCAGTCTTAGTGATGGGATCACGATAATGCCACTCCTTGTCGCTCGGTCCAAGTGGAAGAATGGAACCACGGAATGTCCAGTACAAAGTCGCAGCGATGAGCTTGGGGCGACGGATTGAGCGTGCACGGCGTGATTTGGCGTTTGGGGTTTCAGGGAGCGGAAGTCGCTCTCGCAGAAGATTGAGGAGGTGCACTCTAGAGGTGTCCAGAGGGATGCGTAACGGCGTCTGAGGGAGGTCCCATGGGTGAGTCAGAGAGCTGTCGTTAGTGGGATCATGGACGATGAGATCGAACTCGAGCTCTGAGTCTTCTGTGAGACTAGGGAGACGAGCCAGAGATCTGGAGCCACCAGAGGTCGAAGTGTTGTGAGTCTCAGCTCGAGTGAGAGGGCGTGAGACTGGTTCAAAGGGCTTCTTCTTGGGCGGCTCATAGGCGAAAGGCTCTTCGGCAGTGATACATAGATCCATTATATTTGGTCTTTATTTTCCTTGTTATTTAATGTTGAAGGAAACAGCGAGAAAAGGCACGAAAAGAATCACAATGTTTTGATGATGCTAAGTGAAGGATAGGATGCTGAGGCGAGCGGGGGTCTTGTGATTTGAACCACGCGGGGCAGGATTTGGACGAGGGCCTTTTTTTATGAAAATTCCTTTGAATGTTTTACTTATTTACCAGGGTTCTTATTGTGATTAAGACGTTGAGTTGTGGTCTTGTTGGTTGTGATTCGGAAGCTCGTCAGGGGCTAGCAGTGACAGATGGTTGAGATGCACAACCTCACCAACGGCATATAATCACATATTTCAAGGCAATTCCTTGTTCACAAAAGTTTCGCATTACAGTCTATAATATTTACTTTTATTCGCTGGCAGCAAGCGCAGCGATTCCCAAAAACTCAAGCTCCCTCTTAACCGTTTGCAACGCTCCCATCGTCTAAGGCTGACTGCCCAGACTCGGTACTGTCAACGGTTTTAGAATTTGGATCAACATCATCTCCTTTTGGGGAACCTGGATCAGTGTTTCCTTGTACAGATGTTATTTTAGTGTCGCTGTTCACACTTCCTGTATTGTTGGGTTTCCCGACGTTGGAGTTGGCAGGCTCCTTTGAAGAGCTCGGCGGCGCAGGCGAAGCCTGGGTGCTAGGAGGAGCAGCCTGAGGGGAATTAGTCAAGTCATTTGAGGTGTTATTCGTAACATCACTTGAAGCTTGATTCGAAGGGGGATTCTGCGTGCTCCCCTGGGCTAGAACTTGAAGAGGCACATAAGCATGCTGGCAGCCTACGTATTAGTTATGCCCTCCTCTTCCACCAGCGTGCCTTTTTCCTTTTCACACTTACGTCTACCAGAATGAAGGCTCCATAGCTGTTTGCAGCTATCTGGTACATAATCGACTGGAAATCTTCGGCAGTCAGCTGGTCCGCGAATGATACCTTTCGTACATTGTCGGTCGGAGTCATAGGCCCAACTTCAGGAAGTATTTCAAGTTTAGAGTATTGACTTCTTGTAGTGTACAGCGTACACTGGCCTGAATACACTCGGTCTCCTAGGTTATGCTGCTTAGACCACCAGGCCAGGTTCGCCAAAACTGTTTCGCGAGTTGGCGTATAGTTGTAGTAAGCATCGTTAGAGGCGAGGACGGTTCCTGCGCGGTGGAATATGACTTTAATCCTAATGTTCGAAGTCAATATGTACTGCGGAGCTGGGACCATTACTGGTGCAGTTTGCCAGTATAAAGGCGTGTAAGTTGTATGGGGCAGGGGGACTACGAGAGTAGAAGGGACACCTCTTGGCGCCACCGGGACCAGATAGTTCCCAAAGATTGGAAGCTGGAAGTAGAAGGACATTTTGTGCAAGAGAGTAAAGTGCACGATGTGTATGTAAGTTTGAAAATTTTAGATTTTCTTCTCTTCCTTATATACTCCGTGTCAGGATACTGCAGCATTGAATCACAAACCGAATGGGTGTCAGTTGGTAATGGTTTGCTTAATATTGATGGCCTCTATCTCCCATCTACCAGCCTACCCTATGTAACATGAAAGTCAACACTGATAAACTGTTTTAATCACTATCAACTTGCTTGTGTAGCTGCCCGGATTAGTTGTGGGAACCGTTTCTTTTCCATGATATAATCTGCCCTTGCATACTTTGTTTTACTCGCCCCAATGGAATTCATCATGCAGAAGTTTTAATGCATAGTAAGACAGCCACAGCCATCCTCCTGTAACAAAGCAATCATTAGTCTAAACGAGCAGTTTCCACCAAATCACATTTCTCAGCTTGAGTCAAGATCATCTCCTTCCATAGGTACTCCCCCCATATCCTTGGTGAGGAAAGTCCGCGACATTTGCACTTACCCGATAACCGACGCTACTGGACCAAGGTCTTGCCCAAATGCAAATACAGCAATCATCTCCTGCCAGCCCTACAAAATAGTACCTTCCGATAACAATATCTTCATCCTTGTACACACAGCTCTGTGTTGTATCTACATAAGCAAAATAATAAACTATTGAGCGAACAACTCCAAATATGGCAAATGCACGACATCACAGATCCTGGCAGTTCGAAAATGGTCAAGCAGGGAGCTGTCTCTGACGTATCACATCCCACTAGGATCGACAGTCTTGCCTTGCTCCTCATCACAAACCGGACTAACGACCTACTACTGGCCTACGGGCCCCTACAAACTCTATCGATCGCTATTTTGACGAGATCCAATGTCAACCATTCGAGCCATCATCGGCGGCTGTGGCTGGGGTTCAAGCAATTCCTTATTCCATTGCTGTGGACAATGACATAACAAGATATAAAGATACTAAAGATCTGAGAAGACTATCGTGTCGATTGTCAAATGCGACTAACAAAAAAATGGTCTCGGCACTTGTGATGCCGTCTGCAGCACGGTAGGGATATGGTACTAATAGCTCCTCTCCCTGCGAATGTCAAGCTGAACTCTGTCTCAGAGTAAAATGAAGCGGTGACGAACTACGGCCTCTTCGCCGTAGAGAGTTAGTTGACCTTGAAAGTTGCCTCCCCTCCACGGCCGCGCCATCGGACAGACATATCAGAGCGCCACGTCCACAACGTCCAGTCGCTAGACTGTGATCTACTGCAGCCCGCACTGCCCCGGGTGACATCCTCCGCTTAACCCGTCTGCTCGACAAAACCTCAGGCTGTTGAAATGCCCTGATTGGGACATCGAATATTCAGGTGGCGCGGGAGCTGTGTTTTGCTTCTTACAACAATCCCGTCCTTTCAATATTAATTTTGGTTTCGGTCCTCGGTTCGAAAGACTTGATGCTCCCGTTATTGTTTCTCGAAACGCGACATTCTATGCGTAGTACGCAACCTCAACGATAACCTGCGAAACTTTCAAACCATCGAATTTGACAGCCCAGCAACCATGATACAATGACTACTACAGTGAAAGAAGGCGGGGTCCTCATTCCCCCGTGGTTTGAATACCATGAACCAAGTTGCTCAGACTGGGCGATTGTCAGCATTGCGTTTGGCATGACTCTCTGTCTGGCCATATTTGGTCTCATCCGCGTGTCTATTCAAACCTACCATCAATGGAAACGCGCCAACAGAATCACGACTTATATGATACTAATATGGCTTGAACTGGTCGCCAGTGCAATTATTGGAGGACTCGGTTGGGGATACGTTCGTGGAACCATTCGTCCGGGGTATGTTTGTTCTGTTCTCTTTGTAGCCGACCTTCAATTTGACGTTCGCGGGCTAACAATTGCCAAATAGCTTTGTCATCTACTTCTTCATCTGTATGGTACTTTAGAAGAGTATAATCGTATACACAAACTAACCTCGATAGTATTCCTTTGGGTGTTTCAAATTCATTGCATTATGCAAATTATCGTCAATCGAATCGCCCTCCTCCACATTTCACCGACCATCGTGCGCCGACTGAAATGGGGTATCTTCGCTATCCTTGCTACTATCAACATTTCAGTCTTTTGTATCTGGATACCCGCTCGCCTGCAAATCAGCCAGACATATATCGATATCAACAATGTTTGGGATCGAATTGAGAAGGGCATCTTTGCTGTCATTGACCTGGCGTTGAACGTATATTTTCTCTATCTTGTCCGTTCTTCCCTAATCTCATACGGCCTCACCAAATATGTTGTGCTATATCGCTTCAATCTTGTTATGGTAGTTATTTCGATCTCAATGGATGTAAGTGCCACTCATCAACTATACTATGGGGCGCGACTGGCTGACTTGAACTTAGATACTCATCATTGGCTCAATGTCGTTAAGCAATACGTTTTTGTATGTCCAAGTATTCGGGTTGTGAAACCGTTCTAACTGTTTGACAGATATGTCGAATTCCATCCGCTTGCATATCTTGTTAAGCTTCATATTGAGTTATCCATGGCCGAGCTCATCGCAAAGATCGTCAGAGCCTCTGGGCCAAATCTAGCCCCTTGCCGTTGCGTTTGTCATGATGAACCCAACCACATATTCCTCAATCAAATGCAGTCTCGTCATAGTGCTCCTGCAGCACCCAGTGTGACCGCCCCAACCACTGGAAGGTTTCGCCGCTCTTGGCCAGTTTTCGCAAAGAACGTACGCACTCGGGAGAAGCGCCGTCGAGGAGGGCGACCCTCATCATTGATCTCAGCTCGGAAAACTGTTGCACATAAGGGCCAAGATAAGGATACTGGAGACAACAAACCACAGCAAGAAGCCTGGAAGTCTGATACCAACGTAGCGACTGACTATGGCACACAGAGCATGCCAAGCTCTACAGAACAATCTAACGACAACCCACATGTCCACAACGACTGAGTTCTATCGCTGATGGGCAGCGCCGAAACTTAGACTTTTACTACAATATTGAGGAGGCCATGTTTGTTATGGGTAGATAACAGCATGTTGACACGAGACCCATAGCAAATCACGCCCTTCCGCCACAAGAAGGCGTCGGTGTTTGATTGCTTCTACCAAAGGCAACCGACCCAACTGGCATTTCAGCATACCCGTTCTTATGCTTCGGCAGACAGCTAAGCTCCACCGAACAACTACCGGTACCCCAGCAGACCCCACACCCTCCGGGGGCGAATTGAAGAGACATTGTCGAATTTGGCGAGGGGCATCTGCTCAAGAATCTATAGGGTTAACGGAGGAGGGCATCTTGACCAGTGCTATGAGGGTTTTGTACAGCCATTAGGGATACTTCAAGACTATTGAATATGGAGAGAGTATCATTCAAAAAGCGGGCTGATGCATCTTACTACCATGCCTGTATGGATCAGACCCCGTGCGAAGACAGAATTCACGAAGAGCCGAATCTTGAGAAAGATGAAGGACGAAGGACGATGGAAGAAGCTTTGGCGGCAGTTGGGCGAGTTGCAAAACAATCCGCACACAACGAAGTCCTGACAGAAATACTAGCCTAAGCCCTCGACCAAGTCACCTAAAGCTATCCTAAACTCTTTTGTCATCCCGTATGCTTTTGGGAGGGTGTGGGTTATTTCCTGACCCGCCCGGCCGTGAAGAAGTGCATCAAAAAGCTTAGAGCAGAGAAAACAGAGCTCGAGCTTCTGTGATGAGCCATATAGCAAAGACATTTATTGGACATACGTATAGTTATTTGATGCTTATTTAGTGGTGTGGTTAAGACCGTGAAGTTCCAGTTCCAGACTGTGTCGAATTGAGCTGCCAGGTATCCCAAGTGCAATGTAGCGCCATGTTTTTTCTCTCGTTTTCTCTGTTAATAGAACCTGGTCTTTATACTTTCTCTTGGACCTGCCGAAACCATCGTTGTTGTGACACATATCTGGGTATTCGTGCGAGTTCAACTCCTGTTTCTCGCTTCGGGAACGTGCAGGCTATCCGTCCCAGGACGAAACAACGAACATGTTAATGGCCTTTGTTTTTATTCCCATTCAAGAGGCCGCCAAATTTGGCTGCCAGTAATTATACCTTGTATTACTAGTTTGTATGAAGAAGTCTCTCATAGGAGCTTAACTACCTACCTAAATCTCTACCTGAAGCAGTGGAGCACCTTCCTTACGATACTTCAATCGGAAGATCGAGTAGGGAAGGCACCCCTAAGGCAGTGTCGTGGAGAGGGCAGGCAACCGCCTTACACTGCAATCTACCTACGTATTATGTCCTTTCTCGTGCACAAATCCCCTCAAAACTTCCCAAGGCCTTTCCCTTTTACCTAAGGATCCCCTAATTCTTCAAAACCTCCCCTAAGCCGGTCCCTCCCTTCTGTCTATACATCACTCTCCAAGATGGGGACCCTTCACCTTATCCTCGTTCTCATCGTGAGCATCCTTCGCCCTGTACTGTCGGCGGTGACCAACGGAGCAGTTCAGGCATACTGGGATCTGTCGACCTCTCTAAATGGTTTCTCCTTCGAGCAAACCAAGCCTTTCGTCACCAAGTCTATCAAGTACAACGATCACATCGGTATCCATGTATCACGACTGAAGAATCTCAAGGACAAGATGGGCGCCTACCCAAGATCTTCACTCTCCCTTCTTACGCGGCCTGACCACAAAGAATCTGGGAAAGGCACAGCTCCTCACCAGAACATCTCCGCAGTCGGCACCTTCTCGACAGCTTATGCAATCCAGTGCTCATGGGACAAAACTCCAGTCTGGCTGATCTTCGACACCGGAAGCTCCGACACATGGGCTGCCAAAACTGGCTTCAGATGTGAAAACAGCGCGGGTCACAAACGCGATCAGTCTGCGTGCGATTTCGGCCAACCTCACATCCAACATTTCCTGAAGGGCATCTCCGAGGTGTATTTTCATCGACGCTATGGATCTGGAGAAGATGTATCGGGCCCCATGGGTACCTCTGATATCGCATGTGGAGGCGTCTCAGTCCCTAGACAGCAAGTCGGATTAGCCAGCAGAGCATACTGGCACGGCGACAATGTCACTGTTGGCATCCTCGGCCTTGCATATCCATCTCTCACAAGCGGATACATTGGAGATCCAAATGATCCGGTGGACGACGCCGAGTGGAACAATTATCCTTATACTCCTTGGCTGGCCAATGCCATCTCAAAACACTTGATTGAACCTGTCTTTAGTGTCACTATAGATAGAAATACTAGCGATGGCGTACTGACTTGGGGTGGACTTCCTCCGATGCACTGGCATCCCAAATCATTTGCATCAACCAACCTCATCATTGTCAGTTGACCAGGCCTTGCGTAAGACTCGTCTATCTTCGAAACTGCTAACAGACTGATAGGCAAAACTCGTTGATCGGCCAGTCACAGCTTGGAAGCCTTCATTTTATACCATCATCCCTGATGGCCTGAGATGGGGAAACAATACAGACCTGGGGAAATATCCCTACATCGTTGATACTGGAACTACAATGATGCATGTCCCTCCTCGTCAGTCAAACTCTCAACGATGTTTCAAGCACTTTAACTAACCACACCTTGAAGCATTGGCCGAGTCTATCGCGAGAGCCTTTGACCCTCCAGCTAAGTACATGTTCCAATGGGGAGCCTACTTCGTCGAATGCAAAGCTACCCCTCCTCGATTCGCTGTCATTATTTCAGGGGTTCACTTCTGGATTAATCCGGCTGATCTTATCTACCAAGATCTTACCGACCCTAACAGCGGAAAGTGTGCTCTTGCCATTTCGACTGGTGGATCTGGACCATATATCTTGGGAGATGTGTTCTTGCAAAATGTCGTGGCTGTCTTCGATGTCGGTGGTGCGAAAATGCGCTTCTACTCTAGAGACTAGCCAACACAACCAGTAGCTGTCAATAATAAGAACTCCCAGTAGCTGGAGTGGAAAGACGAGAACATTCATTATGTCAATGGCTATATTATACTAAGATTGGACAAAGCAATTGTTTTGGTGTCGTCATCCTATGGCCCTTCAAAGAGACTTGTCAGTGCTAGGAATCGTGAAGCACAGTGTTAAAGACAAATACGGTAGATTTGGCTGTGTGACTATTGTTTTTGACATAGTAGCCATCAATCTCATGTTGCTTTGTTACTATTTTCCATATGTTTTCATCCCGCTATTATACCACGAGGACTGCACAGGATAAGCCTTAACTTTAGATCAGTTACAAGTAACCACAAGAACGTCCATCTTCTAGCCCACTGGATTCTTCGTGTAAGCCAAAGTTAAAGTCACTTAAGTGAATTGTGCAAACCAATGGCATAAGATACCTTACACGATATCACTTTTTGTTGTAAAACGTGATTTGCCATACGGCGGTGTATTGGAACGATACATGACAGAATGCTTATCGTGATAACCAGTTACCGAGTGCAAACTCGTGACCATAATTCCTGCTGTTCGTCATCTATTCTGCTGCTTTTCTCCTACCCTACCGAACCTCGAGCATCCATGTTCAGTCACGAGGTTTGACTAAAGCGCATTCACTGAACAGGAAGAACAGGAATCTCGCCATTTTCTTATTTATCACTTGCAAGAAAGAGCACGAGACCCTCGTGAAAGGCACTGCAGCCGGATCTCCGTTGCCACAGCAAACAAGGGATTATTTGAACACCTAGGCGTTCAGCAAGGTACGAAATACAAAATTTCTTGTCTCAGCTTCTGAACTCTTCTTCGGGTTGTGAACCGCATCCGAGCTGGTTCTCTCGTCACTCAAGCGAGCGAATCCGATCCACCAAAGGCCTGTTATCGTGAGGCCGTAAGGCGGTGTAAGGGCTAAGGCAAGGACAGTACGTGAGCTGGCGAGCCAAACCTGGGGTGAAGAGGGGACCCCACGTCTTGAGGTTCGGGACCTGAAAGTGCATCCATCATACCATAAGGTCAAATCGAATGAAGAACGGGGTCAGAAGATGGACGACCCCAGGTTCAACACGCGTTACAACGTAAGAATCGGTCGAGAAGCTACCCCGGGAACCGGCAAGTGGTCGATTGCTTAAATAGTACCAGTCATGATATTGCAGCAACACAACAGATGCGAGTGGTGCCAACTCGGACAGACCCGGAGCATCAAAAGGGTCTCGTGGGCCGCCCTACGGTGGCGGTTCCTGCAGCTCACCCCAGACAGCGTTGTCTGAGGCTGACGGCCCGGAAGAGAGCACGGGACAAAAAAGTGATGAGATTCGGATCTCAATTTCAATGTCTGTTTGCTGGAGCTGGAGCTGGCCACTAGGGTACAGTAGTGGTGCTTCGGCCTCTTGTCGGCGTCTGGGGGAGAACTGCCTGAATACACATAACAAGGGGCCATTGATTCTCATTGCCACATTACGGTATACATCTGCAACCTCTTCATCACCATTGATTTTGAATTTTTCAACGTCAAAGACGGTCCGTGAATGCCTGACATCGATATCTGGTTGTTTTCTCCGAGACTAGACCGGGAGGATCCGGAGGTATGTCACCACGAGACAGCTGCAGTGAAGGGTCGAGCTAGACGCTAGCTAGGCTACTGTAGGCTCTTTATACAGCTTTCTGGTAGCTCTACGGCTTTACTCCCCCACCATCTCATCGGTAAAGGAAAAGAAAAGGAAATTTGCAGGGTGGAGGCGTAGGTCGGAACATGAGGTCAATGGGGGGCTCGACCGTCTAATTCTCCTCCAGCTCCGAGCGAGCAGAGTCACGCCCGACTTAACTTACAGGGCTTGTTAGCCGTCCCGGGGCGATTCTACACGCACACACGGCGTCTATCCCGAGCGGCCGGGGGTGTTTTTGGCCCGCGGTAGTGGATCATGAACGCGGGCTTTGGCGGGGCAGCGACGTAATGCCATTGGCTTGACTCCATTTCATCGTCATTCATGATGGAGCCGCGACCTTGAGAAAGACGATGGAAGCCGCATGCTCAGCATGAATTTTTTTCTTCTTTCTTTCTGCTTTCGTGTTTACGATGGAGCAAACTTGGTTATCTTGACTAAACAATACGGCAATATTTGTGTCAGTCAGTCAATCAGTCAGGTGTCGGTCTGAGTTTGCTTGGCTGGTTTGATCGCCCCAAACCACATCTCTGGTCTCTGTCCCCGAGCTACTGATCGGAATAGGTACCTACACTTACCTTCCATGTCTTTGCGCTACTGTACCTACCCTTACCTTTTTACCTTACCTCACCTTGAGTTTCCGTCACTTGACCTCGATTCTATTCCCTTTAACTTTCTCCTTTTGGATTACCTATTCGTTACCTCGCACAGCCTGGTATTGTGTACTGTGTATTAGCAGCTAGCTAAAGTAGCTTCTGTTCCGTCCAGTCCAGTCCATTTCTGTTCCCTTCATCCATCCATCCATACATACGTACATAAAGTACCACCCCTCATTTGTTCCCCCACCTCATCTCAAACAGCTTCTCTCCGAAGCTCTGGTTCCATTGCTCCGGTGCATCAAGGGTGTTTGTTTTCAACTTTACTCTCTTCTGTCAACCAAATCAATTTATCCATCCTGGTCGCAACAACCAACCTACAAGCGGAGCCCAATCGCTGCATCGACAAACGAATTCTCCACTACTAACGGAATCACGTTTACATCGGCTTGATCCCACTCTATTGGGTCTGTTCGCTGTGTCATCGACTTAAACTTGAAAAGGATCATCTACTATATTCTATTCTCTTTGCTGTGCCTTCCTCATTAGATCTCAGCTGCACTGCTTCGGGATTCAATTACCAACGGAAGGAACTGGTCAAAACCGTGCTTTCCTCTTCTCACTCTACCTCGGTCCACACGATACTACCTTTAGAAGCATAAGAGACGAAATTAGTAAGTCATTTTATGTCCCTTTTTGGGGACATCCTTCGTCCTTTATTTTTGTACCCAAATGCTCAGAGATTAACCTTTCTACTACCCACTAGATTACCTTCTTGACCTTCTATCAGCCAGCATCGATTGGCGCGCTGTCGTTCTGCTATTTCCCGTTTCATGTGTCTGCAGTATTGGAGCTTCATCAAATCTGATCATTCTCGAGCTTTTATCGTTCTCGAACCTTGATCCATCAGTAACAGTCGCACTCAATTTACACCGCCAAGCTTTACACCTCAGCTAAAATGCCTTCTCGAACGAACAGTGTTGGCGTTCAAGCCGAAGATACCAGGATCTGTGTGGTCATGGTCGGTCTTCCAGCCAGAGGCAAGAGCTACATTGCCCAACGAGGTAAGTTTTGTCACTATCCGCATACGAATCGGAAATGCCATAACGTTATGATTCGATTGCGGCGATTGAAATTATGACGGCTGACCGGTCGATGTTTTAGCCCAGCGATATCTTCAATGGCTCTCTATCCCAGCTCAAACATTCAACGTCGGTAACTACCGCCGCAATGACGCTCCCCAGCCCAAGGCCGACTTTTTCGATATCAATAACCCTGAAGGAGAGCGCACCCGCCGCGCTGCCGCAGAAGCTGCTGTTGCCGATATGCTAGCCTGGTTCCGCTCTGGTGGTATTGTTGGTATACTTGATGCTACAAACTCGACTCTGGAGCGTCGCAAGTGGGTCTTGGAAGTCTGCAACGAGAATGGCATCGAGGTTCTCTTCGTTGAGAGCAAGTGTGACGACGAGGAGCTCATCATGGCCAACATTCGCGATGTCAAGACAACAAGCCCAGACTACCGCGGTCAGGACCCCGAGACAGCCGCCCTCGATTTTCGCAACCGTATCCGGAACTACGAGAAGGTGTACTGTACCATCGACGCCGAGGGCAAAGAGTCGCATCTGACCTACCTCAAGATCATGGATGTTGGCAAGCAAGTCATCATCAGCCGGATTCGGGATTACCTTCAGAGTCGAATTGTCTACTACCTCATGAACCTCCACATCCGCCCTCGCTCTGTTTGGCTATCGAGAGTGAGTTGGCCAATCCTGTCTCTTGAACACGCGCTCACAATCTTCACAGCACGGCGAATCCTTGTATAATATTGACGGAAGAATTGGTGGCGATACCCTTCTCTCTCCCCGCGGCGAGCAATACGCCAGAAAACTCCCCGAGCTTGTCCGAAAATCAGTCGGTGTAAGTGTGCATCCCATCGCAATACCTCTGCGTGGAGTTAACACGAGATAGGATGATCGCCCACTCACAGTTTGGACTTCGACCCTGCGACGAACTATTGCCACTGCTCGCTTCCTTCCTGATCACTACAACCAACTTCAGTGGAAGGCGCTTGATGAGCTTGACTCAGGTGTGTGTGACGGTCTGACTTATCAGGAGATCAAGGATCGATACCCTGAGGACTTTGCCGCACGTGACGAAGACAAATACAACTACCGGTACCGTGGTGGAGAGTCATATCGCGACGTTGTCATTCGTCTCGAGCCCATCATTATGGAGCTGGAACGCAGCGAGGACATTCTTATTGTCACCCACCAGGCCGTGCTTCGATGCATCTATGCATACTTTATGAAGAAGGACCAGTCCAAGAGTCCTTGGATGAATGTTCCTCTTCACACACTGATCAAGCTCACACCTGGCGCCTATGGCACAGAGGAAGTCCGCTACGAGGCTAACATCCCCGCCGTCAGCACCTGGAGAGGCAAGGGCAGTACTGCCAAACACGAGAACCCGGCTCCTGGCGTCATGTAATCGACGCCAAAGCAGCAAAGAAGAGCCAAGTGGAAGGTTTACATTCTGATCGGAGGTATATAGCGTTTCTACGCTCAGCGGACGGCTGTTTTATGACTTGGGATGAGCAAGCATCTGGAACAAATTTGGGAGCATGACGAAACGACAAAGCATCTTTTGGGGGGCATTTATACGACTATTCACTATGAGGGAAGAAGCTTGAACGATATCTGCTGGAACTAAGGGTTCGGAAACAAAAACATGTGCGGCATATTGTTACTGAAGACACAAAGAGGGGGCTCTGGTACGGCTCTGTACAGGATTAACGGCGTTATTTTGCTATTGCCCGATAGCGGATCTGGCTGGATAATGGCCAGCGTTTCTACAACAATGATATTAAAAGGCACGGTACCTACACCATACAAAGTCATCATGACAAAAGGAAATGTCTCTGAGTGGATGAACTTCTCCGCTGATTAGTCTCTGTGATTTATTACCACGCCGCCAAATAGACACGGAAGGCGAATGAAACTTGCAAAGTCGTCAGATCTTCCAGCTCTTATTTTAAACGGCCTCAACACCAGAACTGTTAAACTAATGCATAAGCGGTCACCACCCCAAGACTTGACAACAAGGACCTCGAAGTCATTTTGGACAATATTATCTAATATTAAATCCCGGCTTATTGTCGTCAACCTTCCATTCAAAATCATTCGCCTGACGAACTGTGAATTGGCTGTCACGTATGTAGGCAGTAGCTTTCCCAGCAAAGTGGCGTCTCATGCAATAACAGCTAACCAGTTCCAGGTAGTTATACGAGCTAAAGTCCTCTTCCCGCCTTGTAAGTCAAACAAGAATACTCTATTGGTTGGTCCTCGATTGTGTCAGATCAACATACAGTATCAAGTTTTGATGGTTCATGTGAAATACTTCAACTTTGCATCCTACAGACTAGTGACACGGATCTCTTTTTCCGGATCTGGGGCGACAACGACGTCCATCTAATCGTTATCTATTCGCATTTCAAGCAACTCGATAGGTTGCAAGGGACTAAACAAACAGTGAACGGACGCTGACATCGTCATCATAACACTGCGCCCCTGGTAGGGCTGACAGCGGTCCATCATACCATATCGAGATGCTTTGTCTTTTTTAGCTAAGAACCGTGGTACGATCAATTGGTTTCCGAGACAGGTTCAGTGAAGAAATCTTGGGATGTATGAGCTTGACTTAACTGTTCGGGGTTTAGAGAGCGTCTTACAGTAAGCTAGCTTACAAGTTTAATTGAGATGTGTTTGAGTTGGCGGAGTTGCATCGTCTGTGCTGTGGAATTGGGCACGTGTGCGGACATAGCTCTGTATATAAGACAAGATTTTCTCTCGTCTTGACTTGGCACTTCAGCTATCCTAATCTCTGTGATTATAAGCCCAGATACTTTCTTATTATCTTAGCGAATATCTTCTAGTCATCTTACCGTTATGACGATCCTCTCCTCTACGCTCGAGCCAACAACTGGTCAAGCAGCCAGCATCAAGAAACCTCATCTCGTCTTCGGCGCAACTCCCGTAGATGGCCACACGTATCCCCTTATACGAATCGCAGAAGACCTCGCTCATCGAGGTTTCGAGATCACTTTTATCGGTGGGGAGCAATTCGAAACCGCCATCACGAATATCGGTGCTAGACATGTTACTGTCAGGCCACTTATCAACCCCAAGATAGTCTCAGAGCGTGAGGCTGTCCCTGTTGGTCTTCCTCGACTACTGTACGATATCAGACATATCTTCAATGGCGAGACTCCACATCGCTGGGAAGTTCTGAAGAAAGTTCTCGAAGATATTCGAGCCAACGACCCAGATCGTGAGGTAGTTGTCATGCCTGAGACGTGCTTCATGGGTGCCAATCCTATTTCCCTCGGTGCACCTCTCCCCAAGGGTTATACTACACGGCCTAAGGTGATCAACTTGAATCCTATTCCTTACATGGCTACGAGCATCGACACTGCCCCTTTCGGCCCTGGCCTACCCCCTGATTCAACAGAATCTGGTCGCGCAAGAAACCAGTTCATGAACCAGATGATGGTTGGTGGTCCTTTTGCCGATGTCATCGCTCATCAGGATGAAGTCCTCAAGGAGCTTGGGGCTACTGAGATTCTTGAACCTCAGATTCCTTTCCATCACTGGATGCTGATGCACGACTTGACACTCCAGTTATGTCCACCTAGCCTTGAATATACTAGGTCTGATCTTCCCTCTAATGTCAAGTTTGCTGGTTGCTTAACGCCCAAACCTACCCCTGCCGACTTTGTCTATCCTACGTGGTGGGATGATGTCAAACGAGGGGACCGTCGCATCGTGGCTGTGACGCAAGGCACTATTGCCCGCGATGCCAGCAAGCTCATCATTCCCACCATCAAAGCCCTTTCCGATCGAGATGATCTCCTCGTCGTAGCTATTCTCGGTCAAAAAGGCGCTGCTCTCCCTGAAGGCACGACCATCCCTTCCAACACCCGTGTCATCGACTATCTCCCCTACGACATTCTCCTACCCTACGCCTCAGTGTTTGTCATGAACGCTGGTTATGGAGGTTTCCTTCACGGTATAACAAACGGAGTTCCTCTAGTTCTTGGAGGCGAGAGTGAGGACAAGCCTGAGATTGCCATGCGTGGCGAGTGGAGCGGTGTAGCGGTCAACCTTCGAACGGGACAGCCTACTCCTGATAAGGTCAGGGAGGGTGTTGAGCGTGTTCTTTCTGAGGAGAGTTTCAAGAGGAGAGTTGATGAGATAAAGGCGGAGAATGAGTTGATGAAGATTCACGATTTTATAGAAGAGCAGATTCTCTCTATTGGGAATTTGGAGACATAAGTGATTTTATGGCATATGATGATTTTAAGTTCGTACTTATTAGACCTTTTCTCTTCTTAGTTAATTATTATTCCTTTTTATTCCAGTTCTGTGTAAGAACAAGTCTCCGAGTGCTCCGTTATTTGTGGTTGTTTCCTCCGTCCGGCTCCGGTTCCAGCGGGGCTACGGACGGTCAAATCAAGCCGACGGCCTCCGAGGAACCCTCAATATTCATCGGATATAGTCAAGCTTCAGCGTTTCTGTATATAAACAGCGCTCTCGCCTCATATAAAAATAATTCGAGTCGATTTCTGCAGGCACTGACAATTCATCATGTCTGCCATCACGGAATCGCCTTTGGCCTTTATGGACGAGCTTGACAGCCCAACTGTGTTGTATCACCGCCCAAAAGAATCGACATCAACCACTTCCAAGACCAACAATCCTCGCGACCCTCCTCTTATAATAATCCTAGGCTGGTCAGGGGCTCGTGACATTCATCTAGCAAAGTATATATCCCAGTACCGCGATATCTATCCAACATCAGCTATTTTGCTCTTCCGATCTTCTCCCACGCTGTTCATGCAACCCAAAGTTCGACGTCTTCTCTTCAAGTCTGCCCTGCCAGTCCTTCAATCCCTCTCTCATACGGAAGATAGCGAGCCTCAATTTCTGCTTCATATCTTTTCTAATGGCGGTGTCAGCTCTGCTGTTACATTATGGGAGCTATGGGAGTCCGCACTTGGCAGTGAACCTGTCCCTCGACATGCAGTTGTGATGGACTCATGTCCTGGATACTTTCATTGGAAACGCGACCACCATGTGATTTCGATGGACTTCCCGTGGTTTGTGTCACCTCTCGTTTGGGTGGTGCTCGGCCTTGCCTGGCTGTACTACGTTCTATTTATGGGCGAGATACCCCATAAGACAAATGCCTTGGCGCTCAACGCTCCAGGAAGGATACGTCTGGAGACAATGAGGGTATACTCGTATGGAGATGCAGACCTGTCCGTTGGGTTTGAGGATATTGAGTCTCATGCACTTGACGCAAGAAAGGATGGAGCAATCGTGAGGACAGAGATGTTCAAGGGAGGTGCCCATGTTGCTCATGTTCGAGTTGATGCGGATAGATATTGGAGGGCTGTACAAGAAACTTGGGAGAGGAAAAGTGTATAAAGTAGTCGATAGTGGCCTTCTATGAGTTCGATAGACTTGATAGATATTTCTCACGGGTTAGAATAGATACATATATATTCCATTTCCTCGGCTCGGTTCCTCTCTTCTCAAGCCCAAGCTTCATTAGTGAATCCAATACCCTGTGAGTTAACGCGTCTGCCCATTACTCCCTACCCGAGCGATGATGGCATGAATACAAAACGCCATATACCCATAGATGCAGTTAATAATATTCAAACCCTGGAAGATAACGCCGTTGTCGTGTACAATGTAAACTCAAGTTCTGTGTCTTTTAAAGCCACTGCCTGAACTTGAACTTGAACCTCCTTGGTCGGCAGGACTTCTTTTACCGAGAACGCTTTGCGTATAAGGTGTCTGCTGTAAAGTCACTAGATGGCTGTCGTCCAGACCAACGCCCTCATCCTCCTCATGGCACACGGAACATTCCTGATTGAAGCTGTGTTCTTCCACAACAATACCGCGCTGACAGCCTCCAAACCATCCCATGTTCTTGGCGTCGAGACAGTTGAGCTCTTGGGTCAACTTGACCCAGGTTTGAGGTGAGCCACAGCCTGTGCAGTGCCCTCTGAATATTACCATTCGACACATTTTGTTCGTATTTGGATGAGATCTCAACGATGAGTGACGACGCGTCAGAGACTGAGTTTGGGGACTGGTGGTCGATGGTCAGCAAGTGTAAGAAAGATTGTGTCTATTGTGGTAGTATATCGACTCACTAGTAAATAGCTGCTAATGATATTGTTGATTCTTGCAATGGAAACCCCCGCGATGTCTCGTTTTGATCAAGTGCCGAGTACCGTATGGGTGTCTTCATCAAGCGACGCCTTGTAACGTCAGAAGCGAGGCAACGGGCGTCCTCGAGCAAGCCACAATGCAACGTCCGAGCGGTGATGCAGATGACGATCAACGTAGAGAGAGGGGGGGATAGACACAAATTATGATGGTTCTGGATGAGAAATGAATGGCTTCTTCTTTTTCCCCTCCCGTTGGGTTGATGTGTGTTGGGTTCGAGTTGCGATCGATCGATGAGGTGCGCCGGCAAAATGAAAGAAAGGTGACCAGTAAAAAAGGTCGACTCGAGATTGTGTGTTAGAGAAGAAAAGTAAAAGATCTGCTAGTAATGAGTGACAAAAAGTAAGAGAGAAAATTGAAGGAGAGATGGGGATGCTAATATAGATAGAGGTGCGTGATACGGCATACACCATGATGAAATGGAATAGATTGGACTAGAGTAGAGTAGAGTGATAATAATTCAAATAAGGCAAATGGAACGGCCAACTCTAATTACTCGTCCTTTCTCCATCATATAACTTACTCAAACGTCACACATAGACTATATCACGACAATACAATCCAATAAAGATTAAAGAAAGAATACAATAAAAAGAAATACATATCATACACCCCCTAAAACGGACGTGCAGCTTTCTTGGCGCCTCTCATAAGTTAACTACTAATTAACTAGACTACCTAGAGAGTCTAGGTACACACAGCAATGGATGGATGTTTAATTTACCCAAGTTACACATCATTTCTACAGTATAGTATAGTATAGCATAGCACACAGCCCTGGCTTCTCCATTTCGCGGCAACAAGCTTTCCACACAACAAGCTTTCGCCACTGAACTGGACTGGACTGGACCTAAGGGACCTTGAAGCCGTTCAGTTTCACTCCATCCTGACTTAGATGTCAATCAATCAAGCACTGCCACTGCCACAACCGACTATCTTCTCTCTCTCCCTCTTCTCTCCCTCTCTCTCCCGACTAACTAGTTCTAGACACCCCTCCAGTTTCTCCCATGTTCTAGACTTTGTTCTAGAAAACATCGGAGATTCCGTCCTTTTTCGCTTCTGTCACTGACTTCATTCAAAAGAACATATTGAAATCATTATTTGTAATTCTATCAAAAATCAACATCCTTCTATTCCATCACATCTCTCCAACACCAGAGGCGATATGAGGCTTGTCTGCCGTCCAAGTTATCGGTATCCCGCTTTCCCACCAACGCCGCGGTCCCGGAAGACTGACGCCTTTCTACCAGCCATCGTCAACACCAAGAAATGGATGATCCTGCTTCTTCGGGTCATGACAGGCGCTCTTAGCAGGTGTCGATATTTTACCATTTCCTCGGGTCCGTTGTAACGCTGCGATACCGTTTTATGGCAACAACCTTTCGCGGCTCGCCCTTTTTTTCCATCCAGACTAGATAGGGAGTTTCATAAAAACAGACTGCGGAGATCCCGTTCCTGGCCTAGGATCAGAACCATCATGAGCTTATCGTGTAAATCCTAATCAAGTTTCATAATTCGTTACGGCATCTTTCCGCCATGGCATTCCTCTACGAGTTTCAGTATCCCACACTACTACGACATCTAACCCACGCGGTGCCTGGCATGGACAAGCCGCCATTACTAGTCTGCTACTGCAAGGCTAACATTACCTAGTCAAGCAAGGTACGGTAGTCCAAATTCCGAAACTTGTTAAATCCGAATGGCACTGGAATTCTTGAGACATCCATCGGGATCTTGACAAAAACCCGCTTCGCTAAGATCTGCCACTACCTTACCTGTCCCGTGGGCACGCGTCATCTCAGGCACGAAACGAATGCTCTACGGGCGCAGTCGAAGCTTCTCCTGCCATAGTTTATGCTTCTAGGCTGAAAGTCCGTCAGTTTCATCGACAGAAGCTTGTCGATATATGGTTCAAGCTGCGCCTTGAACTCTCTTGTGCGTGATGCAGTTCCTACAGCCTAGTCTACTACATACGTAGCAAGTATAGAGCAGACGTCTGAGGTCTAGCGGTCGATCATGATGGGGCCTCTTCAAGACTTGTCCGGTGGAGATGCTCCTTTTGGAAAATCCAAGGATTATTACACTGACATGTCGACATCAGGACTTACAACAGGTGCCTAGCTAGGGCTCACAGCATCAAGCGTCAGATTGCCATAGCAGCATCGGTAAACCTAGACGAAGTCAGCGATCCGGTTTGTCTGCCCTAAATAGTTCCAAGTAGAGCCTTAAGGTCAGAGGTCAACGTTTCTAGTATCCCCTTGGGCTGCCAAGTGCATGAAAGGCGACCACTCTATCAACTCTCAGACTTGAGTCATACTGGTTTACTCCCTTGTGCGCCAAATCTACGAGTCAACGCTCCGGTAAACCTTCAGGTAGGTAGGTGAACGCTTCGTCACAGCAAAATTCGGGTCCATCATTTCGATAGCAGGGTTGACATATTTATATTAATCGGAATCTGTGCATCAATTCCAATACGCTTTGTTCTCATGTAGCAATTCTCATCTAGACGCTGATTCCGTCTCTATATCCCAGAATTTTGTATCTGTACGAACCATGATCACAACCAACGGCTTGACCCATACTGGCGCCCTCCAAGGATTTGATCTTGGACTTCGATCTATAGAATTTTCATAACCAGTCTCACTTGTTCACCCCCCTTAAAAGGCCCAGCGTCACAGGACTGGTAGCTCGTCGAACATGATTTCGCGTATGTCATCGGAACCCCTAATCCGATGCATGGCCTCCACGCCTAGGTTCATTGACAAACGTGAATTGATGCGAATACGCGAACTTCTTTTCCCTGGTCGAAAAGGATTCTTCCGGCGTGGCAGACGCCTTTGCATGCCTTCCATCTGCTGCACCAGTTCTCGATCGTAGTCTTCTAGTTGAGACCTGTCTTCAAGTGTTGCCAGCCGCCATGATAGTCTGAATGTGCAGTTATAGCAACGTGTATCTGGGAAGAGGAGGTCTGGACGAGTTCGGAGCTTGTGCGTCGAGAATGACATTGTCCGCAAAACGCTGTAGCATACGCGGCAACGATGAAATCGGAAGTCTACAGCTGGCCATGGCGTCGAACGCCAAAAGTTCCTCTCTTGTTCCGCTTCGGATTCTGTTTCAGATTCGTCTTCCAATTCAGGTTCGGCTTCCGATTCCAACTCTCGCATTATTTGCAGAGGCCAGATAATGTTGACGAGTTCCTCGAAAGTCGGTTGTCGAGACATATTCTGTGCCATGAAAATGTGTAGAATACTTTGTAGAGTGCCAAAATATTGATGTGGATGGTTGTTGACCTTGATGGTTGCTGATGTTGATGTTGGTGATAAGTTTCATTTGCACTTTGGAACTTCCCAACTTAATATTGACATGGAGTTGGGCGGAGAAAGAACGACTCTGACATCGAGGCGGAGATCCCCTATGTAGGTATCTACCTATGTTTTCTATACTCTACCTATACAGACAGGTAGTACCTAGGTATGATGATGGCGATATCTCGCAGCTCCTACCTCTGGGACATTCAACAGATAAGAGGGCAGGTGAGAGTGCCATTTCCATCCCAGTTTTAGAGGTTTTGTGCACGCACGTAATCTCACTTGTAAAAAACAGTGGTCTCTATTCCATAAGGCTCCAGCTTGCAAGGCACACCTTGAAACCAGCACGAGAAGGTTGCTCCTCGTCGAGACCTTCCACTGGTTTTCAATGAAGTAGCTGGGATGGCAGAAAGACTCGGCAGCAAAGCTCGGGATATTAGAAATGAATAGCCTAAGGGCCTTTCGAACTTGGATAGAGTAACTAGATAATTTCTTCTCTTATGAGAGTAATCCAGTTATCCATGACCCTGGGGAGTGGTTAGCAACCAATTTTTCTCCTTGACGCACATCACTTTTATCAAGCATTTCACTCAAGTAAGAGAGGACATTAATAGAAATCCGCGGAGGCTCACGGATATATAAGGCTAATAATATGTTACGGTGGTAATACAATGCAACTGCCCCCCAACTCCATTTCTCCAATATCCCGTCCCGAGCAGATACATCCCCTTTCTTCATGTCATGAATGAAATGATGAAAAACAGCCCAGAGTTGAAGCCGGGCGCAAACGAAATCGTAGGTGAAAGCAGAATCTGCCAATGCAGATGGCGGGTACGCCACCGTACGCAAGGCAAGCAGCACACATGCAGAAACAACGAAACCACTTGCACGATACAATCGGTTCATCCAAAATGCACGGATTTAGCTGGGAAAGAGTATAAGTACGACCGGAACCACGTGCAGCGAGACACTACTGTCCAGTACGGGTTGAGATGTGAGTTTTAGGGATTCAGCTGACCATTTCACAACTCAGCTCAACCGTACAACGACAGATGGTAAAGTTCAGGATGAACGTCAAGATCAATGGATGAACAGGCATCAAAGATCGCACATGTCATCACTGCGTTAGTCGTGAGTTGTCAATCCACAAGCATCATGATTGCGAGAGGGCCAACAAGTACGAGGCTTGCAGACCATATTCGTAGAAGCATTCAGCACCGAGTCGAGATAGCGCCTAGATAAGTTCGGATGACGGCAGAGCAGTACAGCCATGGACGTTGCACTTGCTATGCATCCCGGTATTAATGTCGTCAAAAACGGTCGAGTCAAATGATATACGTCATCAAAGAAGTTGAGTCCAAGTAGTCCTCAGAAAAAAGAAACGAGAGCGTATGGTGTACAGTCGTGGGTCGTATCAACGGGCCATGAGGGTAACGAGGGCGTCAAGAGTGTCAAAGGCATTGGCAAAATGTCAATCGAACCAACAGACAGTGCCCTCGCTCCGCGGCACTTGCGGAGGAGAGCCCGATCAAGGTCACCCAAGCACGAGCGAGCAGACAAGAGAGACATCACTATGCCCCAGGTGCAGGAGCGCCGGCAGGAGGAGTACCTTGTCCACCTTGCTGCTGTTGAAACATCAAAGATTGATACCACAGCGCAAGGTAATTTTGGTAACCGCCGTCTGTTTTAGTCAGTATTGGATGAGACTATGAGGACTTTATCGAGGACTTACACTGGGCATATGGATCCGATCCGTCAGCTGAAGCCGGTTGGGGAGGCTGGTTAGTAGGTGCACTGGGTGCTTGCTGTTGAGAATAGCTAGGTCTGTCAAGATCCTGGTGTCCACGGCCACCGCCGCCACGTGGGCCACTTCCTTTCTGGCGCTATGCAAGTCAGATACTGAATGATGGTGTTATAACAGGACGAAACTTACCACTGCATCCACCTTTTCGTCGATGGCCTGTTTGGCTCGCGCAATGCTATCGCGAGAGCCGATCAAGGCGATCTCTCTCTGGGTCTCACCAGGTCCAGAAGATTGGGCGACGTTAATCTTACATCCGGTGGTGTTTTGCATCTCTCGGATTGTCTCGCCACCTTTGCCAATGATCATACCTACCGCATCAGAAGGCACATAAACCGCATCATTGATCTTGTCGGGGCCACCAGAACCGCCCATGTCTCTCTGCTGAGGACCATCGTGGCGACCACTGGGGGCTGGTCCTCCACCACCGAGCCTCTTGACGGGTGGGGGCGCATCACCTCGACTATCACTGTCAACGATTTCCATAATGAAATCCTTGGCACGAGCAGCAGCTTCACGCGTGCCGATAAGATTGACGGGTCGCAATCCATTCACGCTCTTGGATTCACCAACAATATTGATATGACAACCGGAACGTTCTTGGAGATCACGAATAGTTTCACCACCACGTCCAATAATCAGACCGACAGTCCTATCAGGAACCATAATTTGCATGTGGTCCTCTCCTTCACGTAGGGCAGTTGCGCCGCCCTTGTTTGGATCGCGAGGCTTCTCGGGGCGGTTAAGAGCACCCATGCCACTGTCCTCTATGATGCGGTTGATGGCGTCTTTCACTTCACCACGGCGGTGTCTTGGCCCAGAGATTTTGCACTGTCTATAAGGACCCGGTCCACCATCAGTTGGCGCCAAGAATTGCACACGGCAGTTAGAGTCTGCTTCTATGCGTCGGAGATTCTCTCCTTGCCGACCAATGATGAGGCCTACCAGACTCGACTCAATCTGAATGGTTTCCGAGTTGTCATCTCCCCCTCTCAACGGAGACCTCTCACGTCCGTTTCCTCCACGAGGGGAGAAGTTACGGCCACGGGGACCGGGCGAATAAGAACGCTCCCGATCGTAGCCCCTATTGTGTGAGCCGCGATCGCCACCACGGCGTTCGTCTCTGTAAGGGTTCACGCCATCGCGGAACTCATCGCGAGCAGGAGATCGCGATCGTGAGCGGTTGTATCCCCGGTCGGGTCCTCGGGGTTCAGGAGCATAAACCAAAGGACGGTCGTAAGAGGTGACTCCTTTCTCAGCGGCGTAAGCCTTGGCTTGAGCGATCGCGTCCGTAATGCTCAACGTTCCTGAATTGATAGGTCGAATCGAGCTCAGGTCAAGGTTACCGCTGGCTGATGGTGCAGGAAGACCATTGTAGCCAGTGGCGCCGTAGCTGCCGGAGTTCAGAGGCGGCGGTTGGTATGCGGCCGCTGGCTGCGTAGACGCGGGCGGGGGAGGATATGCCTGACTGGGGGCGCCAGGTGGTGTCTGAGTAGGTGTACCTGTCGGTGGCCGCTGGGATGCTATGAGCAAGTCAGTAAGCGCAAATGACCTGAAATATGTTAGCTGGCTCAACTTACCAAGCGCAGCCAAAATACTCTGGATATCGGGTCGAGAATCCGCCATGGTGCTGTTGTTGGAAGCAAACAAGAACCAGCACAGGAAAAGAAACTAGTTTTTGCCGTGGGGATACGCCAGAAGATGGCGAGCTCGATGATCCGACGGAAAAGTAGAAATTCGAAAAAAGTGACAAATAGAAAATTGCTTAAAGGCGATGGGCGATACAGACGCGTTTCTGGAGTAGGTATCGCAAAGACTCGACGGATCTGCTGGTCACGTTTTGAGGTCGAGACGAAATTAAGACTTTTGCGATGGTAAGACTAATCCAGATGACGAAGCTGAGGATATTGACAGATCGCCACTAGGTGTCTCGGGTCGCGTAAGAAGGCTGATGCGATCGCGACGATGGTGAGATGTAGCGTCTCTGACCACGAAAGGGGTGATGTCTCGAAAGCGCAGGTGAGGTTGAGGAGGGAGGATTCTGACTTGGAAGAATCAGTGGAGGTCCATAGAAATGGAGGACGACCCAAGCGCGAAAGTCCAGTTCCAGTACCTACAGTACCTGCAGTGTAGCGTGACTAAAAGCTAAACCATATTGGGAACTTGAGTGACAATCCTCCACCACTTTAAAGAAATAAAACCCTGAGTGAATATTGAGTTTGCATCTGTGGTGCAATTTTAATGCTAGAATTGTTTAATTTTTATATCATATTGCCCGGTCATGGCTGAAGTATTTTTCTATGCCCTCGTTCGCATTCGTTATGATTCCATATACATTGAGTCACAATCAAGGTTTATGTGAACTTCATACGTAGTCATAGGACATCAAGCAGTATTATTCACATCTTGTCAGTGACAATGACTGGAAACAAGTTATACAATTGGTCCTTCTCTTCTCTCTTCCTCTGGCCTGTATCTCGATCAATTCAGTTTATAGTGCTACCCATCGATGACTTCTCGTTCTGAAAGAGCCACAGACGTACATGAGACTAATCCTACAATAGCAAGCTCATAACAACATTTGCCGCTGCTCCACTGCGGGGAGTTTCTGCAAAATCGACAGCTGCATCGGAGCACGGAGAAACAAAGCACCGTTATCGTCCAAGACTTTTCCTTATCGCTGAAAAAAAGTTCTCGATTCGAGAGGCTGCTTCGAAGATCAGTTGTACAGATTACCTACCTCAAGCGCAAAACAAGATGGATTTCGCCGGCAGCAAGAAGCGCAAGTTCAAGGACGCCAATGGCGTCAAGTCTCCAAAAGTCAAGAAGTCTTCATCCATTTCAGACAAAAAGTCAAAGAAGGTGAAGCGCACCGAACCCGAGCCCCGCGACGATTCTTCCAACGAGGAAGAGGAGGCTCTGGAGGTTGAGGACGAAAGCGACGAAGCCGACGAGGATGCCGAGGACTCAAAATCTGGTGATGAGGAAGAGGAGGATAAGGAAGACAATGCCGAGGACAATACAGATCTGCCCGACGGTGGAAAGCTCACATTACCCCCGGTTGCTGGCGCTGAGGCGCAATCATTCGAGGAGCTCAACCTCTCCGAGAAGACCATGAAGGCCATCAAGGAGATGAAGTTCACCAAGATGACTGAGATCCAGAGGAGAGGCATTCCCCCTTCGCTGGCTGGTCGCGACGTTCTCGGCGCTGCAAAGACTGGTTCCGGAAAGACTTTGGCCTTTTTGATTCCCGTCATTGAGATGTTGAGCTCTCTGCGATTCAAGCCTCGCAACGGCACCGGTGTCATTGTCGTCTCTCCCACTCGCGAGTTGGCCCTTCAGATCTTTGGCGTCGCTCGCGAGCTCATGGCGCACCACTCTCAAACCTACGGTATTGTCATCGGAGGCGCGAACCGTCGCGCTGAGGCCGAGAAGCTCGCCAAGGGTGTCAACCTGCTTATTGCCACCCCTGGCCGACTCCTCGATCATCTTCAAAACACCCCCTTCGTTTTCAAGAACCTCAAGTCTCTTGTCATCGATGAGGCCGATCGAATTCTTGAGATTGGTTTCGAGGATGAAATGCGACAGATTATCAAGATTCTCCCTAAGGAGGACCGCCAGACTATGCTTTTCTCCGCCACTCAAACAACCAAGGTCGAGGATCTTGCTCGTATCTCGCTGCGACCTGGTCCCTTATACATCAATGTGGACGAGGAGAAGCAGTACAGTACCGTGGAAGGTCTCGAGCAAGGCTACGTTCTTTGCGAAGCCGATAAACGATTCCTTCTACTCTTCTCTTTCCTCAAGCGCAACCTCAAGAAGAAGGTCATTGTCTTCTTCAGTAGCTGCGCCTGTGTGAAATACCATGCCGAACTTCTCAACTACATCGACCTTCCTGTCCTTGACCTACACGGCAAGCAGAAGCAGCAGAAGCGAACCAACACCTTTTTCGAGTTCTGTAACGCCAAGCAGGGTACCCTGATCTGCACTGACGTTGCCGCTCGTGGTCTTGATGTATGTGCTTTACTTAAATTTTCGCATGGACATTTTGCTAACGTGTAACAGATTCCTTCCGTTGATTGGATCGTCCAGTTCGACCCCCCGGATGACCCTCGCGACTACATTCATCGTGTTGGTCGAACCGCTCGAGGCAACAACTCCAAGGGCCGATCCCTTATGTTCCTCCAGCCCAACGAGGTCGGCTTCTTGTCGCATCTCAAGGCCGCCCGCGTTCCCGTTGTCGAGTTTGACTTCCCCGCCAACAAGATCGTCAACGTTCAGTCTCAGCTCGAGAAGCTCATCAGTCAGAACTACTACTTGAACAAGAGTGCCAAGGACGGTTACCGCAGCTATCTGCACGCCTATGCTTCTCACTCTTTGCGTAGCGTCTTTGATATCAACAAGCTGGATCTTGCTAAGGTTGCCAAGAGCTTTGGTTTCTCGGTCCCACCTCGTGTAGAGATCACTCTCGGTGCCAGCATGAGCAGAGATAAGAAGCAGCAGGGCCGCAGGGCGTACGGCAGCCAGCCACGACAGGGTCACAGTCAGGGTAGCAAGTTCGCCAGGTAAAAGTCTGAGCCTAATAGGAAAGGAAAAATGTGGTGGTCGGTCAAATTGGCCGTTGATGTATATGGAAGGCTTTCAGCACGGCGTTAGGTTTTGCAAAATGTAATGATGGTACCCAGCTACGGCAGGATCATAGACAGACCTTTTCGTTTCAATTGCGTGGTCCAAGTGAAAATGTGTCTAATTTTGATTGAAACATTTGCTACCTATCATATGCTGTGGATGAGCTATATGTCTCATAGCATAAAGTTCAAGTTAAGACTAAGAGCTTTGCTAGCACTTTCTCATTTCCACTTTTTGATCGCTCCTTCACCTGCATTGCTGGATTGCCCGTTAACAAGAAAACTTGGGTCACCAGGAATGAGTGAGTGATTGTCATCGAAACGACAGATAAATAAGGTTGGCAGATGTTATGTATTGCAAGTTCAGGTACCCGCAGGTCGATCGATTTCGATGATCGGCAGTGTCATGTGCGTTTTAACCGAATCTGTGACTTCATGTGAAGCTCAATGTCGTTTGATCGACCGAGATTCATCAAGCCACTGTGAGAAATCGGGCCACTTGCCCAAATCGAATTTCAGACATGGAAAAGCCTCAACTTCCTCATGGATTTTAGCCTAGAACATTCTCAGTAAAAATAAAACTCGTATCCAACCGGAGGTCTCGGCATACTTCCAAGTGCAACATCTACCACACCTATTCAACCATTGGCCGACGCCGCGTCACGAGCTTCACTCCCTTCGTCCCGTTGGGGCCATAGTCCGCGTCATGCCCTTTTGGCCCTTGGGAACTCAATTGCTCTCTTTTGTTTGGGTGCAGAAAAAAACATAACTTTTACATTGTCCCAATTTACGGTCAGAAACTTTGCATTGTGTGCGATTGAATAACAAGCTGGCCAACAAGCAACTTGAGCTACATTGAAGCTGATCGGAACCCGAGCCAAGAGACGTACCACCACCACTACTACTACTACTACCACCAAACTGCCATAATTCAGCGCATCAAAGCAGTATCTGTCCTTTCGTCCTTTTCGTCCTCTCAGAACAGCAGAAAAGGCGAGAGTCTTGCATTTTATAGTTTCTGATCGGCGATTATATCTTTCTATCGACATCACGCAACTAAATCAATCTCTGTGAGATTCAGTACCCTCAACAAAACTTTCAAACTCAAACTCAAAACAACCCAATCTCCCGAGCCACAATGTGTACCAAGACATCAATCGAGCACCGCTGCGGTCATCGCGTCTTGCGCGGCAACACAAGATGCTATCGAGAGGATTGTCCTGGAAGAAAGGAAGACATCACCAAAGTCGACGATGACTGCGCGCAGTGTGAAAACAGGCCCAGCCGATTCCGATCTTCGCGATGGTGCTCAGTCGGTTGTTGCGTTTGCCAGTAAAGGAATACGAGGGAAACGAAGGGAGGGTAATGGAATGATTCGATTCGGAGTAATACGAGCTTGAATTTGGGAACACGGAGTATGGGAGGGGGGCTTTTTTTTTCTGCGACAAGTTACTTGGAGTTTACTGGCCTTTCAAATTTACTCGTTGTGGAACGATTGACTCGTGTTGATATGTTGATCAAGTGTTATTTTTCTTCAATGGAATCAATCAGTGTCTTTGGTGCATTATGATAATGCGAAAGATCTGAAACATGAGACATCTGACAGGCACATAGCTGTTGGGCACAATACCGGTACTACCTATCCGAAGAGATCGACGACAAGTAAACAAAGAATGTCACAGCTGCTTCGCTGGCTGGTTGAAGGGAACTGAACTGGCTACTGGGCTTGAAATGCGACTGAACTGGATTGGATGAATGTCAATTAAGAGTTGCCCTGGGCTTGGGGGCCCGGGCAAATGCGTAATTGGATCTTTAGCCAGCCCCCCAACCCCGCCGTTGACGGGTTGAGAGGCCGGATATTTGGGTGTGATGTGATTGATTGACAGGGGTCCAGGGGTTTCAACTTCTCCAGCTTCCAAGTTCAGACCTCACGAGACTTCTCCTCTTTGGCCCGATCAGGGCTCCCAATCCTTCTTTTGCTTCCTTCAGTTAGCGGTTCGACATACCAACAGGTCCTAGGCTTAGTGGCTGGGGATGGAATTGAACCCGACCCCCTGGGGATAATGCGTGAATGCCTACCCAAGTGATCAAGCTGCAGCCCATCCACCAGTTCAGTTCCATCGTTCACTGCACCCAACTTGTCTACGTTAGTACCTAGTCCTCGGGACATCGGAAAACTTGGTCAGTGGAGATGTAGGAAACGAAATTAGTAGATCATTTCATCCCAAGTTAGAGCATACCCTTGGTTCCTTTATTTTTGTACGCTAGGACTCAGAGATCAACTTTTCTGTCACCCCCCATGATTGCTACTGTACGACGCCGGGCCCTCCACTTTCCAACCTAGTAGCTTCCCCATCCCGCATTCCGCAATCATCACCAGCCGAACCCCGACGCTGCTCCTACGCACAACATCAACTGAGACTACTGGGCCGTAACCGTACCCGTCAAGCATTCAACATACGGCTTAGCAATTGTTCTTTTTTTCTGTGGTCGCCTTTTCCTGCGACCTCCCGTCATTTGTGCTACATCTCTTCCCGTCATCGGCGCATACTTGACTTGGTCTGCAACATTTATTCTCATATTACGCCATGGCTAAGAAGGCGCGCCAAAGAATCAGCTATGGTAAGTTGACATATCATGACAGACATGCTTATGCTCCTTGCACTGCTGGAGCTTTCTTAACAAGCTGCTAATGGTAAAATAGTCCTCGAAAACGCCAAAGCCTCCGAAGGTGGCCATCGTCTAGGTGTCAATGGCCTCGCTGTCGATAATGATAATGCAATTCTATACTCAGGTGGCCGAGACGGCATTGTATGCGCTTGGGACCTGAATCTCGATCTCAAAAAGCGTAGCGACCTTACCGATTCGACGCCTGCCGCATCCGAAGACAAAAAGCCCAAATCCACGACCAAGTTCCGCGCTCAAACCCATGCTCACATGCATTGGATCAACGATATTGCCCTTGCGCAAAACAACACAGCCCTCGTTTCTGGCTCGTCCGATCTTACAGTAAAGGTCTGGCGACCGTATTCCGAAGAGGACAGCACCCGCGTCGAGACGATAGGCGAGCATGCCGATTATGTCAAATGTGTTACAACCCCGCCTCCGGATATTGGCGCAAATTGGGTCGCCTCGGGAGGTCTAGACCGCAAGATCTGCCTGTGGGATCTCAATGGCGCGGGTAAAACACTCGAGATTGATGTTCAAGGCGAAGAAATTGCCGAGAAGGGTTCTGTATATGCCCTGCGTGTTGGGCGCAACATCATGGCGAGTGGTGGTCCAGAAAAGACGGTGCGCTTGTATGATCCTCGAACTGGCGACAAGGTTTCTAAACTTGTTGGTCATGTTGACAATATTCGCGCCATTCTTATTGATGATGCTGGTGATACGATTCTTAGTGCTAGTGCCGACAAGACGGTTAAGATGTGGAGTATCAAGAACGGTCGCTGCATGTACACATTCACAATGCACGATGAGAGTGTCTGGTCACTTTTCTCGGACGACCCGACTCTCGGTGTTTTCTACAGTTCTGATCGCTCCGGTCTGGTAGCTAAGACAGATGTGCGGGGCAGCCTGGAGGAAATGGACGATGGTCTCAGTCTTGCTGTCGCACATGAACACATTGGAGTAGGCAAGGTTGTTGCCGCTGGAGGTCATATTTGGACAGCAACCAACAGGTCGTCGATCAACCGTTGGGAAGACGTCGATACAGAAACCAACATCAAGCTCCCAGAATCAGTTCGGCATCACAGAGCCACATCAAACGCCTCCAACAGACCCCGCGAAACTTCTCCTCCAGCAGTTAACGGAACTTCTAAGAAAGAAATCCCCGCTGAGTCTATTTTGCGCATTTCCGCAGCTGCCTCTTTTCCTGCACGATCTGGGCCGGACCCTGATTCAGCCACCATCACAGATGCTGCGACACGGAAAGGATCAGAAGCCATCATTGATTCTGGAGAGTCTGATATTAAACCAATTCATGCAGTGGCAGAAGAAACAATTGAGGGCCAATTTGGACTGCTCAAACACAGGCTGCTCAATGATAGAAGGCGTGTGTTGACATCGGACACGGCTGGAGACGTACTGTTGTGGGATTTGATCAAGGTTTGTCGCTTTTACTACGGCATAATGAACATGGCTAACTTTCGCAGTGCAAACCCATAAAGAGCTTTGGTAAACAGCATTTGGAGGATGTGGAGCATCTCGTCAACACAGTTGAAGCTGTAGCCCCATGGTGCTCTATCGATCTCAGTTCAGGAAATCTTACTGTGGTGCTGGAGCCGTTCAACTGTTTCGATGCCGAGGTATACGCAGACGAGCTTGAGTTGCCAGAGGCTGTAGAATTCCGAGAAGACCAAAGAAGTGAGTGCAACCACCACTATTGATACGGTTCAACTAACCCCTATCTAGTCAGTCTTGGAAAATGGATTCTTAGATATCTCTTTGCCGATCTCATTGATGAGGAAATCAGACGAGATGAGGCACATCGCCATAAGCTCAACGAGGGCATTGAAGCGAAGCAGAGTGCGTCTGGAGGAACCGCCGATGCTCCATTATCGATATCATTACCAAAGTACGTCAATCCGGACTGGGATGACGCAGACCAGGTCACCCCGAAACCAAATCTCAATCCCTACCCCAATACTCCCGGGTTAGGTATTGGTTTGGCAACTCCTGGCCCTAGTATCATGTCAGGTCCAAACAGCTTACCTGATGTACCTGAAAACGCCGCAACGAGTCCGATGACTCCTATAGAGAAGAGGACGTCGCATATTAGTCGTCCTTCCACCGAAAAAGAGGACTACTTTACCAGTCCCTTGCAACTTCTCGAGTCGGCAGTCAAGGCAGCTAGTATGGTTTCGACACCAACACAGGATAATGCAGATTCGAAGAAGTCGATAGATGGTGATAAAGAGAAGGATAAGGATAAGGACAAAGACAAGGCTGACAACGCAAAATCACCAAGCACACCATTTGGCAAGAAGAAGTTCCGCATGACATTTGGCACTAAGAAACTCTCACGGTCAGCTTCCCAAGCCACGACGGAGAAACCTGCTATTGTGGAAGAAAAAACAGAAGAGTCCGAGTCATCATCTGTCCATGAGAAGGAAAAGGAGGTTGATGACAGCTTCTACGGCGTTATTCAGAAGATCCATCAGGAGTACGATAAGCAATTAGCTGAGAATCCCGACAAGCCAGTCGAGACCCGGGTGGTGCCCAGTCTACCAAACGACACACCCGTTCTAAAGCTCCCACCTGGAACCAAGGTTGTCATTCAGGAGGAGACTTCGGGTGGCAGTGCCAACTTATACCAAGGTACTGTCGAGGATGTCGGTAAGGATGCAGACCTTATTGAGCAGAAGGCACCTATGTGGTTAGGAGATGTTTTACTTCAGAACATCATGCCTTTCAAGGAGCCGGTCAAGGTCTCGTTCGTTTTGTACCCGATGGATGACAGTCTCCCAGCCATCGCTTCGGCAGATGGAAATAACAGACTCAACGCGAACCGCATGTTGCGAGTCAGGAAGATCCTCTCTTACGTTGCCGAGAGAATTGAGCCTCCACTTGAGGAGCCTGAGGAGAACCCCATGAGGCCCGAAGAGTATTTGGAACTATATTGCAATGACCAGGTAAGCGCACTCTTTCTTCTTTTGTGTAGCCCTCTGTTTGCTGACCCTTCTTTAGCTGCTCTCCCCCGTGACAACACTCGCCACTCTCCGTACTCACCTCTGGAAGGGAGGCAACGATATCGTCCTTCACTACAAGGCCAACGGCAAGAAGGAAATCCGACCATTCCCTCCCCCTCCAGAGCCCAAGCCAGCTGAGCCTGAAGAAGCTCAGGAAGGCTCCGCTACGGAAGAGGCAACCACAAATGGCCAGGTCCCTCCTCAGCCTCAAGCACAAGCCGCTTGATTCGAGAAGGCTCCTGCATTGTTGCATATTGAACGAGAAGACGATCAGCGTCCAGTACCTTTCCATTTTCCATGCATTCCTTTTCATATACCAAAGGTAGACTTTTTATATCTAGCGAGTCCCTTTATCGTATATAGATTTGTACATAGGTTAAATGCCGCCGAGGCGCATATACCATTAGCGAGAAATTAAGCCTTTATCCCTCTTGGGCCGCCCATCTCTTGACGCCTTGCTCCGTGCTTGATATCATACAATTCCCACCAGTTTTGTTTTATTTTTGCGACCCAGATCGTTTATACCACACCGTTCATCGTGTTGATGGCCCATTGATAACTTCCCAGGAAGATAGCACCTCCTATAGAAATCCATGTTACTCGCGGCGCTAGACCGGCAAAGAACGCCCTGCTACCCTCCTCGCGCATTATCTGGGCAAATATCTTGGACACGGAGACGCTCTCCTTGGATAACATGACTCTTGTCTTGAGCACATCGAGCGGCGTAGTCAGTGCCGCGGAGAATCCACCAGCCATGCTTCCATAAAGAGCGCTTTCAGCGGCAGTGACCTCACGACCACCACGACGGCGACGTCCCCAGGACTTCATAGCCTCCCATAGCGGAAACTGGATCACAGTGAAAGGGACCTCACGGAATACGGTAATTCCCCAGCCACGGTAGAGCTCGCGCCACATGGGAACAAATCCATGGCTCGAGTATCGCGACAGAATAGCTCGCAGCGCAGCAGCCGAAGAACCACCATGATGTCCCGCCTGAGCACGCTGCTTAACAACCTCTGTCGGCACACGCACAGCACAAGCAGCGATCTCACCCGCACTAGCAGCAGCCATGTGCGTAACGGGAGCTTTCCATCCCGGCGCAGAAGTATTGTCCTTATCGGCCAGAAGACCCTTCACACCTTCGTACGTGCAGAAGAAGAAGGCAGCGCCAGGCGCAGAACCAACGAGGGCGGAACCGATTCCGCGATAGATACCATTGAAACCGCCCGAGGGAAAGAAGCCGGCCGAGGATTGAAGGCGGGTCTTGAGGGTGTCGAGAGGGAAGAGGGAGAGATCGACGGTTGTACCGGCGAGGGCGCCGGCGAGGAGGGCGGACTGGAAGGAAGGCGGGTCTGCAGACATGGCCTCGAAGGGGTCGGCGGATTTGTTATGATTCCAGTTCGAGGGTTGCAAAGTGGTCCTAGGAATGCTCAATGGGCTACACGAAACTCGGAGGACAAAGAGGGATATTGGAAGCTTCGGAGGCTTGGGCCGACCGAGACCGGCGAAATATTGATGGCTTTGGAGGAGCTTGAATATTTGGAGTCTATCGATAAGAGGAGCTTAGCTTGAGGGGCATCGCGGCTTGAGCTACCCTGTATAATTGGTATTAATTACATCACGCTCGCGTCAATTGTTTGACCCAACTGTCCTTTTGTGCTCAAGATGAGATACTCAGAGATATTATTTACGATCGTTTCAGGCGGTTCAAATAATATAAAAGGTACAATGGACACAGGTGAAGCGTTGGTTGCCGCGTTACACTGCATGCATACTCATCTGTCAATGCAGAGTTATGATGACTGCATTGCCGAAAGACAGCTTCACGTGTCTCGGTAAATAAAATGCCTTCAGCCGTCTATATCTCTGCCATGAAGCCAATCGATCAAAAGGTCAATTAATATGGACATGACCAAAAGTCAGGGTGACAAAGCAGTTAAAGACATAGAAATATTGTCATCGAGACAAATCTCATTAATAAACTATTTTGCTCAGACGTTCCAGTCTATCTTCCAGACCTTATAACTCCCAGAATAATCCATTGATCAAATCATCATCATCAACCGCTCATCCATTCAATCAATCAACAATTCGAAATGGTTGGATAACATTTGCATCCGTGTTTACATGTTATCCCGTGTGCTGGTGCCGGCCTTGTGGGTCTCCTCGGCCGCCTTCTTGGTTCGCTCTTGGAGGTTCTTGATGTCCTTGTGAGGATCAGTTTGGGATCGATCAGCCTTGACGGCCTCCTCGCTGTCCGAGGCGAGCTCGGGCTTCCAGTGGCCGCTGCCCTCCTTCTGCTTCTTGAGGGAGTCCTGCTTGTGCTTCTCGTAGTCGACATTGGTTTCTAGATGCAGTGTGAGAAGGAGATTATTCAACAGCTTCGAATTGGGCTAAAACTCACGGGTTGAAGACTCCTTGAGACCGAGGCGGGCGGATGTGGTGAAGAATCCTCGTCCCATGATCGTCTTGGTAGCCTGCGCAGAGCGCATGGTCATAATGGAGCGGGCTGACATCATCTTGGTGGTGGTAGTTGGGTGAATTATTGTTACAAGGGGGGATTTATTTCGAAGGATTGAAGGAATTGAATAGGAAAGAAAAAGTAGAGGGAGAAACAGCCGCAGGGGGAGAGACCAGAGCAAGAGCTTAATACTGTTCCCCTCGGGTATGAGTATTGACCATTTGCGGGAGAGTGACGTCACGAGCATCATCAACTTTACGCCTTCTTCTTTTTCTTCCCTTTCTCCTTGAAATGAAGATTCGATGCGTCAATTCTCCACTAACCATCCATGCTATCCCAATTGGGGTTATGGACCTGCTTGCGAAGCCTTTACCGAGGGAACGATTGCCATGAATTCTCTGGAGCGAAATAGGGACGGATACTAGGGGGTCCAATTGTGTGGCTGTAGTTGATAATATGGGCTGGATTGTTATTGTGATATTGTGAGACGAACCAACCTTGTTTGAAATGTGGGGTAGATGCAAGCAAGCTGTCCACCATTTCCAGCACGATTGTTGACGTTGACTATGAATGAACCTAAGCCATCGACTATTTCACCTGAAGCTATCCTAAGTTTTTTTTAATCATGCCTTGTGCTTCAGTATAAGTGGGAGTTAATGTGAGGGTTATTCTAAACCACTTACCATTATCCTACATTATCGAATCCATTGAGAACGATGGACTATTTACTGCAGAAAGATGAGTTCTTACTTGTGTATATATATCGGTCAATGACCTAACAATTCTCGAGTCGTAACTACACCATTGTCACACGTCACATACACTTACGCAGCAAATCCCTCATACTATACACAAGGCACATCACTCAACAAATGTCACAGGATGAGACTTCAAGTTATTTGAACATTCGTATATTCTCGTCTCGCAGCACTGAAGCCGCGTTGTCGCAACCAGACAGCGCCAATACCCAGTTAACAATAGCCACAAATGCAGTCTACCGCTGCAGTGTAAAACCAGGCTCGAGGGCCTTCCCATAATCCCAAAAATCTCTTTGTATCTGATCATGACATGTTTCCAAGGCTCCCCAACACTCCAGATGCTAGCCAAGGCGAGACAAAATATCTTAAAAAGAAGCCCGTCCTACCAGGACAAGGGCAAACCAAGCAACGCTCCAAAGTAAAAGCTACTCCGGTCCCAAAAAACAAGATAGGCCAGCGCTGGTGCTGAAGCCCATTCCATGAACAAGAAAACAAAAAGAGGACAAATATATAGGCCGTCCCAAGATGATACAAAGAAAAAGAAGGGGCAAAGAAAGGGGATTCCTTTTTCATTCCCGTTCATTGATTGCAACAACGGGGCAACACCAGAAATTCGACCAACTCCCCGTAATTTCCCAGATTCCGTCCCATTTAGGGATACCAATACTCGCAAAACACCGTTCGTCTCTGAACCTGACCACCGCCCAAAGATATTTCCAAGATGCGACCGATCAAATAACACCGGTAAAGAACCCCGCTTGCGAAAAAGCACTCCCTTCTATGTTGTTCTTTTTCTCTTGTTGACTTCATAACCCATGACCGCGATGAGAGAAGACATTTTGGTATGAATGGTGAGGTCAACCCACGCCTCCCATGTAAAAATGAAAACAATTGATGCCGAATAGTCCGATACTTGTGCCGCCAAACACCGATGCAATGTCGTCTTAAAAAGCAAAGAAACGCCCGTTCGTGTCTTGAAGCCTCATCTTGTGAGGCGGACACCCAACCCTAGGTATTTGATTTGTTGCAAAAATAACAAAGTAACCAAGCCGAAGATGGTATCGATCTTTATCATGCCGTGCCAGTAGTATCCTCATAAGCTTGTTGATTAAAACAAGAGGTGTCGATTAGGGATGTTTATACAGGTGAGATAGGTTTGGATGGTAAAAGTTATGGTTGTCGAAGATTGTTGTAGCCAACAATGTGAGCAGTCGCGTCAAGCGAATACTCCCCAAAAAGCTTTTGAGAAAACCAGCCCAGATGATAAGATGATGCCAAGATCAAGTCTCGGTCGGTCAATATGCCCGCCAAGATGAACAGCTGCCAAGAACGAACGGTTGTGTTTACAGTTCAAGGCGCATCGCCGGTGGTGCGACACACCAGTCAACTCATACAAGATGTATGGGTTGCGACCTGATATGGCTTACCATCGACGCATGGACTGTTGCATCCTGCCAGGCGATACTGACTGAGGAGGGCTTGACATGGTAATGCCAGTAGCGGGGTTGATGATGGGAATAGCATTGCGTCCACGGGTAGCGGAGGGCTGGTGAAGCTTCATGCTTGGCTGGTGCTGGTAAGAGGGAGGGATAAAAGCGGGAGATGTTGAGTTAAGAGAGAAGCCAGGAGCAACAGTGTTGGGATGTTGCGTGGGAGAAGAGTCGGGAGAGTTGCTGGCTAGTGAGGAACGCTCAGACGCGCTAGAGATGGAGACCAACTGCGAACAACAGGTCAGATGAATGCGCTGGGAATAGCGGCAGCGGAACAACTCACGTCAATCTCAGTCAACAGACCGGGGCAGAACTCCATGTCGTCCTCAAGATCGAAAGACCGGCTGGTCTCGAACTTGGTTCGGAAAGACGAGATGGCAGCAACCTCGGGGTCCTTCATGTTCATGTTACGGGGACCAGATCGGAACTGGCGCTGAACTTGTTGAGACATGGACAGACGAGGAGCTCTGCGATTTCGGCCGGCATGGTGGTTGTGCGACATGGGAGCGGGGTGCGCTGGGTGAGCGTTGTAGGTGTAGTATGCAGACATTATGCGAGTTGGGCGAAAGTCGCGTTGTTGTGATTTCGGAATTGGTGCGGGATTAATCTGGTGGGCGATAGAAACACAATCAAGAATTGAAGTGTTAATAGGTCGTCGTTAATGGTCGTGATGAACAAATCCAAAAGGTCGCAGACAAAATAGGAGAGGTGAGATGCTGAGGTGAGTTGTGTTGTAGAGGAGAGCAAGTTTGTTGGTTGATGTAGGTTTTTGGTTGACAAGAGGTGAATTGTGGGAAATAGAGTGGGAGCGAAGCGAGACGAGGTACAAGAGGAGGGGCCGAGTAAGAGTGGAAGGTGACGGGCTGGCTTTGATAAGTAAAATAGAAATGGAATGGGGACAGGCGGGATACCTACACTTTAGTGACAGAGGTGCACACCGGGGACGGCGGACAATTGGTTTCTGTTGGTTGGGGACACTGTGAACCCACTGAGATCCACTAAGTCCACACTAGAGCCCACATCAAGCGCCTGCAGGACCAGGAAATGAGGGTGGGACCACATTCTGGCAAATCACGACCGGCAAGCAGTGGCCAGGCTCTCTTTGCCACCTTGTTATGATTGGCATACGGATAGAGTAGCGTGTGCCACAGTGTAATCTTGGTGGCATGCTGCTAGTTTGATCCTGGTCGCTTGAGGTAGGGATGTTTAGAAGCAGCACAGTCTTTGTCGGTTCTGACGAGCACAGTACCACCAGCGTGTTCAGAAAGCTAGACAACACACACATTTGCTAGGGGGCTGAGTGCACGCTACTTGTCCTATTCTGGGTTCACCTGCACACCAGGCGGTATCCGAAACTCAGCGTCTATCCTACAAGGGTGTGAGCTACTGCACTCACACTCACAAGCCCAGTGCTAAATTGAAGATTGAATGTCGGCCTTCTCGGGGTTCCCCATTCCAGGCTTCGTCACTTGACTGTTCTCAGCTTTTGTCTCTACCACCAAGCATGCTTTGTATTGTGAGAACATCCCATCTCTCAGGGCTGTCTGTCCAGCACTGTACAGACTGGTCTGGTCTGGTCTAGTCTGTCGTGCCAGGGGTGCGCATTGTTCATCAGGTGAGTGACGGAATCTGGGCTACCCAGACAGAACCCAAACACACAGTGAGGATCCTCCACTTGTAGTCGCGGTCGCAGTCTCAGACTCAGGCACCATCATGACCGCGTGCTCTCCCACTGCAATTCCCCTGTGCTAGCGCAGGAAAGCCCCTTTCTGACCGTCCCCTTCAGGGCTCTCGCAGTCGTGAGATTAGGCGCTATGCCCTTGTGCAGAATGCTAATCTTGTCAATTGATTGGATTGCGCGCGCCTGTCCGTTTGTTGACATGCTGAGATTGTTATTATCCACTACTTTGATCCTTTGCCCATCCCATACAGAATTAATTGACTGCTGTTTCTCATCTGCGACGTTGAATGCCCCGCAGTGCAATCAATCTTTCAATATTATCATGGCGCACATATCTGATCTAGTGTATTGGAGCGGCCGAGGCACAGTACCATCAGGTACTGAATATCTTGCTCGCCTTGTCGAACGGGTCCCCAAATCGACCCACGACCACCAGCTAGGTCAATTTCGAGGTGCAGTCAGTCAAGTGCTTGCAGTTCGATGCAGCGCACTGCCGAAGCAGCCCCTCCAGTCACAATCGCATCGCATCGTCCATTGCGGGACGGGAAGGGAAGGGAAGGGAGGGAACGAGCGGAAAGGCAAGGCTTCAGGCACTTCTGCACTGTAAAGGTATCGGGGGGCGGCGAAGGCTCAGGTGGATTGGTGGGTAGGTAGGCGGTGATGGCTTGACCAGCACGGTACCTTGCGAGGCAGTGAGCACTAGGTCAAGTAGAGCACTGTGCATGACTGTCCAAGAAGCCCATTCCCGACCACCAGCGCAACATGAGGGAGGGTTGGTGTCAGCTATGACTGGGCGGCCTCGACACCCTGTCCCGTTCTCTTCACGATGGTTTGGGCCTCGACATGGGTCCTTGGTCGGTTGGAAACGTGGCGGACTGGGCTGGACAAAGACGCTGCACTGTGCTATTCTGTCATGGCCCCTCCAGTCTGCAGATCGCATCCCCTTCCCTTTGTTGTTGTTTTTATGCCCTGGTCAGCGGCCGAATGAGATGTTGTTGATAATCGACACTGTTTCCCCAGTGGTCGAACCATTATCGAAACGGTCTTCAGGGTTCTGTTCTGTGATGCTAACAATTGCCACAAGAGGCAAAATGATTAAGAGACAGATCATCATCATTCTCTGGCTTCTGGAAGTTCTGTGTGACGTGTGTGCCGGGATTGATTATCACCATGCTGTAGGGTAATGATACAAGGCATGACAGAGCCCAGACCATCTTCAATACCAACCTTGATCATGAAGAGTGAGGTTGATGAGTCCAGAAATGGAACCCTTACAAAACACTGTGGCGTTGTCCGTCAAGGTCAAGGGTAACCTCACCCACACACACCAACCTCGAGCCCCAACCCCAACCCCAACCCACGACTCCAGACCAGCTTCAGTTGCACTGCAGTCGCTTTTTTTGTGTGAGCATACATTGGCACTGCACCCACCCTGTACTGTGAAATCGCCCTGTCCGAAGGTCTGTTCTTGGCGAGACAACTCTCGATCGAACATGGCGATTGCAACGTCTTTGCGGGCGTCTACCGAAAATATAACACAAAGATCAGGGTCTCCAAAGTGCACAACACCCAACAGGTAAGATCGTGTTTCGTGTCACAGAACATAAGGGAACGATGTTATCAATGATCGTCGTTTGGATGGTGAGCCCTGACGATAAGGATAAGCAAGTGACGACGGCGGCAAAACATATGCATAGCTTTAGGTTGCGGTATTCGTTCGGTGTTTTGCTATGCACCTACTTTGGAGTCTGATGCATCTCGTCAATCGTTTCATCATCTTGAGAGGTCCGCTTTAACGCCAGCCTCATCTTATCGTACCAAACTATTCTCATCCGCATGTTCAGAATGCACCACACCAACTCATGTGTAAATACTGTATGTATTTCAGGTTTAGAATATTCTTTTGGTCTTTGATACTGCCTCCTCTGGTGCAACCCAATCCAACCTCTCTCTTCCAGTCACAGCCGCAGCTAGATCGTCACTTATTCTTTATCAGACAAGCAACCACCTTGCCCTGTCCTGTTAAGCCTGTTATGTTCTGCTTTGCTCTGCCTCAACGTCAAAGCGTCCTATCAGGGCTGCCTGGCTTTCGCGATCTTCCGCTAAATTACCGTACTGGACCACGCCACGAGAAACCTTCCAGAGCTCTTTGTGTCATTTGCCAGTACATCATTGCGGGGATGGGCTGCCCGATATTACGCTATCTATTTTGGGCTGGCGATGAACTCAACTTGCCGAGGGTCTGTTCGCGATTGTTGGCGGGAGCCGGCGTGCTTCTCTTGTTACTGTGCTTTGGCTCCCCCCCCGTGCCGATCACTCTCCAAGAACTGGTCAGTACTCTGATACATAGTGAATTCCCGTTCCTGGAGAGAGCTCCCAAATTCCATCCCCGAAAGATTTCGAGACCCTTGGCCGAATGCGTGAAGCTCTGTGTTTCGGCCTCCTAGCGCGAACCATGCGGTGGTCTAGACAGGTCGTGTAGTAGAGAACAAAGACAGGCGTAAAGTCAATATTGACAGGTACAACCTCACGGTTCGGGGAGCAGATCATCCAGAACTGCACTACACTACATGCAACAACTCAGATACCCTTAAGGGTCTTGGTGGCAAAAGACGTTATTGCGTGCGTCCAAGGGTCTGCAGAGGACATTCGGTATTCAACCTGCCAGCCTCAATATGTAAACTGGGATTATCTGCCAGGGAAAGAGAGACATATTGACATAAAGGGCAAAGTCGAAGTACAGTACAGTACTGTTCTCAAAGGCCTCACTGAGTCAGACGTCTTTAGATTTCTCCCCGTCTGCCCACGTTGACGCAATCAGCCGTACATACCCATGCTTAGTTGCAAGACCCATAATCTCATTCCATCAACCCACGATCTCAGCAAGCAGCAACCATGCGCACGCATCTAATTGTTCACAGACAGTTGTTCAATTTGACCATCACGAGTTCCATTTCATAACCCCTCTCGATGTATATCATAAGACGAGCCCATTATATAATGCACTCGGCGTACCATATGCCGTCGGTACACCGCCATTTCTTAAGGACTCTTGTCGGCTAGAGCGCTTCTCTCGCCGTCGTCTCGTCTCGACTTGACCTTGACCTTGACTGTATCTGTCTCACCAGGCGGAGAACAATGGCAGAGGAAGTCCGAGCGCACTCAGCCCAGACCGCGCCACCCCTTGCTTCAATGCGAGTCACCCCGCGCGCCACACTTTGCGGGGACATACATAGCTTTCTACATACGTCACCTGACCAGACATTCCATGATGACTTTCAGACCCATGACTTCAGCGCTGATTCGTCGTTGGTTTTCAAGAATACATTTCAAGACTAATCACCGCCGAAAAAAGTATACGAAAACACTGCACGCATGCCTCAGATCTTAAAGCTTCATTATTATTTATCATGCATGCCTGGAACTTGTAGTTTCCCTAATAAGATGGAGTCATTCAGACCCATTCTACCAAAATGAAGAACTTATTGATGTTGACAAAAACATACAACAGCGGGGATTCGCTGGTCGTCACCGACCCAACTACTAATCCGCCCCTTACCAGCTTGACTATGGGAGAGCGGACGGGATCCCGTATTTTCTGGTAGGTATGGTCGTATGTGCTTGATAATGAGCAAAAACCAGATTATATCCTCGTTTGTCACTGACACGACATGGTGTTGATGGGAACAATGGAGGGCCAACCAGCGTGAAAATGCACGGCGGCCAGAAGACCTGAGCCAGATTGTGAGGGATGATGGTCTACTCTAGAATAACACTTTCTCCACGTCCCGTTGCCGTTTAAACGTACTACATCGGCGGGGAGCCGTTACCACTTGTGAATGTCAAACCTTTCCGACTTGCCTGGAGTACCTTCAGTAAAGATACACGTTATTCTTTCAAATCACAAGCACTATATCCCAATGCTTGTTGTCCCTTGTCTTTGTTCTATTATGCTGCGGATTAGTAGAACGATGCTCACCGTGTTGCACCGCCATTCCGTCGATTGGTCCACTTGGTTTGAGTTGACTTGCTCATACAGATAGCTTCTTTCGATAGTGGCTGTGTTGCAACGCCTTAGGAGTGTATCATGTGTTGCGTTTTATGCTTGTGTGGCGTTCCGATATTCCTGGGGAGATTTCGACGATATAACCAGGACCAGCCGAAACCCAAGTTTTGGTTGAGCCATTGGGATCTGTTACGTTTGTGTTGGGGAACTCTTTTTCTCAGAAAAAACGTTCCATATGGCGACCTGGAAGCACATCCTGTAGTGTATTCTCATAGCTGCGCAATCGTGATACACGTATTTGTAGATAAGACTGAAGCCCTCATTGTATGATTAGTGGAATCTCGCAAAGCCTTTAGATATGGCACCATATGTTGATAGTAAATTCTATTGTATAAACCTAAAACCCATAGATCATCTAATTATTCAAACCGCTTCCTTAACCATATAGTTTCACTCTCAAGACACGACTTCTCCTGAGACCAGCTAAAAGGTATTCTGCCCTGAGTCTAAAATTCATTATCCGCCCTAAGTCTCAGTAACGTTATGCTCAGTTTTCCTTCACAATATAAACATTACAATCGCCCTACATGAGCCATGATTGTCTTTATGGTAATGGCTTATAAGTGGAAAACCGGCCTAGGAAAGAAAGATCTACCCGTGTGAGTCCTGCAACGAGATCTGCTCAAGTTGCGTCTCTGCTCGACGGGTAGTAAGGAGGATCGGATAAGAATAGGTTTCCAACCTGGGAAGCAAAGAAACAGGATAGAAACAACAGTCACCGCATGGGTAATGGCTCGAGCCCTGAATCTCTAGGGAAAAACTTGGAACAGCAATTAGTCGGGAAATTTAGCTTTATTTCAATACAATCTATCGTGCTGCGTACATGCCTGTATATATAACCTTTGGGCTGTGGTTCCTAGAGGCATTGCTTCAATGCTGAAGGATTATACCTGGATTGGATGTTCAGATTCAAGACAATCACAACGGCATTCATTGTGCCATGTCGACCTGCCCACAGCCTTTACTGGAGGCTGAAGACGGTGGTACATGATATCGTCCCTACACCAGCTCCTCCTCCCGAATCAAATATGGAGTAACCAAGCTAACGGCACATGAGGGAGACTAGGAAGCATACCGTGTCTGGCCTACAATTTATCTTTGCTGTTCCTTCTTGTCATAAAATCTATGTTTTTGATCTGCCAGTAACCGTCGTACCGATATTCGTTTCTGCTGGCATTGCACAATATGTGAGTATAGACACAGATACGACAGGCTCCTTCGTTCGCCTTTTCTAGGGAGAAACCTTTCTGTGGGTTAGGGCATTAATATCGCCATAAGCTTTGGTGGCATTTGCCAGATAAGAAAGCCTACCTGAGTTGCTGAGCCTTTCGCGTTCAACTCGAATGTACTGAGTGTCTTCACACAAGAGTGGGTTACTTGGCATCCCTTTCTTGTGTTTCTACGCCAAGCTGACCGATGAGCCCAGAATGACCATATTCCATTTACCAGTAGGTCAGAAATAAGTAGCAGACGTACACTGACATGGAGAAAAAACGGTGACATACATATAAAAACCTTCATATTTCGCCCCCATAAAGAATGGTCTCTTCGCTATAGCCATTGTTCCTTGCAGTTTTAATTGTAGACTCCTCCGCTGCCGTATTCTATTCTTTCCAGCATCATCGACCAGGGTGATCAACACACGTCTTGATTTACTCTTCTTGCCCTTCTCAGGCCTAGGCACCTGCCGTATCTTGGCATCTATCCTGACTGAATTGGGTATCTACCTTAGGTAGGTAGATTCATGGCTGCCGGCTTCCTTCCTTTCACGATTGGAAGAATTCCCACCCATCAACGTTCCTTCCCCCTCGACACTGCACGACAGGCACTTTAGAATCTCCTGTTGCTGAACCCCCGTTCTTTTCTTCTTCTCTCCTTCAACTCGACCAGCAGAACTTTCGGCACTATGTTCGCCAACATGGACCTGAGCGCTATGCTCCAAAACGTAGTCAAGATGCTAGTGTCATACTTGTGCTATCTGATCGCCACAGAGTTCCGCGATTACCTTGAGTGCAGATTTTTCATCAGTGAGTAATCCTCCTTGCTGGTTCTTTTTGTGTCTGGAATCTGTATAACGGCATTGCTGATACTATAGCAACTCATGACAGGAACTGGTTGTGCTCGTTCCTTGTAATCGCGCCTCTGCAGATTTTCGGCTGTCTCATCCACCTCGAGATAGACATGCTGTTTCAACGAAGTACGTTAGACCACCAGTAACTCTGGTGGAATATGTCAGCTCAAAGACTGTAATGGTCTGAGTAGCGGGCCAGGCTTCGGCCTGCTGTGTCAAGCGGTCCCGCGTGATGACAACGAGTTCAGGTCCGTTGGGATACTCTTGGCGAGGAGTACCAAGCGCTCGACAGTTGAATCCGAAGGGCCTAGGTGGGGTCGGGACTGTAACGGTCCCTTCTCTACAAACAGCAATACTTGTTTGCTCAGCAACTGGGGGATCGGCTCGGCATCTGGGGGTTTGTGACATGTTCACTTTGACGGCTATGGTTCGACATCTGGGGGCTCTGTTCGTTTCTCTGATTTTCCGAGACTTTGGCCAGAAACCTTTAGCTGATAGGTTTTTCATAATAGCTGCGGTTCGTCACCTGGGGCTCTGTCCATATTCCGTGGACCGGTTCGAAATCTGGGGACTTCATTCTTTTTTTTCTCACTGTGCTCATGGCCAAGTAGCGATGGCACGGAGAGGAAAGTCCGAAACCTGGGGTCTTTGTTTGTACTTGGTGGCTGGGTTTGAGATCTGGGGGCTTCCTTCTTCTTTCTCCTCGTCGTGCGCATTTTGAGCAGGGAGGAGGGTAAATAAGAAAACGATCTCGTTCATAAAGGACAATCGTTGTTCCCGTCCAATTCCCAAGTGCCCCATTGGTAGTCGGGGTCACGACGGGAACTCAAACATGCCTGAATCCATCCCGTTAGAAGGAAGAAAATGCTGACAGTTTTTATCTCCCTGAGAAAGCCCATGACAAATCTTGAATTATAGTATTCGGGCTTCCAGTACCAAATGACGGTTTTGGCCAACGCGGAAACTACATGGGTAAAAAGTAGAGTGGTAACCAGCAATACCGCCTCTCCTCCTTCGTGTGCCTGAAGAGGTGGGGGGCCAGGAGAAAAAGGACCAAGTGCATCAGGTATATGAAGAACCTTTGACTGAATCTCATATCCCCGAGAACCCACAGCAACCAGCCAAGGTGAGATCTTGTAGCGAGGAGTCGTGGGATACATCGTTATGCTGATGTCGGGTTTAAATTACCAGGCTTTCTTTCTCGGATGTGTTGCTTAAAGCAGCGGTGCCTCCAGTGCGAAAGGTGTAGCAGAGGAACTGGAATATTTCGATGTAATTTATGGGATTTTTACTCAAGTGCCACGTGTAATTAGGGCTTTAATGGGAGAGTTTGTGTTGAGGGTGTTACTTTGAGGTTGTCTGGGAACTTTGTGTTACTGACTGGGCGTTGACATCAAATCTTGGTAGAAATGTGTGCTGTTTATCTTGTAAGTTTGATAAATCTTGGTATTGTCCATGGACTCGTTCAAGTCAATTATCCATATCAACTCTAATTAAGCTCGTTGAAGGAAACTTAATGCTATGATCAATGAAACAATCAGTTTGTACCTGACGTAGTAGTTACCTAGTAATATACGTCGCGTGTCGTGTCGATTTATTGAATGACTCTACCATTTACTGCTGTATTCTGCTCAAAGATTTGGGTAGACCCGGCTGAAGATCCGGGTGGCCAAGTTTGAATTCTCCGACCCGTGGTCCCACACCCGCTCACTACCTACTCTCTTAGCCTTTTTCTTCAATTGTAGTCATATCTCACTCCTCTCACCACAAACCGAGTATTGTCGTACGCTACAATGGACTCGTTTCATATCACACCAAACTCTTCAGTGGCACAAATTCTGTTTGTTGCTACCTCAGTAATATTGCCTATAGTTCTTATCTTCATCTTCTCGCGTAAGATGAGCAGTCGATCCGCTTCCAAATCTTCACTACCTCTACCAGCCACTGATGAGATTGTACGTCTACGAGTGTATCCAGTAAAGTCATGCCGAGGTTTCGATGTACAATCAACAAAGCTTCTGCGAACAGGTTTGGACTTGGATCGTAACTGGATGTTTGTTACGGCTGAAAAGCGCGAATTCATCACCATCCGAGGGAACTCGAACATGACTCTTATTACAACAGCTTGGAATGTTGACACCGACACACTCACTATCGCTCTCAATGAATACAAGTTCGAGATACCGGCTCATCCTACGACTGAGTGGTTAGAGAAGAACACTGAGCTGAAGAAGGCGGGCATTTGGGGCGAGCAGACCGACGCTTGGGAATACTCAGACATGCTTACAAAGCCTATCTCGGAGTTCCTGAAAATGGATGTTCGTCTCGTGTACAAAGGCCCTACTCCTCGAGTTCTGCGTGGGAGCGGAGCCCCTCAACGTCTTGGCCGTGCCGAAGCCACAAAGTTTGCTGACATGATGCCTGTGCTGGTAAGTCACATGAGCTAGAATGATGACAAGTGAACTAGTACTTCTGCTAACGTGAGATACGTACAAGGTTGCTTCCATGGCGAGCATGGCTGAGTTAAACGAACGTCTTGTTCATGCCGGAGAGGACAAGATCGAAATTGAGCGTTTCCGGCCAAACATCATCATCCGTGGCAGTGTGCCGTGGGTTGAGGACGGATGGAAGAATCTACAAATAGGAGAAGGTGAGCACCGCCTGGATCTTGACGTAGTGTGCCGTTGCCTGCGGTGCCAGGTGCCCAACGTACACCCTATCACGGCCGAGAAGCACCCGCGTCAACCTTGGAACCAACTGATGAAGTACCGACGAATCGATCCCGGGCTCAAGTTCAAGCCAAGCTTTGGAATGCTGTGTGCACCAAGTGTCGAAGGAAATCTCGAGGTTGGGATGAAGTTTCAAGTTACAGCCATGACAAATGACCACTTCTTCATTAGCCCTATGAAGTAAGCTAGAATGGGCACAAGACAAAATGGCGGGAAGAAATTGTCAGTGTCAAAGTCGTGATTTCAAGGACAACAACGGCGAAAAAATGTCCACATATGGTATGCATTTTATAAATGGTGACGGACCGACATCACAACCCAGACACCACTTTATTTGGCTGACGGATATCGAAAGGAGTGGACAATACTTCTTGGCCCTTTCTTATCGTGGCACAGCTGGCGATGAATGTCCGTCGTACGTAGCACCTGGGAAACTCGTGCGGCGTATCAAGGCATATTCAGGGTCTGCTATAGTACATTTCCTTGCAATACACATCACATGCTTCCTACCATAAGGGACCCGATTTTAGCATAAAAGCTGCGTGACATACCAAAAATTGGCTTTTGTGAAGATGAATGCCTTGCCATTCATGCTTCTAGACTCATCTCGGTCACAAGTCAGGACATCCAAAATAGATTTTGTAATTTGATAAGTATAATCTACCTACAAACTAAACCGATATTTTAGTCTAACAAGACACTTTTAAAACCACAACTAATGTCACTAGACCGCAATCCTGGGAGCTCAAGTGTAAATACACAATTACACCAACTAGTCTTCACGATCCAGTATATTAGCCGGAACACACCACCAGTAACACACAGCCTCAAATGGACGCTAGCAGTGTACCTTTGATAGTGATGGGCTCGTACAATAATGGCTGCGAACCTTTGATATACGGGGAAATTCAAACGAAGGTATCTGGAAACGCCCGTTTCTCTGCAGAATGATGCCTTAGCGTAGGCTGAACGAACAACAAAGAAATCTATGCATAAGGAAAACTAATCTTTGTTTGGAACCAAGAAGTCAAAGAGGTCTTTCTGTCGCGGAATCCACGGCATGGATTGCTCCTTGGTACCATGTACAGTGAGTGACGCAGAACCAGATGCAGACAGCTCCAAATAAGACACTTTGAAGAAGACTATCAGCGGATAGCTGCCTACACAGCATACATAAAACACTTTGATATGGTATATGTTAACTCTCAGATGTTCAAGTAATCATATGAGAAAAACTGAAGGGTCTTTCATCTTCGCCATATGATACCACTGGCCTAGACTGGATGGCGTGCTATGTTCGCACCACACCATAAGCACTGGGCGCCCTCTTTGATCTCTTGATCCCTCTTTGAAGCAGACTCGAAACTAGATAAAGTCATGCCATTTGCCGAGTTTTCTTAAGCAAAGTGACTGGGATGATGGTTCGGTCATTTCTAGTTCCGTGTTAGCTGTCTTTGATACACGAACAAAGGCGACAAAAGGGTGGACTGGAAGAGGGCAATGAAACATGTTCTAAACAGCTCGTGAAAAGCCTAAATCCATAAATTATTTCGACTTACAAGGCTGCAGCCTGTAATTTGGGTGAAAAGGTTGACTTTGTGATTCATTGGCCGTGCAAGGCTCTTCGCGGGGCTTATTTTTTTTTTAAGTGCCACCCGACAAGCTTACAGTGAGTTGCACAGCCTCCGTTTAAAGCATTCATAATGGCCTAGATTCTTAAATCTCTCATCATCCCCGACAACTCCAGCGCAATCGCAGATCGGGAACAGTAATCATTTCAGAGATAAACATAGAGATACAATCATCATGGGCGAGAATCTTGTCATTTATTACAATGACTCCATTGATTCGGATAACCTCGCCGCCGCTATGGCCCTGTGGAAGGCGACATACCAGAGACCAAACACTCGCCTAATTTGGATTATAGAGCCTCGCCAGGTGTGCTTTGGACTATCCATGACAGCAGAACAAGTTTCTAAGTGCAAGGATTTGATACAAGAACACTTTGCGTCACTCGGGAATCCCTTCAGGGTGCTTTTGGGTGGACTTATCGATCAGGCGGATCTTGATAATATCAAAGGACTTACAGAGACCGATCGCCAGTTGGTAAGCTATTCTTGTCGGAATTTCGTGCAATGGTCTTAATAACTCGAATATAGTTACAAATGGCTGTAAAGTCGAACTACGGATCAAAGAAAGATGCAGAGCTTCATGGACATCTCACTGCTTGGGACTTTGCTTCTTGTTTGGCCGAGTGGTCAAACAATGCACCTAACGAAGTTTTCGTGGACTTGGAAAGTCTAGACGAGATTGAAAACCCAGTAAACCTCAACTTTCACCACCATGAAGAGCTCGTCAATCGGAGCGTGGATGAGCTGAAAGCATATGATAACATCCTGAAGCAATCTTTTCCAAAGCGAACAGAGAGCCTACGAAGCTGGTACAAGGGGTGTGCCAAAAGGATCGAGCAAGAAGAATGCAATTCGAAGACCTCTGTACAGCCCCTGAACTTGAATACTGTCTATAAAGCAATCGAAGCTGCGGCAAGTGTTCGTTTCTTTGGAGGCTCTTCATTGAGGATTCTGCGGAAGTTTCTTGAAAAAGGCGTGGCTGGTAAAATCAAGTGCCATTTACAAGTGGTATGTTTCAAGTTAAGGCAGAGCTATCTGGTGTACTGACGATTTTCAGGGTTCTTGCGATATGTCGGCAAATCTATTCGCAAATCAATTCAATATTGCGTTGAATCGAGAGGCTGCCAAAACAGTGCTCAATCGATCAACAGAGTTCTCAAAGTTTACTGTTGTGCCTTCACACACCGCGCAAAGTATAAAGTACTCAGCGCTGGGTCTGAAGAATGCTGGAGGCCACTGCTTAGAGAAGCGAATCCTAGGCTTCAACTGTCGCGAGGATCCCCTCAATATCGTTACAAACAGAGTCTCATTAAACGGCCAATACTCTGACAAAGCGTACCCCATGCCTGACTTGACCGCATTCTTATGTGCGCTTGTTCCTGAGTATATGGGATCAAAGATGGGATTCATAGAGGTCGATGAGAAGGATTCCAACGGTGCACTTCTCTTTAGACGTTCTGATGAGGGGATTCAGATGTACGATTTGAGCGAAAGCAAGACATTAACGGAGTCTGAGGTGACGGAAGTCTTTGAGGCAATATCAAGAGGCGAAGTGCTACTGGATCAGGGTTGATACCCAATGGCTGGCGTCCTGGAAGGTAATAGACGATTCTTTTTGTTATCTCATTTAATCACACATGTATGTTCGTGACATGGATGCTTCTAAAGCTCTACTACCACGGCTTTTTAGACATGAATAATGAAATCTGTATTTCTCGCACATACTTATTGAGTACCCAAAGTAAGCATGAGTACTGAATGTTTTATGCCAAATTATGTTTACAGGATGATTCACCACAGAAGGTACATAGATGTTGACGTTGCTGTCGCCACAGTAGCCTGGTCATATCGCCAATCAGCCACTAGACCCTTCAATGTGGCGCTGTCAGCCTTGCTAACTCCCCTCCTCAACTTACCTTAATCAACAAACCTTCAACAGCCTCAGGCTGTCGCAGGCGTTCCTCTAACGGTCTCAACTCACCGGGCATATGAAAGGTGTCTAGACGGTACATATATCAAGAGTCATGTCCGCCAATTATTGGCAGTCAACGCAATGTCGCTTCTGGAACTTTACTAAGGAACAGCTCGCGACGATGCGACAGAAGCTCGAGGAAGACAATGCAGAGCTCGTGCGCATGTTTCCGCTCCCTCAGCAGCGTCACTTAAACATATACTTTAATCAACGTGGGTGACTCTATTAACATTCCCAGCCCTGACAGTATGGCTGACACAAACAAACAGAGCTGATAAGGCTGGCCAAGCGATTGACGATCCGACAACAATCAATGGCTACGGCGCAAGTCTACATGAAGCGATTCTATTCGAAAGTCGAGATACGTCGAACGAACCCGTACCTTGTCATAGCGACGGCGATATACCTTGCGTGCAAAATAGAAGAGTCGCCCCAGCATATCCGACTTATTGTTACAGAGGCGCGACAGATGTGGGGAGACCTCGTCGCTATCGACACATCGAAACTGGGAGAGTGCGAGTTCTTCATGATAAGCGAAATGCGATCGCAGCTCATTGTATACCAACCATACCGAACAATCACAGCCTTACGAAGCGAACTTGGATTGCAAGAGGATGAGGTGCAGCTCGCCCGGTCGGTGATTAACGATCACTTTATGACGGACCTTCCGCTACTATATCCTCCGCATGTCATCGCAATGGTAGCCATGCTATTGGCCTTGGTTCTCAGACCCAATAACTCTGGCCCCGGGCAGAACGCCTCAGGAGCAGCGGCAGCTGCCGGATTGGCAGCAGCTCAACAGGCGCTCATGCGAGCACAAGGCCAACAGACGTCGGGGCAGGGAGGGACACCAGATGCTGCAACTTCTGAGCCTAAGGAGAGGCAGCAGCAAGCTCGAGTATCACGGGTTCAGAAGTTCGCCAAGTGGCTGGTTGACAGTAACGTGGACATTGCATCGATGGTGGATGCAACGCAAGAGATCATCTCCTTTTACGAGTGTTACGAGCACTATAATGACAAGCTCACCCGGGAACAAATCAACAGATTTGTCAAAGCACGAGGGTTGGACAAGTGACCTGGGTCCTAGAGACACGAGAAACGAGACATGAAGCTTTTATGGGACAATTATATGATTGGGCTTTATGCATAGTTTTGGTAGGCGTTTTTCGGAGTTTGTTCCTTTCAACTTAGAGGTGATGTTTACACCTACTTTCATGTCTGAACTTGTGTTAGCGAACACATCTGTTTCGGATTGTTATATGTACGCAGTAGTATGATGCCAGAACCACATACTTCTGCACACGCTGTGACATGGACCAATTATACCAAGCCACAGGGGCGCTACATTTTACCCTAGTTTCTTGTAAGTCTCAGAGCTAGCAATACCCTCCCAATGAGCAAGGGATGTTGGGTTGAACAGCTGTCCTCCGTAATACTGGAACACTTGTCCTAATCTTTAAGATCTTGTTCACTTCAGACACATGGATTTGTCTGTGCCTGCCAAGCGTCGACCCAACAAAGCGGTATCAATCCATTACAGCAATATCAATGTAAACCTAGGTACCTGGTCCCAGGGTCATAAAAAACTTGAGCTGCCCCCGACCATAAGAGACGAAATAACTTAGTCACTTTATGAGAGGCTATATATGCTCTTAGGCTGTTTATTTGTGGCACCCTAAACTTTGGTCTCAAGTTTTCCTACCACCCCTAGCCTGGCCTGGCATGAAGAATTTTTTGATAGACGAGGCCTCACTCTGGATCTAAACAACCAATTAACTGATAAAATTCCCGTCGCTAGTTTCAGACCATGTGAATATTTGCATTCTTTCTAGAAGAAATTGGTTTAAACATGAGGAGCTCTTCATGTTTATGCCGAGACAGAGCGAGGATGCTGGCAGCTAGAGACAGCAATAGAATAGCTCAGCGGGTCCTTCCGGGACACTAAGCATAATACAGTGCCTCTGATTGATCGCCAGACATGGAGGCCCAGCAGTGCCCGACAGCGACCACGGCGGCTTCTAATAGCCCGCGGGGGTGCTTAGCTCCACTATAGCAATTCTGGTGGTATTTTTTTGAGCAAAGCAGCAAAACATTAACCCGGTTTGGGGTTCCCTCCCAGCTACCAACGTCACAGCTCGCTCGCCAATTGGCATTTCAACACCAGCTTTTTCTTCCTGACCCCCGATCTCCTGTTTAGCTATGTCCTTCCGGTAACCCGATAGCCTTACAATCGACGTCGCTGCAGCTCGACAAGTCTTATCTTATAAACCCATAAAGACGACGCTTCCCTGCAGCGCAGGGCTTTTTGCGCCCGTTGCGCCCACCGAACCTGAAATCTTGCCGGATCGAGATATGCCACCAGCGCATCTATAGCTACCGTCATGAGCGTGACCAGTATTGTTGAGGGAGTTGAGGAGGGACTTAGAGAGCCACAAAACTCTCGCGATGCTCGAGTCGAAAAGCTTTGGGCGAGCCTTGAGCCCGACCATACCGGAGAACTTGACCTCAAGGGTCTAAAGAAGGGGCTTCGGAGGATTGATCATCGTAAGCGAGGGTCCTTGCTGGCTCACGCTTGATAGAGATACTGATGAGCAATTGCAGCCATGAAGAATGCAGACGACATGCTAAAACGTATAATGGAAGAGGTGGATAAGAATGGCGATGGAAAGATCCAATACAACGGTACGCACATCTGTCTACCCTGACCGTCGAGCGTTCTCCGACCCTCCGATATTGCCTCGGTTCCTGCGGCCGCGATCTTGAAAGCTTACTTTTCGCTTTTTTACGCAATTTAGAGTTCCGAAAATTCGTCGAGAATGCAGAGCGTCAGCTTTTTGCCCTTTTCAGATCAATTGACAAGGACGGAAATGGGAAGCTGGACAAGCTTGAGCTTCAAACAGCTTTTAAGAATGCCGGACTCACACTATCGAACCGCCGCCTCAGCGAGTTCTTTGATGATATGGATTTCAACAACGACGGTTATGTCACATTTGACGAATGGCGGTCAGTATTTTATTCTAACTTTCTTCAAATGCTTCCTTTCCTTCTTTTTTCCCGCTTGTAACCCCCCACTGAACGTCAGTCGCATTCCGTCAGATGCTTGGTGCTCATGACTGACCCTCAGTCATTTTGGCGGGGATAACCCTCATAACGTCATGTGCCAAGCCCAAACTCAACCACACGGTGATGCATTTGCAACCACTTCCTAGTGTTGATATACTATTCGCAGCACAATAAACGGATCAGGGACTTGCAGCTGATCATGAACTATTAGAAACTTCCTCCTATTTATGCCCCCGCACGATCACGATTCTCAACTTCATGCCGTTCTTGACTTTTACTACTCGGTGGTTAGCGTAACTCCAGAAGGAGACACGCTTGTGAGTGAGGAAACATTAGAGGGTTTAGGTACGGACGGCTTCCGCTCTCTTTTCATCACTCTCTTTGGCTCTCTTCTTCGAGTCGCTTTTCCCTTCGAATACCCAAAACCCATCCCCGACCGGACATCAACTTCCGTCAGTCAACCCAGCACCTCAAATTCGAATGACTCCCCGAACACGACCGAAAACATGGCTACCGCGGCCGCGGTTTCATATCCCGACTACGATGACCCAGCTACCGAGATATCGCAGGAAGTCGAATCGCTTACACAAGACCTGGACGATGGCACCCATGAACATACCACTGGAGCTTCAACAGCAGTGCACAAGAAGTTTAGACTAACACAATTTGTACCTGATCCAGGCTACTTTCTAGCAGGTGCCATCGCCGGTGGAGTGTCGCGTACGGCTACTGCGCCTCTCGATCGGTTGAAGGTTTATCTGCTTGTGAACACATCCAGTCGAACCGAGACAGCGGGTGCAGCGCTTATGCAAGGCCGTCCTATCGCCGCTTTACAAAATGCAGCAAAGCCCTTTGGTGATGCGGTTCGAGATCTCGTTCGATCGGGAGGTGTTCGAAGTCTCTTTGCAGGTAAGACTTGTGCATCATGAATCTTGGCCAATACCAGGCTTGTGGCGCAAGCCGATACTAATGATACTAGGAAATGGTCTGAATGTTGTAAAGATTATGCCAGAAACAGCCATAAAATTCGGCTCATATGAAGCTGCTAAACGAGCTCTTGCCAATTTCGAGGGTCATGGAGATCCAAAGAAGCTAAGCTCGTGGTCGAAATTCGCCTCGGGTGGTCTTGCTGGCATGATTGCGCAGTACGTCTCAGCCAAGCTTTGTGACATGCAATACTAACAGATAATAGGGCTTCTGTTTATCCTCTAGATACCCTCAAATTCCGGCTACAATGTGAGACCGTTAAAGATGGCCTTACAGGCGCCGCTCTCGTTCGTCAAACTGCTGTCAAGATGTACGCCGATGGTGGTCTTCGTGCCTGTTATCGAGGCCTAACAATGGGACTCATCGGAATGTTTCCCTACAGTGCTATCGATATGGGCACCTTCGAAGTGCTGAAAAAGTATTACAAGTCTTACTATGCTCGGCGAGATAATCTGCATGAGGACGACGTCAAGCTAGGAAACATTGCTACAGGAATTATAGGCGCCTCATCTGGAGCCTTTGGAGCCAGTGTGGTCTATCCATTAAACGTGGTCCGAACACGACTTCAGACCCAGGGTACAGCGATGCATCCGGCAACATATACTGGTATTTGGGACGTGACGAAAAAGACGATTCAGCGAGAGGGTTACCGGGGCTTGTACAAGGGCCTAACACCCAACCTTCTCAAGGTCGCGCCCGCTTTGAGTATCACCTGGGTGGTATACGAGAACTCCAAGAGGATTCTTGGATTGAACTAGTCGCCCCACCTAGCTCTAAGCCAAAAGAAAGGGACACAAGACACGAGACTGAGGATGTGATTCCAGTTCTCACAATCAACATTTACTACTTACTATACATACGCACGCAAATTTCACATCAATATTCAGGAAAGCGGGGGTTTTAGCGATTGGATGGCATTGTGTTACGAAGGGGAAATCTCATGGCGTTGAAAGGATTGATTATCGGATGAAAGTGGTTCACAGCCATGGTTGATGGACAGGGTGATGCTTCGAATGACACCACACCACACTACATTATATCACACTGCACTATACTTTCTCATTTTGTAGGTGTAAGAGCGATGGCTAGAATTGGGTGAACATGTTTTTGTTCAAAGATAAGATAGAAGAGAAGCGAGTATATGAAGAGATGGAGTGATCTCGTGAAGAATACATGAGTTTCTTTGTAATGAATGTGTTGAAGTTTAAATCGGACTCGGACATGACTCAATTTCGGATCCGGATATTATGGGTCTGGTACCGGCACAACGGTTTGCTAGTGTCAGTCTATCCACACATTGTCTTTACATGAAAGAAAGTGATATTTCTTTTCGGCGGCCGTGGTCAATTTGGGAACTTAATCGACTAGTTAAATAGGAACCTTGTTTTCATAATATGAGAGAGTGTGGATGGCATAAACGACGAGCTCGAGAAGACCTGTGACGATGACGACGACCGAGGAGCTCACCCTTCAACCGCAGATCCTACCCAGCTCTGGCCTGTCAGGATACCAGGATATCCTAGCCAAGACATCCTCGTTATGAATCAGCCCTATCATGTCTATCTCCAAGCAACACATTGAACGTCATTTCTTTCTCGTCTCTATGCAACCTGTGACAAAGTTGTCGTCAGCCGCATCGCATGCCAAAGAAAAAGCCGCGTCCTTTTTTATCCTGCAGCTTACGCAGCAGCTGCAATCGGTGGGATCGAGCTTGTACAGGAAGGGTAGCTGGCAGGGATTAGGGAGGGAAAGAAAGGTTGCGGGGTCTGATAGTTGGGGGAACTTTTGTGAGGCGATAGAGGATCCTTGTTTCCCTCCACCATACTGTACGGGGAGATGGTTTACATGGTAGTGATAAGAAAGAAAGAATAAATGATCAATTCATGACCGTTGAATCGAATGCTTGATGAAAGGATTAAGTTGTGGGCATTTGTAATGCTGTAAGGAGATATGCTATGGATGTCAAAGGGAAAAGATTGAATAATTGCGTACCAAGTTCAGAGTCGATAATATGCACTCGTGGGTTGTTGGATCGGGCATTTTACTTGTATTACTCCGCTTCTGCTGCATCTCAATTACAGACCGTCAAACTCACCCCCAAAAGCGGCAATAGCGTGATCGGCCAACCTCGTTACATGCTCAGAAACACTTCCTTCAGGCAACGTAACCGAGCAAATCTTTTGGTCCAGAACAGTAGGACTATAGAAGCAGAACGAGGGTCAATGTAAGCATGCTTATTCCCCTCTTTTTCGCTCTTTCCGTGCCGCATCTCAACTTTCCACCTTCACTTTTTGTCTCTCGTGATTCTGTAGAAAGCCTTCTTCCTACAATTGTTTGGTGATAGGAGGTGTGAAAACGCCCATATTCTATTCGTGAAAACTGCCGCGTACGCATTACTCTGCACAGAAAGGGGAATTCTGTTTCATACGTCTTACACGCCCCCTCCAGGCCTAGTCAGGTTCGCACAGAAGCGAAACGGGGAAAAAAAGAAAATGCCTGCACCTTACTCTGACAATCTCTATTCCGCCGACTCTGACGATGAGCCTGATGCTCTCTCACCAACGGATGGCTACTTCCACGCGTCGTCTGAGGAGTTGTCGTCGTCATCTCGCTCTCCTCATGTTCCAAACGTGCTCGTCGAGGATCCGACGCAGTTAAGTCGCGATGCTAAAGTTCAAGAAGCTGAGAGGGAGACGAGGTTATTAAATACTGGAGGCTCTGCCGAGGAGGAAGAACGTGGAAGCACTGCCTCGTTACACCAAGAGCAGGAAAGTGCCGGAGGCTCTGAGAGTCCAATCGCTGCAACTCCCCAGTCTCAGCCTCAGCCTCAGCCACAGTCTCAGTCTCATTCGCAAAGAATCTCGACATTTGCTCATCTGGTTGATGCACCACCTGCTTATTCACCTTCACCTACTTCACCAAACACGGTCAACAACTATCAGACTTTCACCTCTACAGCGACTATGGGGCGGCCTGAGGAGACGCAGCCTCTGATTGTTCACTCTCATGCACCGCCGCAGTCTATGAGTGACCCATCCAACCCAAGCCAGTCACCTTCACCTTCACGTTGGCAGAAGGTCAAAGGGACCATTGCAAACCTCAATATCCGAAGAAGGCTCAAGACGTTCCTCGCTTCGCTTTTGATCTTTACTGTCGTGTTTATGGTCTTCAGTGGCTTCACCATGCAGTCAAGTCACGGTGTTAGTACCGTCTCTCATCACTCCCGTATACCGTTACTGACTTCTCTTCCAGCCTCACAAATCCCCAGTCGGAGACAACGATCCTGTCGCACCACCTACAAAGGAGCGTGACGAATTCGTCTGGCATCCTTCCAAACAGTGCCTTGACGAGCCACACCGTTATGCAAAGATCTTCAAAGAACTAGACTTCCAGCCCGCACGCAATCTGAGCATTGTTCAAACCGTCAAGGACCCCTATAACAAGAAAGGATGGACTACTCACATCTCTGGCGAAGTACTGCTTCGCCCAGCAGAAAAATCATCACCTGCCAAGATCGAGATCGAGGTCATTTCTAACACCGACGGTCTTGCCGTTGAAGTGGAGATTGACAAGGAAACACAACTATTCGAGTTGATCGTGCCACGAAAGATTGAATGGGACGCAGCCCACAAGGCTCCTTGTATCCAAGTCCGGGCTACTGTCTGGGTTCCCAGCGGATCAGTCATTAATGCCCTTACCATTAACACCCAGCAGTTTGATGTGAACATTGACAAGGGTCTCGTGCTGGGAGCTTTGGACGGAGTCAATATTCGAAGTGCCGCGGGCGATATTACTGCACCCGCTATCGATGCGAACAGCAATGACAAGGATGTCGTACCTTACACACTCTCTTCTCGCGAGATCCGTGTTCACACAGCCAGTGGCACGGTAACAGGATGGTATCCTCTGTACGACCTCCTGGAGATTGATACCGCCTCGGGCGACATCACTGTCAACGTCGGTCCCAAGCCCGTTAACCCGCAGTTTGTTCGACCTGCTACCTTCCGAGTGCGATCCGCTTCTGGGACCATCAAGGTCGACGAACCTATTGCCAGTGCTCAGAAAGCCGCCCGCCCGGATCGTGCATTTCCACCGCGCGACTACACTGTTGACATCACCACAGCGTCAGGTGACATCACAGCCGACGTAGCTGCAAGCTCATCTGCCTTTTTCAGATCGCAATCTGGTGATCTGAAACTCAGTATCTGGCCTGTCCTGGATTCTGGTTTGCTGATGGCAGCCAGCACGCCCGAGCCGCATATCGAAACGGACACAAAGAGCGGCGATACCGATGTCAATATCCTCGAGCCTATGTGGACGAGCCTTGCTACCGTCGGCAGCACAATCCCCCCCCTCGAACCCTACGACCCCAAGAGTGGCCGCCCTCCATATCTTGTTCTGACCGAGGACTCTGATGCTGCCGAAGTCAGCGTCAGCAAACCCGCCCTCTCGGTCTTAAAGTCGAAGCACAAGTCAATCAGCGGGAAGGTCAAGCTCTCTTATCCAGCGTCATGGGAGGGCATCCTGTTCGCCGAGTCCGTCTCCGGCTCCCAGGACTACCAGGGCAAGGACCTGAAGCTGACACACGAGGGAGGGTCGTTCATGAAGATCATTAGAGGACGCAAGGGTAATGGATACTCCTCCCTCGAGGTAAATACCGTATCTGGTGACCAGGTTGCTGTAATTGGAGAGAGGGACAATTGAGTGCCAGACACGAATTAAGGAATTGATGTGAAAACGAGGTGTTATGGAGTTTGTTAATTTAGGGGAATTTGCTGGGATAGCATCATTCGTTAGGTTTCTGGATACCACATCGTTCGTTGAACGTACTTTATACTACCGCTACACGCGCAATTCTAATGAATGAACCACACTCAAATGAGGATTTGAATTACTTTGTTTGCATTCCAGAACAATGAAGTGGTATCGAGAATGAACGGGGGGGTATATATTGCGCCTGTCTTTATCAACTCGATATAACATATTAAACAACACACATAATCATCTTTGTGGTCCAAACTTTCCCACCAAGCGTAGCCTGTTTTTATGTACCGGTCCAAACAGCGGTCGAGCCTTCGCCAAATTTCCCTCCTTCTGCCTTCGAGGCTGATGTCCCAACAATTTAACATCGACCTTCTTGTATCTCACATCATATTTAACCCATCGCTCGAGGCCAGGTATATGAATTCCTAGTGTCGGAAGCGCGAGTAGTGTCAGCCGTGTTGTCATATGTGTTGAGTACGGATCTTGTTGTCTTTCAACACTGTAGATAGCTGGAAGAGCATAACGAATCTTCCCAGGTGCGTAATGCTTCAATAGCTTCTCTAACCGAGCTCTTCGCATCGGTGGCAAAGCCTTGCGAAACGCTTTTGCGTATTCTGGACGGTAAGGGAAAACCTGCCACATGGGCCGTCTATTGGGTCCGATACGCACCCAGAAACGGCCGTCGAACATCTTGGATCTCATCCATCCATTATGTCTAAACGAAGGGGCGCTTCCATTAGGGTCTTCGCTGTCGAAGTCAGGAGGAGCAGGAATCTTGGCTCTCGGCCAGTAGAGCTTTGCAGTAGGAAGAGTTTGGGTCGACGTGTAGGGCGTTCGAGAGAGGAACCATTTGACAGACCCCCCTTTTACGATCGGATCGAAGTACACGCCAGCTGTAGTGAATGCTTTTGGGGCTCTGCTGTTTTTGGGTGCCATACCGGGAACGAGGTTGTTGACGACGTTCTCGAGATTCGCAAGGGGTGGCAAATGGTATTCGGGGGTGACAAAGTCGATCAGCTTTCGAACGGCGATGGTCATAATAATCCTTTGATGGCCCTTTCGTAGCTCGCTCTCCTTCTCAGATAAACGCCCCTTACGTCTTCTCTTAGACGGTCGAGGTGTTGGGAACTGGATCAACAAGGTTCCTGCGTTTGGGTCGAAGTCTTTGACAACACCTTCCCGGATGAGGTAGCGTTGTGCCTCTGCTTCTTCCAGCTTGGTTCTCTTTTTGCACCTCTCGGCTAGAGATAGAATAGCAGGCTTTTGCAAAGCCTTGGGCAAGTCGTGATTTCGGACCAGATGCCTGATAGCATTCCGTGTGGTCAATGTTGGATCCTTGTTAGTCTCATCTTCTACCCAAGAGATCTTGTTGGCCTCGCACGTAGCAATAAGCCTATCCTTGTCGAATTCAAGAAGGGGCCTATATACCATGACACCACCGTCCTCAACCTCCAGCGGCTTGAGATAAGGCACGTCGTCAAATAACCTTTCGGCTTGGCGCGATCCTGGGTAAGAATCAACCAAGTGTCGTGGAAAATCCGCCTTGAGGGGGGAAGGTTCGTGGGCCAACTGATCGCGGATAATGCGTCTTAGTCGCCTCACTTCTCGTTGAGGTGGTCTGAAGCTGAGTGCTGGGTTTGATTTGAGCTGGTCATCGAGAAGACCACTCTTGTAGACACCGTGCAAGTCGTAGCATTCGGGTATTGAATTGGCCTCTCGTATACCCTGAAGACCTCGGTATCCATGTCCGCCAAGCAGTCGCATAAGTATCGTCTCGTATTGGTCGTCTCGATGGTGAGCAAAGAAAAGGCTATCGGCTCCCATATAGGCGCAGATGCGGCCTAGTGTGCGATATCGGTAGGTGCGCGCGAGACCTTCGACATTGGGAAGTTTACGAGGGTCGAGACCTTTGCTCTTTTCATCCTTCCAGCCGAGTTCTGAGACGTTGGCTTTTATTTCGAGTCTACGGAGTTCTTTGACGACTGCTGCGGCTTCCTTATCGCTTCCGTCACGAAGCTTGTGGTCGACGACAACGGCCAAAGCACCGTGAACGGGATTGTCTGCGACCTTGGAGCCTCGGAATGTACGGACAAATTTGGACATGAGGAAGGCGAGAGCCATTGAATCTACACCTCCGCTGATTGCCAGTACTGAAGGTAATGTCAGTGCATCGAGGAGATGAGAATACGTCAAGATAGCTTACTTATCCGCTGTGGTCTAGCAAAGCGGGCGGTTGGAAACCGCGGACGACATACTGCGTCGACTGCATCTTTAAACTCAGAGGAAGAAATAGGCCGAGGGGCGTGATGAAAGACACGAGGTGCCGTAGTCATTCCATTATATTTTCCAGCTTGAGCCTGGAGCGCAATGTTATCAGCGGATGATGATGCTGATAAGAAAAGGAATTACAGTGTAGGTAAGGTAAAGAAAGAAAAGTGGTGATGTCGGGATTCAAGCTTGGGTGGGTCTGTCTGTACTGTCTTTGAATTCCGTCCGAGTTGGTGGGGCCGTTGATAGGTACCTGGCTTCTTTGTTTTGCTATTGTCAAGATAGTCTGAGATGATAGGCTTTACCCAAAGAACGGGAATTTAATATGAAACAAAAAAGACATGATTCTTCTTTACGAGATTCAAAATCGTACTTCTGTATAGGAATCAGTTGACTCGACTTGAGAAAAACACCACAATTGCCAAGGGATAATATGAACCAATCCATGTTGATGGAGTCTCTTCCAAGGCAATGATCATCTATCCATAGAATCACAAGCTTCTAGAAACGTGGTTGTCCAGAGCACAACGGTCAAGTACTAACTAAGGCAGATACAGTAACTTTTTAGTTGGTGGACCAACTGTATGCAGGTAACCATAGCTAAAGTTAGAAAATCAGGTGCAACATAAAGTTTACTTTACTAATTCGAACGAATAAATACACAACAATCGTCATACTATACACACGCTACCTACTTGTCTATTTATTCCCCTTTGTTGTATCCCCAGAGATTCGATCTTAGGTAGGCGTAACAAGTTCGTCCTGTCCTGTCCCAGGAAAGAAAAAAAAAACACTCGCTAATTAGCACATGCGGGTAATAAAGGCCTCCTCATCAACCCCTGTCAAGGTCTCGAGTGATTCGCCTCCAAGGCATAAAAAGGTGCCCCCTAGTAAAAAGCAGAAACAGCCTTGGAGTGGATAATGGGGTTTTGGATCATGGAGCATTGCCTGGAATCTCTGGCTGCAGCAACCCTCCTCTTCTTGTCCTCGTGCCACCATCACAAGTCATCCATGTACTGACTGTACATAGCTTAGGTACTGTTACGTTAGTGTGTGTGTGTGTGTCTCTCTCTCTGTCGTCTTTGTTTATGTTTATATCTATTGTTACACTGTCAACTTTTATTCTCTCCATCTCAATTCTTTACTCTTGTCGCGTCAAATCGACTCGAGGTTCTCAACCAAAACCTGTCTCGTCGCTCCGCAACAAATCAAAACATCCCGCCTCATGTGATTCAGATTACACTATTAGTCTTCATCATTCATCCCCAGCCTCTTCCCATCTCGTTTAGCTCTTTCACTCTATTTCACTCCGCCACAGCCGCCTCTTTCTGAGCCGCATTCTAAACCCCCCTGCGACTGCGCAGCAGTTCAATATCATCATCGTCATATTTTAATATATTCACATCGCAAAAGCCCTCATGGTGTCCACGCTGGAGCCTCCAACCGCCTCCTCCGTCTCCCGTCGCGGTCCTTCGTCGGTTGTTTCTCGCCAATCTCAATCACACTCGCGATCGAAACGCTACAATCGCTCTCATACTGGCGGCAGCACCAATACTACTCACGCTCTTCAAAATGACTTTCCCGTCTTTAGCAGCGGCGATGTCGAAATCATAGTCCGCGCGCGCGATTCACCCTCCGATGCCCCTCCGGTACAGAACCGCTACCTGCTCCATCGCCATACTCTCACGCGCTCAAGCGGCTTTTTTGAAACCAGCACGTCAAACCAGTGGCCTCGCACTCGCGCACTGCCAGCAGGCAACGAGCTCTCCCGCATCGGCGAGGATGGAGAACCCGATCCCGTCACTGGAAGCGACGTCAGTTCCAGGTCGCAAAGAGGAAGCGTGCACCCGCCGAGGAAGAGATGGCGATATGAATTAGATCCACGAGCTGGACCGAATGATATCCCAATGCTGGTTCAGCGAGACGAATCGTCGCGAGATAATACACAGTCTCTGTTCGGCCCCTCGTCAGCTCCGCCTACAGTCAGTTCCAGAGACTCGCGCTCTTCGAGCCGCTCCAAACACTCGCACTCGCATTCTCGATCGCTTTCCAATTCATCGACTTCTAGCGGTTTTTTCCGGTCAGTTGCCAATCTTGGCCTCTCTTCTAACCACCCACCTCCTGCGCCGGAGCTATCGCAAGCCGACGAGGACCTTTTGCGCGACTACGACAACCTCTTCCGCATCTTTTACAATTACCCGCCCGCCCTCGATGGTGTCAATGTCGCAGATGCCTATGTCCAATGCAAGAGCTTGCTCAACCTCGCCGACCAATATGATGCCCTTGCTGTGGTGGGACCTCGAGTTGATCACCACATGCTGCAGTTCCAGTCACGGCTCTGGAAGCAAATCGCCAAATACCCAATTTCGTATCTGCGCCTCGGGTATCTAGCTCGAAGCAGGGTCATCTTTCAGGAAGCCCTGATTCACGTTGTTGGGCAGTGGCCCGCCGGTGAGCGCAGTCTGCGTGCAGCCCTGCCCGACATTGTCTTGGATATTATTGAGGATAAGGTGGAGGAACTGGAAGAAACCGTCGGTCGCATCGAAGGACGCCTCTTCCGCCTTGGGCTCACCAACAGCCGTGGTGAACGTGTCGGCCCAAGCAACAATTACCTCGACTGGCTGTCCATAAGCCTATTCCGCCAATGGCTGGCCGACAACACCTCTCCGCAGCCGCCTCCCGATCAGCGACGCAGGATAACCTCTCGTGATGGGGGCCGCAGCGTCGCCGCCCTACCCCCCGTCTCCCCGCCGTTGAATTCTGTCGGCCGTGCATATCGTCAACTCGGCTCCAACAATCCCGCCTCGTTTCTCGGCCACGATGACTGCAAGCGCTTCCTGAAGCTCACTCCGGAGCTCTACAGCCGGGAGAACCTCCGGAGGTTCGAGAAGCGGCTCGACGAGCTAAAGATAATGGCCCGAGAAGTCGTACGACCCCTCATGGATAGCAACCTCGAGCTCGACATGGGCGACACTTCACGCACACCAGACAGCATCACCTACCTCACCTGCACCACTGTTGGGAACCGAGACTTGCCCTGGGTAATGGATGACCAGAACACGGTTGGACTTATTGCCAACTGAGGTGATATGATATGTACTATGCAGTGCAGTGCGTGCAGTACAGGAGCTGGTGGTTGCGTTGATGCAATGCAACGATTTTTATGACCTGATGTTTTTTATTACCTTTCTTTTCGGATTCTTTTTGCGGATACCCCATGCTTGGACATACTGTTGAAATTCCTTTGAGTTTGTCTTGTATAATCCCTGCGGCCTGGAACGCTGTTACTCAACGAGATGCATGTTTTATATAGATACAGGACAACCAAAGTGAATGCTGGTTGGACTACGGACAGTCGATACGACTCGGATGGAGCTGAGCTCTGTGATCGAATGGATCGTGTTGCTTATGATGAGATATATAGAAATTGGAACTAATTTATACCATTGATTTATGTCAACATGAGAACAGTGACTATCACCAACTGGCCTTTTAGTAGGGCAAGCATGTGCGGTTACATCTCATATTCAAACATGCATGTTCACCAATAATTGGGTAATGCTTATGTACCGATACGGTGCTATCACGGCCGCATCCGGGCCACAGCCTGTCGTCTATTAGTCTGGGCACCGTTCGGGCACGAACAAACACAAGCCTCACCTCCCTTGACGTAGGGTTCGGGCCAAGCGGTTTCAACGGCCTCCGCGTGGGGGTTTAGAGCTAAAGTGAATCTCAAATATCGGCCATCATCAACATCGTGGATCAACATTACCAAGTGCTCACGTTCAGCATGGTCAACTCTGAAAGTCAAGAATCTTCTACCATACCAAAAAGACGAGGTCAAAGCGGTCCATGAGACAAAAATGAAATTGTTCGACAACGACAGGATTCGAACCTGCGAGGCCGAAGCCAATAGATATCCAATCGTTATGATTCAAGTCTATCTCCTTAACCACTCGGACACGTTGTCTGATCGTATTTGTTGAAGGACAATGGCACAATTGTATATATATACTGAAATGATAATTCTCAAGTTGAGTGTTTGTTAGTTCACAATAATGAAGCGTCGGGTGTAGGGCATTGTGTTAACCTTTTTGTTCTAGAACTCAAACTACAGCAGTTTAAATAGCTTACAATATGCGAAGCCAACATTTATTGAATTTGTGACTCAATTGGAAAATATCAGCCAAGTTGATTGGAAGTCATTCCTTGGCAGCTTGGGTACCTAGTCTAGGTAGGTAGGTAGTAGGTACTAAGGTATGTTGACCGTGAATGAGGCCAGGTTCACGCATAACCTACCCTATGTACAGAAATATTATGAATATTAGAATATCAAAACTAGAGGCAGGCCTCACACAAGTGATATTTAAACTGTCATAACAACTATTAATATTAATTTAAGCGTTATGAATATCAATCTATTGAATGGGATGGATATAACTCGTATTCTATCGTTGCAAGCTGTAATTCTGTCCTTGTGTAAGCAATCCAATCACGGTAGCGAGAGGCATCGCCACAACGGTTCACGCATGGTCACTGCCTAGTTATTACTCAGGGGCTCACGGCGATGACATGATTCATATGACCAAATTCATCTTTATTCAAGTAGGGATATATATATGTGTGTCCTCCGTCTGCCTGAGAGCAGTTCATTCTGGCCCAAACCATTCAACTCATATAATCACAGGTCCCCTCTGTAACTGATCTGGAAACAGCCAAGGAGAACAGAGTATTTCCCACCTTCTCCGTGTAAGAACGACAGTACTTCTGTGCTCAAGTTTCCCCTGGCCAGAAAGTGAAAGCAACAAACCGAACCTGCCAACGAAGCGATACTCCACGAAGAATATGCCAGTGCCCTGACACTTCTTGGCCTGACATGATGGACAGCTATTCATGTTCTCTCGTAAAGGATCCCGAAGAGAAATGTGATGCAAACGCAAAAGGCAACGAGTCAGAGAAGTTTGAGATGATCGTTCTACCACCAGCAACTCAGCTGACATCAAAGAGACCTTAGGGAAACCAGCCAAGTAGCAACATGAATCCTCAGCGATGATATTTCTGCGATGCGCGATTCCGAGTCGACGAACTCCGATGCCGCGACCGACTTATCTCTACTTGGCCTTGTACCGGCCTTGTCTCGGGCCTCCAACCTGCAGGGTGTAGGCCTGGCATCTGAGGAGCCTCATGGTACATCTTTTCTCTTTGGAATGTCTCCTCGTCGATCAAACCATACTTGTATATATGGTCGAGGAAGAAGAAGTCGGGACGGATCTGCCTTACCGTCAAGCCTTTCCGGAAGTGCTTTGCGATATGGCGCATTCGCTTCTGGTAGCACGCTTCAGTGCCGAGTTGGTTGTATGAAGACGCTCTGAACTCTTTATCACAGAACCAGCATACACATACTGCAGGGAATGCATTGCCAAGATGATATGTTGCAATATGTGCGATCCACCCAGCTTCGTCGTTGGCATCGAAAGTGGCGTTGCATCCATTGTAGTTTATGAACTCGCATACTAATGGTGAAGATGGAACTGACACCTGCTGGTATTGGTGTTGGTATGTGTATGCCACAGAAGCAGGAGGGGGGTCAGTATGGGACGAGGAGGGCTGAGAGGTCGATATATCAAAGCAAGAAGACATGTTTGTCGAGCTGCTGGCGTTCGACATACTGACGCTTTGGGGAGGATGGCTATTTGTGGCTTCTTCCGAGAGCATCAAACTCGGAGCATAATAGCCTGAAGGTGTAGGGGCGAAGGCATATTGCGGCGGCTGTTGACCTCTTCTGGCCTTGTGTTGGCTTATGAAGCCGTTTATATCGGTGACAAGGTCTGGCATCCTGACTATACACAGACAAGAAGCAATGGGAAGAGGATATATGCCGACAATATTGAGAAAGGCTAATGGGTATGTTGTCTCAGTAGTGAGTCAAGCCAATGTATGAAGGATGCTAACAGAGGCAGATAGATACCTGCGTCGATTGCCAACGACTGAGACTTGATGGAAAAGTTAAGAGCAAACGAAACGTTAAAAGGGTACACGATCAGGTCTGAAGATCTCGAGGCATAAGAGAGAATAAAGAAGAGCCGAACGATAATGGTCAAAGAAAGGGAAACCGACGCTTCTTATCCTCATACCAGCCATGCCAACGCCAACCGTCAGCACCAGCACCCTCCCAATGACGGACCTCCTACACTGACAACTTTGTCTAAATCACGAAGCCTCTCATTCGTCACCGGTCTCCCAAACCACTACTACCAGCGCCATGAACGATAGCACACCAAAATCACGGGGAATGCAGTGCAGCTCTGCGACCCTTCAGTGCATGCATGACTGATGTCCATAACAAAGGTCCATCATCGACACTCTTTATGGAGCTTCAATCCCTGGTATGCATGCAAGAGTCGTGCTTGGCTCGGACGAAGCCGAAGTTAATCGGAAAGTACATGGCCAATTGCAACCTGCTACCATATACGCCAAACACAGTCAATTGGTGTGCAATGTGGGAAGACGTGTGGCACCAAAGAATTGGGACGCATTACAAAGACGGGGAGCTCAAGAGCTTAACTTGCGGCGCTTCTACAGAGACAAGCAGCCATTACGCGAGAAGAAGAGACGAGAATTTGAAATTGACAGCTGCTTTTAGAGGGACTCAGAGCGCGGGGGTCCTCAAGAGACCCCCAAAATTGAGGCTTAAAGTAGGTAATAGGAACCCAGTAATGGATTCTGATGGATTCTGTTCTCGGGTTGCTGAAGACGAACCCTGGCCGTCAGAACACTCGTCTGACCCAATTGGCATGGTAGGGTTTCAGTCCGAATCATATGCACACCCTAATCGGGTTCGATGTCCTGCTAACTTGATGAACTTACTCAGAAGGCCACGCAATGATCGATTAGTGAACGATTTCTTTTATAACTCTATCGGATGGAAGGAATCCCAATCTGCTTCTTATATCCCCTTCATCATGCTATGCTAAAAGATCTAGAGGGTCTCCGAGTTAAAGCTCGACTATAGTCTGATCGACAGACATGGATTTGCCTATGAGTCAATCCATACAATTAGACATGCAGCATGACCCGCCGATGCCTGCTGTATCTCGCATGTCTCTGAGACATTCCGGCGCCAAGCAGGCTGCTGTTGCAACTTGCAGCAATCTCTAACGCTCGATTTATGGTTTTTATTATTCCTAATTAGCCGTCGATGCACGTAATTAGGAATCATGAGTTGGCATGCATCGCCAGAGCCAATATCAGCCCTATGTGGCTGAAGATAGAAACAAAGTGGGTGTCCGGGGATATGCCAGACGAGGAATGCATTGCGATGGTAGCCTATTCGAATGTGTTCCAGGATCTCAAGTTCCATACTCCATCGCAAAACGTGTTTAGCTAGATGTACGGATATTAACTTTATCTAGCGATACTAGAAAAAGAAGAATATGAAGACCTCTCTAGTATCTCTGAGTATTTCCCACCTGTTGACGTTCTCAATTGGGCTGCAGTACAATTCCGCAAAGCTGTACTCTATGTGACACAAACTGGTTGTAGTACACAATCGGGATGTCTCACCATCATGGGCAGAACTAGCGAAAATAAAACATTGGAACGTTTACTCAAATTCTTATATCATTTCAACATAACTTTTACATAATACTTAAAATCATGATCCTAATAGCGTAAGCTTCTTGACTCCCGTCACAACTGGAGGCTCCAGCTTCTTTCCCTGTCCCATCACGAAATCTTGCAAAACTGCATCTCCTCCAGTGGCATGCCACGCCTGCTCACCCTCATTCTTCCTCTCGGCCTCTGGCTCCGAAGACTTAAACACATCTACAACAGCAGAGGTGCAAGCCTCGGATACCTCAACCATAAGAGCCTCAGCGGCGCGTGCTCGCTCGGGCATGTTTCTTCGGACGAGCGCAAAGATGAGGCGCTCGGTATCCGGTGCGGCCGCACTTACACGGTCAATGAGACGGCGGATACTGTTGACGAGATATTCCTCCTCGTAGACTGTTCCCTTGCGGCCACGAGCACGCTTCTTCTCTTCTCGCTTGCGGTTCTTGCTTGTTGCACGACTAACACCCGTTCCAGCTGTGCCTACACTGCCAGCCTTGCCTGTGTATCTTGTGAAGAGTGATGCGCTTGTGCTGACACGCGAAGATGCAGCGACTGAGACATCATCAGGGATATCCATACCACCAGCACGATCTCCCTCGTAGAATGCGAGAGGATCTTCGATGGCCTTGCGTCGAAGCTCAGCGACACGAGGAACTTGAGCCTTGAGCTGGGCCTTGCAATCAGCGAGGAACTCAGTTGTAGTACCTAGTGCATCAGCAAGACCAGTATCTACACTGGTAGTCAGGAGATCAGGGCGGTTGCGCTGGACGACAAGACGGATGGCATCGGCGAAGTGGTAACCCTTGCAGAGGCACCGGACAGCCATATCAATGGAGTCGAGGTATTCAAGGTGGATGGTAGCCGCAGAGGAGTAGTCCTTTGCTTCCCAGAGGGCATCCGCAAGGTTGTTGGCGAGATCATCAATAGCCTCAGAAGACATGGGAGGTTGTTGCTGAGCGGCAGTGTAGAGGCACTCCTGCCAGCATGTAGCACCAGCGGTTCGGTAGCAGCTGGTTGCTTTGGCGTAGTTCTCGAGAGACTCGTATGCGAGACCTGCCTCGCGGTAGGCAGAGGTAGACTCGAGGTAGGCGGCATATGCGGCCGTGAGTTCTCGAAGACGAGGAGGGTCGTAGCGGTAGAGACGTAGAGCGTCATGGTATAGAGAGTGTTTGGTGGTGTATGCGAGAAGTTCATCAAAAACGTCCATAGTTTGGAGATGACCAAGAGCCTTGACACGACGTTCAAGGTGATCGTCGATTTCAAACTTGCGACGGAGCTCAGTTAGAGAGTGGAGGTTTTGGATGAAGGGTAAGTATTCGCGAGGATCGCGCTGAGATTGTTGGGCGACGAGGAGAGCTAGTTCAAGGTTGTAAAGACCCAGGGCATTCTCGTACAGACGGTTGACGTCGACCAAGAAGCAGATATGCTCGACGGCCTTCTCGGCAATCTTCTCATCCTCGCGCATCAACTCGGAAACAAGAAGAAGACCGTCATCTAGAGCAGGCGGTGACTTGCACACGTGCGCAGTGATTGTGTTCTGGAGGTTAGTGGCCTTGCGGCTCTGCAAGGCGCTCAGAAGAGCGTCGCAGACGGTGTTGACCTTTGCTGCAGAGCCTCGTGGCGCAGGAGTCGAGTCAGAGGGAAGGGCCTCGGTACCGAAGGCCTTGGATCGTTTTGTGTCTTGGTACATGGTCTGAGTAACATCTTCGGCACTGATCGAAATTAGTTTGTGGGTTTACAGCCAGGATGAAGGATATCTTACCGAAGTGAAGAGAGGAAGAGATCAATGTGAGCGACGTCTGGGATTTGGTCAAGGAAAACTCCCACGTTGGACAAGAACTGCTCAGGCTGATGATCGTAAAGAATGTTCATGTCTACACGCTGGGTTCGACAGTACGAGAATGCTCGGGCATAGTTCTTCTCGTCGATCAGGTTACGAATACCCGCTACAACCATGGCTCGAGGGAAGATGGTCTCGAGATTTCCACGAGGCATCTGTAGAACGATGCTCATATTGGAGGGGATGGCTGTGACAAGTCGTGATCCACGCTCTACGCTGCGACATCGCTCGTCGGTCTCGGGATCATCTGCAGGAACCTCGAGCTCTAACTTGCATTAGTGTCTGTTACAAAAGGGAGAAAGAGTGGCTTACCATCAACATTAGCGGACAAGTGAACAAACTTGACCAAGTGATTGTTGGTAGTAAAGATAAGATGGCTGGGAGTGACAACAAAGGATGTGCAGTTCTTGGCCAATACACGAGAGTTGGCATATATATGGCCGTTCCTGGATAGACCAAAGGCAACAATCTCATCGTCAACCTTGCTAATCTCAAACCAAGGAAGTTGTGTTTGAAATTGAACGGGGAGGATCTCGTTGCCCGACTCGCCAATATGGAACAACTTTCCTGAGTTGTCTTGACCATAACCCGTAAAAGAGTTGTGATCTTGGTAACTGGCCGTGGCAACCAAAATCTCCTGAGAGTTGACATCTGCAAAGGATGCCTCACCCTCGCCGTTGGCCTGGACAGACCGCTGAACGAATCCTTTTTCTTCCTCAAAACCAAAGTAGTGGAAAGCGTCAACGACAGCGACAATTCTCAAAAGGACGTTATAACCAGGGCTAGCCATTTCGTCAAAGGTGATTTTCTTCGAGACTTGGGGCTTGATGGACCTGCCGTTCTTTACCGGCCAAGTGTAAACATCGACGCCCTTTCGGTGAAGGATGGCAAAAGAGGTGTTGTCTCGGCCAAAGGCAACGTCGACTACAGCTGCGGGAGCTGTGATATCGAACATTGACATGGGGGGTGGTACGTTGACTGTTCGGAATGGAGTCAACTTGACCGTCTCACCATCGATAACCGCAACAGCAGCGTTATCGTGTGGTGGCAGACAAGATCCCCTTGCTGTGTAGAAAATATGCTCTGCAATAACGACGTTACTCGTGGATGCAGCGGCAAATCGCAGAGCCTTCTCGGGATGCCATGACAAACATGTTGAGTTTGCCTCGATGGACATCTCTTGCTTGAGGTACCAATGGTAATTGCCCATGGTCCAGAGCTGGACCATATCCTTGAAGATGACTGCCAGAACCGTAGAATCCGAGTTCCACTCAAGACGTATCCTCTCATGAGCATCCACCGGGCCAGAGGGAGAACGAAGTGTGAACTCTCCGTGTCGCAAACCATTCCTCTCAAAGAACACTACATCTATACGGTTTGAGAATCGCTGGATACCGGCCATCAGGTTTCCAGCTGGTCGCCAACTCAGAGCACTCTCAAAACCGTCGACAGGCTCACTTGCGCTGTCTAGTTCGCCTTCTCGAGAGTAAACGCGGATAACACGACGTGACCCCTCTTGTACAGAGTTGATAGCGACATAAGCGCCGTCTCCCCTCCAGCTGATTGTGGTTGCACCGTCTTCCTGAGAACTAGGCAAACCCTCGTCAACCTTTTCAGGGATAGTAGGGTCGCGCATGGCCTTTGCGCCTCGTCCCTGGAACTGTGTCTCCTTCTTGCCCCAACCAACGGAAACATGCTTAGAAGCGTTGAGATCCTCGGCTGTCATTGTGATTTCTGCAACAGGGTCAAAGGTTGAACCCATGAAGATAACATTATTCTCCTTTGTCACGACGATGAGTAGCTCTTCGTCAGGAGACCATCGAGCGGCGGCAATGCCAGCATCGATGGAGCCGACAATCTCGATATGGGCATCTTGGCCTGAGAACTCATCTTCTTGGACTGTGATGATGTCGCCTCCCTCAAGGACGAGACATGTAGTCGCCGAACCACTGAGATATTGCAAACTGACGACTTTATCGACAGAAAGATCTGGTGTCGGGCTGGGAGCATCCCAACTTGCCACTGTGCGAACTGAACTATATGGAGTCAGTGGGCATTCCCTGTGTAATATGATATTCTACGAGATGAATAGATATATGGACGAATACTTACATATCTTGATCGCCAGCGACCCTCAACAGCTCAATACCACTGCTCTCCTCCGTCGGACCAGCTACGCAAAGAACCTCATCTTTCTCAGGATCCCAACAAGCAGCCGTGACATTTGCACGCTGACATTGTCCGAATCGAATGTTTCGAAGGTTACGCATTTTGGATCCTCACCACCTGATAATGTCTGTCTTTTGCACCGTAGCAGTGTTTCGACTATGCAGCTATCGTTCGACCAGTACCAGTTTGTGTCTGGTCCCTTCGGACAAGGCCGACAAGTCAGGTCAAGTGGTGATATTTTTTTCTTCTCCTTCAGGTGTGAATGAAATGGGGCAATCAGCGGCGATGAATTTGCTAGATTTGGAGTCGATGGCCGAATTCGAGATTTTTTGCGGTACTTGGTGAGACTGGTGGGTAAAGTAGCCATGCGGGGTGGTTTAGCCTCTGCGATACCTGCTATGACTCCTAGAGAAAGTACAGTAGGTACTTGCCATCATTGAAAGTTCTGATTAACAGCTCTTTTTTTTTTCTTCTCTCTTTCTCTCTCTGGTTGCATCACACTTCCTTCTCTTTTCCGTCTAGATCAGCTCTCTTCGCAGGCGCAAGCAATAGCTACCAATGCAGGTTTTTCCATTTTCTATTCCGGGCCTCGGCGATTCAAGACTTTATCGCCTCACCTTATATTTTTGCTACTTTATTCTTTAATGATCTGATTAATTTGATTTAGCCACTTTCCCTCTCGTCTTCTTATATACCTGCTCCTGCTCCTGCTCCCATTCTCGTGTTGATTGACTATTCCCAGTTTTACTCTCATCTGCCGTTTATATCCAGCTACTACTACTGCCATCACATGCCGATCACCGCTATCGGTTCAACCCATTGACTGACTTCCGTCTCTCCGCATTTCATTTGCATTCAACAACACCTCCAATATAACGTTGCGTGCTAGGCTACTTCTCCGCCTAGTCATTATTTATATCAACATCCATTGAAGATACCTCTGCCGATAACGATAACCATACTTTTGCTATCATGGATGTAGCATACAATCAACACGCCGACCGCGCTCGTCGCAAGAACCGTTCCTCTTCTAGCCTCAACCATCTTTCCCTCGCGCCCTTGACCGCCAAACTTCCCCTCAATGACGACGAACTCATAGCCGACGCTATCGCAACGCATCCTCACTCGCCCATTCATCCCATTCCGTCTTATATCCAGGGGAAATCTGCGCCTACAACTCCGCGTCTTTTCGCTCGCTCTCCCACCGCACCGCGATCTCGGTCTAATACCCGAGCCCCTTCAACACCACTCGCTAAGAGCAAATCCGCATCACACCTCGCTGCCAGCGGAACACGAAAGACCCGATCAGGCCGTGCAACTCCTAAGCGCCCCAAGGATGATATGAGCTTCAGCATGCGCCATCGCAATGATAGCGATTGGTTGCTACGAACGGGCGCGCTAATGAGCTCTGAAGCTCGCGAGTCCAAAGGTCAGACATGGCTTATCTCGCGTCAGAGCTCGACTAGCCTTGGTGGAATGGACCCCGATGAGGATGCTTTCGAGAACGAGCTTGCCCGCGAGCGCGAGCTTACGAGTCGCCATGCTAGCCGTCGTGGTAGCATTGCTCCAATTGAAGAGGATGCATCCCCATACGCCAGTCGCTTTCCCAGTCGCTCCCACAGTCGCTCACATAGCATGACCCGGCCCCGGAGCCTGCTACATTCTCCTCTGGAGCTATCGACAACTGTGGAGGGGTCGTACTTCCCCCACCAGGAAGTCAACAATGACCTTCCCGGTCCCGATTTTGTCAATCTTGACGAGAAGCTGGAGGAGCTTGAGCAAGATTTGTCTCAAGATGATGAAGCCACCGTGCGACGCCTCGTTCGAAAGGGCCAAGCAGGTACGGGCACCTGGTTTGGTAGCGTCTGGTCACTCTTCTCAGTAGAAGAGGATGATGAGGACTCTGATGAGGACAGTGATGAGACGCCACGAGATAACGAATCTCAACTTGGCCACTCTCGCAGCTGGTCATCCCGCAACCTGGCAGGCATATCGTCCGTTCCAGAAGAACGCGTACCTCCTCCAAGGGCTGATGAAGGCGGTTGGAAAGACGCAGCCTGGCTACTGAGTGTGGCCACGAAGGTGATGTTTTAGACAGAGTTGCCCTGGCCCAAGACGATAAACCGCGTTATTGTGATTTTATGGATGGAATAAACCAATTTGGTAAAAAGAGAATGGACGATGAGCGTAATATGTTAATAGTGTTTTTCTGGTTTATACGGTTTTTATTTTATACATCCGGATAGTAAACTTTCCGAAATAGACACTCAGATTTCCTTTACTTGCCTTTCTCGCCCGCTTTGCAACTGAGGCCGCTTATGGTGCTGGACACATGCGCTACCTTTCACAGTGAAGCTACCTAGAAAGCTTCTCGAACAAATATGATGTTCTCAATCAGTTCCCAAGCCAGGATTCGCTTCCTTGGCTCTGATATCGGCGCCGTGCTTTGCTGAGCCGGCGCGGGGTCCGTTCACCGCCCCACTCCCCGTTCCGCAACCCGGGGACCAGCGTCAACTGACAGGACAGCCAGAGCGGTCCTCCCATAGTCAATTTGACTGCATCTCGACCGACTGCCACGTCACTTTTGTTTATTTCATGCCATATAACGTATGTCGCTTACACACTCTGCTACAACACGAGCCCAAATGGATGCAAATAAGAAAAGACAGAGAGAGATACCCACCACAATCGTCCGGCTACGGCGCAACAGCTGAGTAGAATAAGCCAAAACCGGTTTGTGGGGATAGTTATTATGTATCACCTCGCAGGAGGATGCGGTGCGGGCCTCGAATGGGGTTGTTCTGCGTACAATGATGACAGGGTGATGGAGATTGGCTTAATGTGAGATATGTCACCCGTCAAGTTTCGTTAGATGTGGCATACGACTCGTGTGATAACTGAAGCGCCTAGCTGAAGCCTTCCAGCCATATCGGGTCACTGGTGACTCGGCTGTGATATTAACACTGCTGTGCGGGATGGATCTAGTGAGACTTTTTCCGGATTCCCTCTTCTGGATAGCTATAACTTCAAATGATGACTGCACATCACAAAGTCGTCAGTTTTGCTAAACAGTGCAAGTGTAATAGTTTGCGGTGAGGTCCAACAGGGTGGGTACCAGTCGCAAAGCCAGCCCAATATCAAAAAGTATCACTCAAGGCATGGATCACTCGATAAGATCCTGTATTTAAGTGGGAGCATCAACAATACATACCCCTCTGAATGACAGGTGGGTTTTAGCCGGCAGTTAATTCGACTGGTTGTTCGCCAGCCAAGTTCCTTATACAACTCACAAGAGTCAAGGGCCCTGTCTAGTCAGTCATGCCATACAACGAATAGTTAGCACGGCAAGTACATAATTAATGAGCTGGACTGGACCAGCCATGAACCGTTGCTGGTTAGGCCCCGCCATCAGTCAAGACCATGACAGTGATCGTGACCGTGCACGAGGGGCAGCAAGCAAATTGAGGGGTGCTAAATGAGATTGATCAACGGACCCTGCAGGGACCCGACCCGACATTGGCGTAGCGAAAGCAACCCAAGCAGCCAAGCCAAGCCACAAGTCAACAGCATGAAGGAATGATGATGGAGAAAATGCCGCAATGGAAGATCTGCGGTGGCTGGTGTGAAAGACAGCAGCATTAACCTTTATGTTACAGTCTCTGAGGGGTTCGTTGCGTTGGCTGGGTCCAATTTCTCGACGGGTGGACCAACGGGCATAAGACGGCGTGCATGTCATTCTAAGCTTTCTGAATGCCTGCAGGAGCTTGCCTCCCTAGCTTTCCCAAAAGTTGGAATCTTTGTTGGAAAGCTCCAGCGCCCACGGCCGAGATGCCGATCGTATCCTATCTGAGTGAGTACCAAGAGTTGGGAATGTGGACCGGTGACTCGGTGAACGTTACGTCTTGTCTCGAGACACGGTACCTGACTATGTGGCCTTTTGTCCTTTTGTCTTCAGGTTGAGTTTGGAGACAAGAAAGTAAAAATTTGAGATACCGCGGGTAAGCGGCTTTGTGAGAGAGTGTTTCGGCCGAGAAATTTCTGAATGTCCAGGGAAAGGACGTTAACACGAGGTGGGCTCTCAGAACAGAGACAGACCAGAAAGTGGAGGGAGTACCGGGTACAGGCGATATGCAATTGCTTCAGCCTCGGTGACGGGCGACGATATCCTGGACCCCGGAAACACACCGCACCGGAAGATTTCATTTTGGCCATCCTCCATGTAGCCTGCACCACGCGACTCTAGACTCTGGAGTCCCCTGTATGCCGTCATCTCAGGATAAGGTGAAGAAGGTGACAATATGAAACATCGTTTTGTGTGGGATCCCGGATACAGGCCGAAAAAAGTCGTGCCTCCTCATGGTCGCATTTGGATTTGGCTGTTGTTGTGGTGCATGTTGTCGTTGTAGACTAGCGGAATCCAGTAGGTTAAGGCTTGAGTATTTTGCGCTAGGCGGACGCGGTTCTGAGTCCCGGAGAACGAGAACAATAAGGCGAGCCGACTTTGTACACAGTAACAGAGAGAGGTGGGATACCTATGGTACTAAGTTTTCGATCGTATGCCGAGTCAGCGATGTTAAGGAACGTCTGTGCTGGTAAGATATCGCGTGGCACAAGCATGGGTGGCACTGACCAGACCTGAAGGGGAAGAAAGCAGACAAAGCAGAACAGAGTAGAACAGAGTAAGGCAGAGAGCAAGAGACTCGATATCAAGAATTCAATAGTGAGTAAAGTGAGTGACTGAGGGAATGGGTGGATGGATGGATGGATGGATGGATGACGGGCGATCTTTTGCAATTTAGGGATTGGTGTCTCCAATGGAAGCTTTGGAATCTAGGCCCTTCTGCTTCTCGACGGAATGGAACCAAATGATGCAAGAGCTGTTCTTTCCCCAATTTTTTCTCTCCTTTCCTCTCTTTTTTAGTGGACTCTTGCACAAAACACCGACGTAATCGGCAGGGCCCCTCCAAGCTGGCTGGACTGGGCCCTTGCTACTGGGACGGACGGGGGACCAGGACTGGGACTGGGGGCCCTTAACTTTTGAAAGAGCAGTAACAGCACAAGGCCAAGCGAATGCCGTCCGCTACATTGAGAGGGAGTTTTCCTCTTTCTTCTCACCTTTTTGTTCTGTCTCTTGACTCTTCACCCCTTGTTTACCTACGATAACTCGCTACGAGAGATCTCAACGGCTGTATTGTGTGCTGGACCCGACCCTCTGAGACTACATTCAGCCACTGTCGTCAGTCGTACCAGGGCAATCTTTCTCGGGATCTCCCGCAGAATTTCAGTACTGGACCTTACATCAACTTTCGACCACACGCGCTGAGTCTACTACACACAAGGACGTCCGAACCGCGGCAAACACACGATCTCAGTAACCTAAAAGTAAAAGAGAAGAAACAAAGAAGAAGAAAAATAGTATTGATAAAGACATATTTATCTTTGGATTACGATATATCTCTTACACCATAATACAAGAGATTCGACAGCCTAGTCACCCGCCTCCCACTATCAATACAGGTAAGGAGATATTATTCATCTCATATCTTTGATTCTCGTTGATCTGCTTTACTTGTCTTTGTTCTTTCTCATGTCTCGTCTCTCTTTATTTTCCCAGAAATGGATATAGATACCCGGCATCCGATGTCTCTCGTTTATTTGACCCCAAGGACCGGGACCGGGACCTTGGCCTTTAGTTTAGAGGTTCAGGTCGCCTAAATTTTCGTCGTTTTTCCGCACTAAACACCATCCCCCACTTCCCTTGACGTGCCGTCTCATGAATGAACGGTGTTGGATTCGACGCCTTGCATTTGCTAAAGCGGCTCAACCCCACCCGCAATGGCTCGTCCGAGGACTACGGTACAATGTTATGTTGTTACTATCCATTTCCATTTCCATTCTAGTAGTTATGGATCTGGACAGACACGACCACGACCGACCCTCACTCTCCATCGTTAGCCCCTCACCTATGAGGTTAACTGCCCACATACCAGCAGCCGATATCACACACTTCTTAACCGCCGCCTTCTGGCTAAGCCATATCTTTCGAGCCATTATTCTGCTCTGCCCTGCCTGACTCTGTTTTTGCTTTGCCTTACTCTTGATTTTTCGTTGCTGAGCTGTGCTCTCGTTTGCATTTTCCTTCTCTGCATATCGTCAAAGAACCTACCTAGCTCTCCTCACCTATATCGTCATCGCTCGGATAGCTACTGTTTCCGCGAACTCAAAAAAAAAAAGAAAGGACCCCAAATTCAGCAACCTCAGGTACAAAACCAAACCCTTGGATTAGTCCGCGCAACAGCCATTCCTCCAGTTCGATCTCAGCATCAGCCCTACTATTGTCACTGTTACATATTGCTATTGCTATTTCTATCTCTATCGCCACTGCTAAAACAGTACCTACTGCCGGGAACGCACCCTGCAAGCGTCACTCGAGCGCCATAGTTTCGCTTGTTCTGCAACTTGAGACCCCTAGCCAGCCACTCCACCTACGGACGGTCATCTTGTTCCCTTCCCCTCGGGCCAAGCTTCCACAACACGTCCCGCTCCAGCTTTACAACCTTCAACTCCTCAAATACTGCTTGCCATTCCTTCTTTCAAGTAGTTTTTAGCTTTATCTTTGGACCCTTGCCTCGCTTTCCTTTGCGTGTCATTTATTATTTCTTTTTTTCCCGGCCGAGTCTCTAATACTTAGCTCAGGTGTCAACGTCTCCCCCCTCCGACCTTTGCTTCCGCCAGGCCCACGCTGTTACCCCGGAGCTGTTCAACATCGCATCGCTTTACTATATTCTGCATCTATTTCACGAGATCCGTAGACATACATCCCAGTCACAATGTCGCCAGCTGAGAACAAGGTGGGCTCTATACTGGCTGCGCATCAGCTCGAACATGGTCACTAATGGCTGTTAACCTCAGAGCGAGCCCGTCGACGAGGTCGACTTCGGTGATCACATCGACATGATCACCTTCGAGCAGATTCTGGAGATGGATGAGCCCGGCGACTGCGAGTTCAGCCACTCTATCGTGTTTGGCTTTTTCGACCAGGCAGAGGAGACCTTCGGACAGATCGAGGAAGCATTGTGAGTAGGATTCAAACATCAGCCCAGTTACAGACTGTACTGTGGTGTCTGGCGTGAGAACCACCACTGACCACTGTTCTTTTTGCGCTCATAATAGGGAGGAAAAGAATCTCGAAACATTGTCATCTCTTGGTCACTTTCTCAAGGGTTCGTCGGCGACGCTAGGACTCGTCAAGGTCAGGGACGGATGTGAAGCGATCCAGCGATACGGCAAGAATGAGAACTTGGATGGTTCCGAGATAAAGGACAATGAAAAGTGCCTCGAGCGAATTCAAGAATACTTTACGGCCGTTAAGGAAGATTACGACGTGGTAAAAAAGCTCCTGGAGCAGTACTACGAGAACAAGGAATAACGCGGCTACACCACTCAAATAATGCCTTGGATCAAGTCGACACGTTCCCGTTCGGATCAGGACTAGTCATCTGAGAGGCGTAATACCCTACTTGGAGGCTTGTCGCACACCTCAGATGAGGAACATTTTTAGTTCGTCAAATAGTCGTTGTGTTTGGGTATATTCAGAGATGGTAGAGGCCGGGTTCATCGAAGCAGATACCCCAGGTCTTGGAAAGGCCTGAGGCTTAGAGGACGACCCGTCAGGTCAATCATGTTCAGAGGTTTTATGAGGAAGTCCGGAACGATATTCCGTTTCGTTCCTCTTTGAATTGAAAATCCTATTTGAAGGTCCGTGATGCAGAAGAGACGACTTGTAGATAGACTTGACAAAATATGGATCTGGTGTAAACAATGAACGCGACGCACAAGGTGACCCATCCATTCTGATGCTTTTGATTAAGGGGTAATCTATTACTGTGGAAGGTTAGTATCTATATTGCTTTTCTTTGTTCTATTAGGATCTGGCATTTCTTAGTTAACACATCCTTACCAGCATGACTGATCTGATACGTTTCCCGAAAGCACTGACATTGGTGGGGTAATCTTGACACAACTTACTGGCAATCTACAAAGCCAGGTCCAGTCGATACGAAAACTTGACATCATCAAGGTGTTACGAGTCAACGTCAGATACGTTACACAAAGCGTGTTAGTCATGTTCCACGACCTTCACTGTATCGCGTGGCAGGGTACGCGAGTTTTTATATTCGTGCCATCTGCAGATTGGAGCGCCTATTGGTGGTATATTGGATGAGATTTACTTGCTAACTTGACTCGTTGACCAGTGACTGTTGCCTGTCAGAGAGGCCTGCATACTCGCATCTTTTTCGACTAGTCACTTATCCGATTTGGCACTTTGGTTGGTGTTGAGACAACTCCGTTCCATCAAGAAAATCGCCAAGAGACAATATGCCACCGAAACCAGTCAGGGCATCCCCAACGCACTTCGTGTGCATTCCCTTGGCCGGGCCTCAGCTCGCCAGAAGCATGGCCGCTTTCTGTACAGAAGTGACCAATCCAACCAGCTTTGGGATTCCCCCAACGGCAGTGCGTCCAGTCGGTACAATGCATCTGACGCTTGGTGTCATGAGTCTTAAGGATGAGGGCATTCGGCAAGCAGCCGAACTACTGAAGAGCTTGAAATTGAGCGAGTTCCTGGCAAGTGCCAGGACTGGAACATCATCGACCGAAGAGCGGATTTCGTTAACCCTAAAGGGCTTGCATGCTATGCAGTCACCTGCGAAGACTTCGGTGCTGTACGCTGCTCCTGTTGATACTGAAGGGATTCTTTACAAATTCTGTGAGCAGATAAAGACTGCGTTCCAAGAGGCTGGACTTATGGCCAAAGAGGACAGACCTTTGTTGCTCCATGCAACTGTCGTAAACACCATTTATGTCAAGGACGACCGAGGAAGAAGACTTCGAGAAAGGTTGACCATTGATGCGCGGGACATGGTTAGTCTATATGATGACTACGTTTGGTTGGAAGATATGCCTCTGGACAAAGTTACGCTTTGCCGAATGGGTGCAAAGAAGATCGAGGGGACGGAGGATGAGGCGTATGAAGTTGAAGCAGAGGTTGAGTTTTGAACGAAGCCTACAGTAAGCTCAACTCGTATATCCTGTCTATGTATTTGCGAATATTATGCAAAGAGTCTAGGCCTGGGAAGCCTGGAATCGAGTTGCGTGTTAGGCTGCAAGATCAACTTGAGGGAGAAGGATGCATAACATGACAGGTGATAAAATACTTCGAGATGGAACACAAGTCGTTATAGACAAGGCAGAAGCTTTCTATGCTACCTCTTCGTATCCGATAGCGGATTACCAACCATCAATCATAAAACTTGGAGGCTGACAGAGCATTTGAGTACGTGTATTTGGAATCAATATAGGCAGCGACTTTCCAATTGGGGAGAAATAAGTCTTAAACAAACACTTCTAAGATTTTGTCGTATTTACCTGTGGCAGGATTATCTACAAGCAGGTCTAGAAAGCTCATAGCCACCCCCCAGTTGTCTCGTCTGATATGAGGTAGTGCTGGGGTGTGATACGGACATTGTTATAAACTCGGAATTAGCGCACCATTCAGTGGGCGGCCGCCTATTGTCGTTGAACAACTGCCCACCTATCTACCTCTAGGCATCAGAATACAGAAACCAACGTCATCAATATAACTCCATCTCCTTACACAATTAGCAAGGCTGAACTTCCGCCACGCTTGGTGCCAGCGACAATGCGGAAACAAGATCGTCTAGCATCGGACCCCACGACTTGACGATCCGATCCTCTACAGTGGAGGCTATACACACACACCGAGATCTGACAGCTCCGCCTCGTTACCGCCATGAACGCTTCTGAAAAGCGCCGTCCAGGCCCTGGGAACCCGTCTTCCCATACCATACGAACTGGCGCCTCGAACAACAGTAACAATCGAACAAGCAGCATGCCTGCCATGCCGCCAAAAGCTGCCATGGCTTCTACAACTAACGCGACCCCCGAAGAGACCCATGAGACCACCAGCAGCGGCGGTGCCCCGCTCAAAGAGAAGGAAAGCACAGCTACAGGGACAAACAGCACAAAGGAAAGGGATCGCGATAAGGAGCGCAAGGAACGGAGGGAGAAGAAGGAGAAAGAGCGCGGGTTCGAAGCGGCATTGAAAGAGAAGGACGAGAGGATAGCCTACCTGGAGAAGGAGATGGGTATAATGGAACGCGAATTTCACCGCGAACTGGACAAGCTCAGCCAGAACGAAAGTGAGACGGCAACATTCTGGCAGGCGAAGCACAGTGCATTGAACCAGCAATATCTACGGACGGATACCGAGCTACGGCTTTTGCGCGCAGAGGTCGAAGTACGAGAAGGCGAGCGTGAAGAGCTCCGAGAAGGTTGGGAAGTGTTGCGACGAGAACTCAAAGAGCGAGACGAAGAGATCCGAGGACTAAGAGGCCAAGTACGCGGGCTGAAAGAATGGGTGAGCAACAGCACAAGAACAGACGGGCAGGAGTGCGACGAGGTCTTTGGCGAGGGAATGGCGCGGTTAGGCAACGGTCTTCAGAATTGGGTTATTGTCAACTTTCGCAAAGCCAAGATCAGTGAGTGATGTTGCCTTCTGGTCAGACCCTTCGGACGCTAATACCTGGCAGATCTGGAGAATTTAGACGAGGCGACGTTGGCTGAGGTTAGCGAGCTTGTGCCCATGTATGAGGAGCTTGCATCGACACACAAGGTTTATCTGCTGCAATCAGTGGTATCTAGGATATTAGTCGAGATGGTGTTTGACGCCTACTTTGTCGGCTTGACGGAAGAGCAGACGCAACAATTTCGACAGCTAGAGAATCTGCTTTCTTCGTATGGTATGTACTAGTTACTGGCAACGATGATCAATTGCTAACTCATACAGCCGACTCAGAAGAATCCATTAACCAATGGAGGTCCTCTACTCTATCTCTCCTCCGTCGAGATGCATCTTCCCTACAGGAATCAACGTCAACAGTGACCGAAGCTATTCTGACACGAATAACCCGTCTTCTTGATGCCCTATGTGGCACATCTCCCTCAGAAGCCCGAGATAGTGGGCTGCGGGTTCTTGTCAACAATTCCATCGAGCTCGCACGCCTTGTTGCGGTTCAAAAGGCCGTTCTCCGCGTCAACATGCCGACAGTTTTACCGCACCAAAGAGTCATGTTTGAATCCGAGACAATGGAAGATCTAGGTGGTGAAGATGAGGAGTCACTAACCGGAAGAGAAATCTGCTGCGTCGCTTTTCCAGGGGTGATCAAACACGGCGACGAGCATGGGGGGCACTTACAATACCGAAATGTCATACTAAAGGCTAGGGTACTATGCAGCCCTGAGGAGTGAACATACCTGCTTCTCTACTCTCGTTGCTCACCTCGCTGATGGCAAGATTTGACTCTTGGGCTTTCTGGGGCATTCAGTATCCATCTATGTCGCCTCTGACATAAAGAACCCGAGGGATACATGATTACGAGTTATAAAGAATCTATATCAAAGATGACACGAGCTATATATATCACGATCCTCATAATATGGATGGGGACAAACCAAACAAAGTTTAGAACATTGTACATTAATGAATTACGAAATCCTTTCTACCTAAATATTTTATGTGACCTTGAATGATAAAATAAGACGGCATTACAAGCTGGATCGGTTTTGGCATATCAACAAGCAGTACAGATCTTAAAAAACATCACTCATATACGAACCATCAAGCTTAGATGAATGACAGATATTTCCCATTCGCCTCCGCTATGACAAAATCCCGACTAAAACTACCGAAAAAACCTAAGTACGAGAATATCCATAACCGTACCGACATGCATCGCGTTCAAACAATCTCGCATAAACCTCGTCCCAGGCATTATCTCCGTAAACATAATGGACCGCACAGTCCCGATCTAGACATGACAGGATATGTATACTTGATCACACTAGCGACATGGCTAGGCGCCGTTTGGCTGTTCCGACCCCTTGCCGTCGTCATCACCGTCCTTTGGTGGTGGGGGTGGAGGTTCGTCCCCTTCTGCAGCAGCTGCCGCAGCCGCAGCCTCCTCTTCAGCGATCATTTGTCTGAGGAACTCGGCTTCCTCGTCGTCCATCGCCTCTTGAACCGCCTCGCCTTCCTCGCCCTCCTCTCCGATAGGGTTCTCAGGGATGATACCGTTCTGGCGTTGCCAGACCTCTCGTCTGATACGATCGTCCTTGGCTTTCCGTGCTCGCTCAACCTCCTCAAATCCACCAGACTTCCTCAGCTTGCCATCCGAAACGAAGTTGATGATTTCGCGATGCATAGGGTTGATTTGTCGTGTTGCAAGCTCTTTCTGGCGTAGCTTTTCGGCACGTTCGATGGCTTCAAGGCGATCTTCGTGGTTTGGCTGCAGAGCTCTCACCTCACCAAGAACACCTTCCTTTGCTGCGCTCTGATCGGCACTGTTACCCAGGTTGATGAGGCCCTTTGAGAATTGTCGGGCGGTTCCTGCACTAGCACCGGTGCCGTTATCCTTCATCTGCTCCTTGGTTGCCTGTTCCACCAGGGTGAAGGTTTCCGAAGCCTTCTCCAAATCGTCTCGCAGATCAACCAAAAGATCCTCCATAAGGCGAAGCTCGTCACGACCCTGGCAGACGTCTTCCAGTTCCTTCTCCCAAATCTTGGTCCAAATAGGCTTCTCCTGAGTCATGTATTCCTCCATTCTCTTCAATTCCTTGCTCAACGTCGCGATATCCTTACCGACAGAATCCAGCTGTCGTGGCAGTGGTCGAACGCCACGGTGCACCACGTCCTTGCGCAGGTCCTCAATGAGATCTTGGAGGTCGTCCACTTTACCGACCAATCGGTCAGAGTCGCTATTGAGTTGCTTTCGTCCGCTGGTAACGTATGAGTAGCCAGCATCGCCCTCGATATCGGGAATAGCAGCCTTGGCTGTGGCGACCTTGACGTTAGCGGCTTTGCTGCGAATGGTAGCCATGGAATCCTGGATGTCGGCTTGGAAGTTGGAATAGGTTTGACGCATAATGGCCAGGTCGTGTCTGAGACTCTTTAATTCTCCAAGGTGACTGTTGTTCAGCTTGCGTCCAGTGGTGAACTGTGATTTTGCCCCGTCACTGGAGGCGCCTGCTGATGGTGGTGACAGTACGAGTCGGGCCAATTCGTTCGCTGCTTCCTGCTGCCGGTCTGACACTCGTTGAATAGCTGCCCCTTGGTCGGTTACTGTCTGCTTGACATCGCGGACGATCTCGGTCAATGAAGCGATTCCGTCATCGATGTGCCTCTTGACCTCGTCCAGAGCCTCCACGTTAAGAACAAGAACAGTCCTATCCTTCACATCGGCTAGGTCCTCCAGTTCATGCCGCACACCAGAGATGGGATCTTGGATATAGATTTCGGGGAGATCCGCGCCATTGTGTTGTGTGCTCCAAGAGAACTTCTCGATGAATGCGAGTTGTAGTCGTCCGATCGTGAGCTCAGCCCTTCCCTCTGGTAGAACAAATTTCTTCACCTTGGATTTGTATTGGAGAAACAGGGTCAGGTCCTTCGAGGGTGTTGGCGGAGGAGAATCTTGGAAGTATGATGTTTCAGCAGGTTTTGGTGGTGGTGTAGGCACAACCTCAGGTTGGGGTTTGGGTTTCTCAGCCTGTGGTGTATCTGGTGCATTGCCATCGTCTTGAAAGAACATAGGGTCCGTAGGAGGCCCGCTAAGTGTAGCACTGGCCGCATATGCTTCGTCTGGAGTCTGAGGCACAGGACTATCTGTTTTGGCTGGTAGCTCTGCTGCGGCCCTTTCTTCAGAAACCTTGTCCGGTATCCTGACGGGAGAGTCCTCTGCCGTGTTTGCTCGCAGGGATTGGCTTGAGTTGTTACGGTTGTGCCGGATGGATTGTCGACCCTGCACCGCGCGCAACGACTCTCGAACCTCCTTTCTTCCTCTATTGGGAATGGGCGAGTTTTGTGATGGCAGGATGGGAACGGCATTGGCACCTCCCAGATGCTTGGATATTTGGTACTGAGAGTACCGGCGTGACGCTCGTCGTTCCAAATCTCCACCCTTCTGAAGAGCTGCAAGGGCGCTTGAAGTGTTGTCGGGCGGAGTCGGAGGAGGTGGAGGGAACGAGTCGATGTTGAGTTCTCCTCCTGAAGGCGCAGAAGGTGCAGCAGGTCCTGTGGGAATCGAATTGTCGCCTTCGGGGTAAGGTGGCACCACTGGCATGTTCTGCATTGTGTTGCTGGAGAGCGAAGACTGTTCCGATATCGCGGATGCCCGAGAGGATTCACGCTGGGCGTTGAAGCGGCGTGGAGATCGGTTCGTACTCCCACTCGAGGAGGGTAATGTCTCACTCGGTTGTCCTTCAGGTTGAGGTTGAAACCCATTCTCTAAACCCTCCTCCAACATGTTGGTGAGACCGCTGTTGCCGCTGCCAACAGTGCTGACGCTGGTCGTTCTATCGGGAGGTGCATGGCCGTCGCGATCTCGAGCTTGTTTCTGACGGAGCTTCTGTTGTTTGCGCTTCAGGCCGTGTAACAAATTAATAATTATGTCGCGGATCCTAGGCAAGTATTTCTCCAAACTCTCAGCGCTGGCCTCTTGACTCAGCGTCGCCTCGAGGATATGTCGTAGTGAATCGGGGACGTTTCCTAAATCGGATGTGTCAACATGAATGGCAGTGAATGCGCGACAAGCCATATTGAACTCGTAGCCCAGGCGCACATAAACATCTGACACCTGGCTGTCTGTGGCTTGCCCGCGCGACCATTGTGTTAAGGTTTCCAGAAGCTGTTTTGTTGCAACGAGGAGGTGTGTAACACTCTTTTCGATCTGCGATAGAGGCATATTTGAACCGCTGCCGGAGCCCTAGAGAACGAGAGCGTCAGCATGGTGGTTGCAATCGGGCTTGGGCAGACGTGGGGCCGCAGGGCTCGGCAGGGGCACAATCTTGCACACGTTGCGAATTATATACTCACTTCACGGTTCATCCTTCGAGAACCGGTGGATTGTACAGATCTCGCCGAAGCACTCGAGGCTCGGGCCTGGAGCGCTGGTGAGATGGACCGAACAGGAACATTGGGTGGTGGTCCAGGCTCAGCGCCGGGCGAACGACGATGGGCAAAGGCGCGTTGGGAACCGGATGACGGAGCTTGCATATCGGCTTATGCTTATGATATCTTTATGTTCGCGACAAAAATATATGTCGTCGATTGGAGTCGGAAGGAGGAGAAGGAGAGGTAGCCTCCGTCGAGTGCGATAATTTGGAGATCAAGCGCAGAGGGAATTGCTTAATGATCGAATTTCGGAGGCCTTCGAGGGGCAAGAGGCATCATCAAAACGAATGAAGTGTAAAGAAATCGCAAAAGCGGGCTTTGTAAGGCGTCCAAGGCGTCGCAAGGAAGGTATGGAGTAGTCGATATAGCGAAAGTATCGAGGATGTTTGCAAAACAAGAGAGACGTTGAGGTTGAGTACAGCACAGCACAGCACGGCACGGCACAGTACGAGGGTGCGCACAATGGATGGATGATGATGGTGGATGGATGGATTGGATGGATTACCTGCACCTCATCAGTGACCCAATAGCTGAAAGTCCAGTGCCCAACCCAACCTTGATCCCCCGTATATCTGGATGGAACCCCTGCATTACAGCACGTGCCACCACAGAGTAAGGTACGTAGGTCTCTTTTTAGAGCCTGACAGCCTCCAACATCATGGGCATCCACCTTGGGAGACAAAAATACCATCTAGACTAATGTAATATTGAATCCCATTGATAGAATGACATAGCCATGCCAATTTTTAATTATTATTCAACGTCCAAGAAAACCGTTGAGGCGATTGATTGTGTGGAATGTCTTCAGCAAGCCACTTTTTGTCGTTGCTCAGTACCTATTTTGATCTTGTGATAAATCCCCAGCCTGAAGATATGCATTTAGGCATGAATCAATGAGTTTTAACTGTAACGTGATGACAATCACAGCAAAACATTGGATCCTAACAAAGCTATCCATCCATTGAAAACATCATCCTCCATACCGCGTGCCACAATTAGTTGACCTGCTATATGCCGCGGAAAGCGCTGTCGGCTAGGAAACGGCTTTAACGCTACGGCCGTCTTGGCTGTTAAGCATTATGTCTTGTTTCATGGATCCCGGGTTGGCATGACCTTGTTTCATGGTTTCGAGGATTTAACCCTCCATATAGCGTAGGTCTCGGGTTATATGAAACTTCACATTATCAACATAGAGACGAAATAACTCGATCGTCTTGTGAAGGCTCGTGGCAGCTGTTAAACTGTTTATTTTCTGCACCATGAACTTAGCTTATATGTTCTACACCATCATCATCACCACCTAGAGTACCTTGGGGTAATATGCAGCGTTCTTTCATGCCAACCAACCCACAATCTTCAAGTCTAACATGGTGGTATGGGTTTAAGTACCCTGACCGGCAAATATAAATTGTGGACAAGAAGTTGAATATTCGAGGTTGGGACCAGCCCTGTGCCAGACACCACGTCAAATAATGGCGGTACTGTATGGCAGGCGTTATCTCAACGCGAATACCCTGTACCTAGTTAATATCTGCTTGCATCCATGTAACTCACTTATCGTGTTGCTACATAAACTTTAAGATAGGGTAACCCTCCTGGTTATGTTCTCATTTACAAACAAGGCCCACGAATAATAGAAGTCTGGCGCCTCACTGTATCTCCCAACTAGTAACGTAATTGTCTTGTTCTGGCTAGCTTGGCATACAGATGCCTGGGCAAGTTTCGGTGCGATTAGGAGAACTTGCACTGAGAACGGGGTTTTTCGATATGTCCCTGCTCCGGTTACTAGATAAGCCCAAGGCGTCATGAAAGCCGATCTTTAGCTTTGAGACGACGAAAGAATAGATGACCAAAAACCTAACTTTAGTAGCCATAGATCGACTAGTTGATTTTGTCTACAATCCTTTTGCTAGGTAAGCTTTCTGGATAAGGGTCAAATGAACCAACCACTGAGCCAATGGTTAGATAGAAGACGCTATTTTTGGGATTACAACCACATCACCTAACCGTTCTCTGAATGGGAAGGCCATTCGAGCTGAACACTAACGTCATCTTCTCAACACCATGAGAACGTGGCACTGAGCCTCTTTGCCAACATCTCGTCAAAGCAGCCCAGGATATCTGGGAGCAGCATCAGATTAGCAAACTATCTAAGCGTGCTTCAAATGGTGCAACGTTGACTTATGGCAGAAATGGGATGGTAAGGTGGCTATCGTCCTATACACAGGATAACCAGTAAGCTAAATAGGATACCTGAAATGGCTTAATGCGGCGTTCAGTAAGGCTGAACTTAGGAGCCGGCTTAGCCGTCGGGGTTTAATCGAGAACCCTCAACCCCGGTTGTAAACCGACAACGGGCACTGCGGTTGCGTGGAGTCCAAGCCACCACCACAGTGAAGCAATATGGTGATGGCTACGGCAGGCAAGTGTATATAAACAATGAGAGTACCCAACCATCACCAGACATGATCAGGCTCATCTCTCGCTTTCAAAGGCATCCCAGCTCTACACCTTTACCTACATCAGATACTCCTAAACGAGACTCTCAAGAATGGGTAACCGCAAGATAGCAATCATTGGCGCAGGCCCTGCTGGTATGAGGCATACTCCCAAGTCCAACAGCCCCCCACTGACATTTATAGGATGCTTATTGGCAAGACTTCTTCATCTTGCAGGCACAGAAGTGACTGTCTTCGAAGGAGAAGCCCACCCAAACTTCAGATCCCAAGGAGGTACCCTGGATCTACACACAGCTACAGGCCTCGCAGCGCTCAAAGAAGCCCAGCTTTTTGACGAGTTTCTCAAGCATGCTCGCTATGATGGGCAGTATATGGCCATTGTGGACAAGCACTTGGAATATCATCTTGAGCGAAACGCAGTCGGCAAATACAATAAGGTCGAAGAACGCCCAGAGATTGATCGCTCCAGCCTTAGGGAGATACTGGCAAAGTCACTTCCCGAGGACATGATCAAATGGGGCTACCATCTCAAGAGAGTTGAAGGTCGAACGCTTATTTTCGAACATACTACAGTCGAAGGATTCGATCTTATCGTGGGCGCAGACGGCGCATGGAGCAAGGTACGAAAGGAGATCGACTCAACTCTTGTCCCGGAGTTTGCAGGTATCGGTATGCACGAGCTCGAAATCACAGATGCTGAGAAGAATGCCCCGGAACTGTGTAAGCTTGTAAATCGAGGAAGCATCTTTGCCAGCACGGATGGTAATCGCACATCTATTCAACAGATGGGTGACGGAAGTTTGAACATATACTGCAGTTTTGTTACCGACGATCCAAATTGGTACAAGCCAGAGCACTGCGACTACAACCCTTCTGATCTGAAAGAGACAACACAAGCGCTGCTTGAGACAAGGTTCAAAGATTGGGATCCTCGACTTAAACAGGGTATTGAGTTAGCCAACGGTCGTTGCAACCCACGTTCACTTTTTATGCTTCCCATCGGCAGCAAGTGGGAGCACAAGCAAGGCCTGACTCTCATCGGCGACGCGGCTCATCTCATGACACCTTACGCTGGCGAAGGTGTAAACCAGGCTCTTGACGATGCGAGGTTGCTTGCAAAAGCAATCAATGGAGCAGCCGATAAAGATGATGGAGAGCTGGACAAGGCCATCAAGGATTTCGAAAAAGTCATGTTTGAGCGTGTCGCTCCAGTCCAGAAACTAACATGGGAACTGTTGCAAGACTGGATGTATACGCCTGGAGCGCCCAAGACTGTCATGGCAAAGTCAATGAGCAGACATGTGAAGCATCGGTTGCCATGGGCGCTTCAGCCGTTGGGTGTGGCGGCTGTGCATGGTTATTACTTTTTGAAGGCTAAGCATGTGGTAAGCTGAAGGGTACCATGGAATATATCTGATCAAGAATAGAATGGAATAGTAGATTAGTTTAAATGTTGGGAGTTTTTGCTTGGGATCATGCCGGAACTATCGGTAGTTGTACCTATATTGGTAGACGTTAGAGAGATACCTGGCTTTATTAACGAATTGACCACAAACCTAAGTACCTTCCTGACTAGCCTCAACCGCATAGAACCCATGTGACCAGGAATGCTGATCATCCATCATAAGGACCCCATGTCCGCTACTCTCGCTCCCTCATGACCAAATACCATAGCCTCGTGGAATTGCATTTAGGCAATCCCCACGAACGCTACGGCTTCTGTAATCCGAAATAATGGATAGCTCCCAAGCGCCGCTAATCGCGGGCCATAGCGATGAAGAGGAGGAGCTGGAGTACGATGCCTCCCAAGGATCTACCGTCGAAGCGGGCAAGACGGGAAGCGGGATGCCTAGCACATTTGTCTTGACCCTGACTTTTGCTGCCGGTATTAGCGGTCTGCTTTTTGGATGTATGTCTCTATCATTGTGCGCCTTGTTTTTGTAAAGGCAATGCTAACGTTACAACTCTAGATGACACAGGTGTCGTTTCCGCTACCCTGGTTTCAATAGGGACGTCGCTCTCGAACCGCGAACTAACCTCAATGGACAAATCAATCATTACCTCTTCCACGTCGTTATTCGCGCTTATAATATCACCATTCTCATCCGTTCTCGCCGACCGACTCGGACGCAAGCACGTTATTCTCTACGCCGACATCCTCTTCATCGCCGGCGCCCTTCTACAAGCATGGAGTTCTACGGTTCCAATCATGGTCGCAGGGCGATGCATCATAGGCGCTGGAGTTGGTGCTGCCAGTTTTGTTGTGCCGCTTTACATTGCTGAGGTGGCACCAGCTGCGCACCGAGGACGTTTGGTGACGCTGAATATTATGTTTATCACCTTAGGTCAGGTAATCGCGTATATTATCGGATGGGCTTTCTCGACATATGGTTCTCAATCGACGGGGTGGCGATGGATGGTTGGCCTGGGTGCGTTGCCCGCGATTTTACAGGGAGCCATGATTGCTTTTATGCCCGAGACACCTCGATGGTTGGTCAAGGTCGGGAGATCCAGCACGGCGAAGGAAGTAATTCGACGAGTGAACGGCGACGCATTGCAACATAACGCAGATGCAGTTGTCAAGGAGATCGAACTTGAAGTACGGGAAGAGCAGGAAGCGCAAAGATTGCGTGATCATCAAGCATCTAGCCGGTGGAAGTGGCTGGGCGGATGGGAAACGCTCGTCAGTGAGGGAAGAAACCGCAGAGCGTTGGCTATTGCGTGCTTGCTTCAAGGTCTACAGCAGCTTTGTGGCTTTGTAAGTGAATTCAAGGATTGCGAATCTTTATGAGTGGCTAACGATGTTACAGAATTCACTTATGTACTTTTCTGCGACCATATTTACAGTAATCGGCTTCCAAAGCCCTACGCTTACCTCGATGGTAGTTGCCGTTACAAACTTCCTCGGAACCGTTGCTGCGTTGGGACTCGTTGATCGCATCGGCAGAAGGCGAGTGCTTTTGTACTCGATCCCATTTATGATTGTCGGTCTGTTGCTTTCGGCCTATGGGTTCTCGTTCCTTTCGCTAGCAGCAGGAGTCAACACCACACCGGACGAACCCCCTGCTACGGCGGGACATGAAATGGCGGCCCTGACCATCCTTGTGAGCATCATGGTGTACGTCGCAGCATACGCGCTGGGTCTCGGCAACGTCCCCTGGATGCAAAGCGAGTTGTTCCCATTGGCGGTTCGATCGCTCGGCAGCGGTGTAGCAACGGCGACAAGCTGGGCCGCCAATTTCGTTGTAGGGTTGACGTTCTTGCCATTGATGGATCTGCTGAGTCCATCTTGGACGTTCGCCTTGTACGCGATTATTTGCGGTGGGGGATATTTCTTGGTATGGCGCATTTACCCCGAGACGGCGGGGTTGAGTCTTGAAGAAGCAACAGCATTGTTAGATGATGGTTGGGGTGTACGATAGTGCATCCTAATTTAGAACATAAATTCATGACATTGGGTAGTCTTCTTATCTGTCGGTCTGACATCGAAACGATACGAATATTCATTTTCTTGGCCGTAGGATCGAGAGTGTTCCGTGGGTAACAAGACGGAGATTCGGTGAAGACAGCAAACGGCTTATACGCGGTAAATCGCGGCTTGTTGAGTAAGGAAGTAAACAGCAACGTAACACTATAAAAAAAAAAGATTTACAGTAACAAAAACCGAGAAGCGAGAAGGACGGGGAATTGGAAATAGGATTCGCTGAGGCCGAAAAAAGTTACATCACTGTGCATGTCTAAGCTTCTTCGAGAAGCTTAAAGGTGGGACCATGTTCGGCATCACACTCGGCCGGCTCCCTCCATTATTGGCCGGGGCTAACGTTTTGGTGATTTGATTTGCGCGACGGAAGCGAAATGCGATGCGTGTAAGATGAGGAAGGGGGTCTTTTGTTAATGGTGCTGGTGATGGTGATAAGCAAGACCTAACCAAGTCAGTAGGAAGAACCCGCAAGCATTACGATAATCAGATATGACTGCAGGGACTACTTACTATTCAACGGTTAGACAGATAACAGTCGTAAACCAAGACATTGGGTTCATGCTGCATCTCGCATACATCCATGGTTCATCACAGTCCGTTCAGCTCAGGGGGGCATATCATATCCTCAATAAACGAGTTGGTCCAAGCTGCGTAGAAATCTTGAAATCTCACTGCTCGTACCACGCTGGATCTAGGGGAGTAGCGGAGGGGAAGGGGATGATTGATTTATCAGGGGCATGGGATGGATGGAACCTTTGAAGCCCAACGATGGAGACTGGACTGGTGCGGAAAAAGAAGATTGGAATTCCGATAGATTGGCAGATTGGTGTCCATGCAACGGCAACTCGGTTCCGTTTGTTGAGACATACGGCCGAGAAGGATTCAATTCTTCGCAGTTTGATTGTTCTGGGGGGTTTTTTTTTTTGCTTACCAAGATGATCCGAAAGCATGGCGCATTTTATCAGTAAGCTGGCTGCATCAAACAAAACAAATCAATAATCGCCAGCGGATATAGCGTCTTTTACTCGGATATAGGTCTCAACTGCATACTGTACCTAGGTAGATACAGATATCATTTCTCTCCCTGCAAGTGTGCTCGGACCTTGTGTAGCCTGTGCGTGCGGCGCCGTGCCGAGCGTGGGTGCCGAAAGACGAGTGGATCTCTCTACCGGAGCAAAGATTTTTTTTCTTACTCTTTTTTTTTGCCTTGATCTTGGTTGCCAGGGTTCTTTTCGACTGACCTCGTTCCTCGGGTTTAGTAATGAATGGATCTCTGGTTTCATTTTCTCGGCCAAGAGATTGGATGGGATTGACACTAGGGAGTGAGTGGACTCACTGCTCTTCACACCCTGTGCATTACTTATACATGGCATCACCCCTTGATCATGACATGTTTTCGCCTCTTGTTTATTGTCGTATTCTTTTTTTGTTTTATTCTTTTTACTCTAGTTCTACAGAGATCAAACAAAAAGAAGCTGTTTTCAGCCTTATTAATCCGAGTCAATTCCTTCTCTTATTCCCAAACTCTGACTCAAACCGTCTCAAGAAACAGGAGCATCTGACTTCCAGACGCATACTTGAACTTGTCCCTTTTCGTATTGACTAGTGTCGCGATTCATTCGTCCCGTCAGGTTCTCGCCTTATCCCGACGAACCAGCCATTATCAGACTCTAGCGTCATACTTAGCTGCGCTGCAGCTTATAACGGGAACAGGAGGAGTAGACGTTATATACTCGACGTATTCCGCACACCTCTTTTTTCCCTGATTGACTCATAATAAAGTCACTCTACATTGTGATACTACGTCTCCTTGACTGAACTTCAGAAATCACAGCTACGATGTCTGGAAACATCGTGGATCAGGAGCTGCTAGAAGCAGAGCGCGCAGCTTCTCCTCAGCGTTACCAACAGCGCGACAGTGCTGAAATCGAGCGAGTCATCTCCGCATCCACCGTCTCGTCATCCTCCTCCGAGAACTCAGCCCGTCGACGAAGCCGCTCCATTGGCCAGTACAACAGCATCAGCCGCGTCTCTACACAAAACGACCTCGAACGCCATGTCACAGAACTCAGCCGAATCCAAACCGCCCGCAGCCAGCACAATGCCACCGTCGGAGGCAGTCTGCGATCGCGAACTGCTTCGCGCGCATCCAGGAAGCCTCTGCCCAACTTTGGCGCTGGAAAGCCTTACCCACCTCCATTGCCTGAGCAGGAGCAGTATGTTGTCGAATTCGACGGACCCAATGATCCTCTGCACTCGCAGAATTGGCCGTTGAAGAAGAAGCTCATCACTGCTGCCGTGCTGGGTTTCACTACCATGACGTCTGCTTTCACATCCTCCATCTTCTCCGCTGCTACCATGGTTGTCGCTGCCGAGTATGATGTGGGCAATGAGGTTGGTCTGTTGGGAACTACTTTCTACGTCCTTGGTTTTGCTTTTGGACCTTCGCTCTGGGCTCCTCTGTCTGAGTTGCGTGGACGTCGTCTGCCAATTCTCATCTCCATCTTTGGCTTCTCGCTCTTCTCAATTGCCTGTGCTACCGCCAAGGATATTCAGACTATTCTGCTCTGCCGATTCTTCAGTGGTTTCTTTGGTGCTTGTCCTCTTGCTGTCGTCGCGGCTGTCTTCTCTGATATGTTCGACAACCGTACTCGAGGTACTGCCATTACTCTGTTCTCAATGTCCGTCTTTACCGGCCCTCTTCTCGCTCCCTTCATCGGTGGTTTCATTGTTGAATCTCACCTCGGCTGGCGCTGGACTGAGTATCTTGCCTCCATCATGGGTTTCACTGCTCTCATTCTCGATATCATCTTCCTTGAGGAGACTTACCCTCCTGTCATTCTCATCGCCAAGGCGGCTGATCTGCGACGTCGTACCAAGAACTGGGGTATCCACGCCAAGCAGGAGGAAATCGAGGTTGACTTCAAGGAGCTTGTCCAGAAGAACTTTTCCCGACCTCTGCGTCTTTTGTTTACTGAGCCCATTATTCTCTTGCTCTCCATCTACATGAGTTTCATTTATGGACTTCTCTACCTCTTCCTCACTGCCTACCCTCTTGTCTTTGTTGGCGTTCACGGCTTCAGCTCTGGTCAATCCGGTCTTTGCTTCTTCGGCATGATTATTGGCCAGCTCATTGCCGGTGCCACTGTCATTGCTCAGCAGCCCTGGTACATCCGCAAGCTTACCGCTAACAACGGTATTCCCATTCCCGAATGGCGTCTTCCCAACGTTATGGCTGGTGGTGTCTCTTTTGCCATTGGTATCTTCTGGTTCGGTTGGTAAGTAACGCATAAATTCTCGATAGTAAAAGTCACAATTCTAACAGCTCCTAGGACCGGATACACCAACAAGATTCACTGGATCGTTCCCGCTCTGAGTGGTCTCTTCACCGGTTTCGGTCTCATGTCTATCTTCCTTCAGGCCCTCAACTACCTCGTCGATGCCTACCTTATGTTTGCCGCTTCCGCCATTGCTGGAAACACTTTCCTCCGATCGCTTTGCGGTGCCGGTTTCCCTCTGTTTGCTCGCCAAATGTTTGACGGTATGGGCATCCAGTATGCCGCCACGCTTCTCGGCTGTGTCGCTGCTGTGCTTGCACCTATCCCCTTCATTTTCTACCGATACGGTGCCAAGATTCGCCAGAAGAGCAAGTACGCTCCTACTGCCCCTCCTGCTCCCGGATCCGGTTCCTCTGCTGAGGAGGACGAGAAGGAGGCCGAGAACGACACTGCTTTGGCGGCTGTCAGATCTCGACGTGACAGTGTCACAGCTGGCAGCAGAAAGGAGACCGCATAAATCTCACCATCATCTTTTCCCACCCTTTGCGAGTTCAACTTAACTCACGACACCCCATCTAATGACGTTATCGCATCATCTATCCTCTTGAAAGCAAGGCGTTTTCTTCTTTGACTTGGGCTTGTTGGACGATGACGGTGCAGCGCGTTTGCAAAAAAGTTATTTGTTTTTAGATACCACGTCAGGAAATTTGCCCCAGATTATATGTACTTGACCATGATATGAGACGGCTTTGGAACGTTTTGTTTTCATGTAATACCCTAATTAATACAATCATATGAAATCCATACAAGTCTTGCCCGGTACATGATTAGTCGTTCGTTTCCCATGGTCTTGTCCCAGAACGAGGTGCAGGCTAACGTTACGGCCCGTGACAGCGGAATGTGTTACGCACGCAATGTAAACATGGATGGATTGGTCCCTGTTTCTTATCTACCTGCCGACCCACTTACCTATATTACAGACCTTCCAACATATGCCCAAGTCTTATAATTATACTCTGTAAATCAACAATAATTTTGGCTCCTCCAAGGCAGGTCAAAACTCAAAAGATCATTTCTGTAGGAGTTGCACACGGCAACTGAACTCTAATCAAGATGAACATACGTGACTCACTCGACTGCTGTGCACAAGGTTATCTCTTGCCTATAAATACACTCAGCTTCTCCTCTCTTCCTTCTGACAACACTGGCTACGTCATGGGAGAGCTGACTTTGACGTTTCATTTACTTCATCATGTCGCCACATCATTCAAACGAGCCCTTGGCCTTGCGAGAGAAGCCGTCCTCCAACAAGCTTTCTCTTCACGACACCCCTACTACACCCCCCTCGCACCCAACAATCTTCAAGGGAGACTCTGCCGACCGGGTATTCCACATTCTCGAACTCGCCCAGCAAATTGTGTACAAACTGGAGCTTAAGGATCTTTTTAGAACGTTGTCAATCACCAGAGATCTATGGCAAAGCAAAGTGCTAGATCATGTCTGGGCAGAGCATCTGGAACGCCTTGGATATCCGGATTATGTCGTTCGCGAGACCTCAAAATGCCTACGGACTTGCTATCTTTCAATAAGTCAAGCCGTCGTTGCGATCAGCCAAGGTGTCAAACCGACCTCTAAGCTTGTTAGGATGAAGGATTTGCGAGTAGGGGATTACGAATACATACAATGCGAACGCATCATGGGGGACATGGAACCCCCAGCGCTTATGTGTCAGACCCCCCGGGCTTTCAATTACCCCGGTTCTTTGGGGAGGAAGAGAGACCTCTATACGCTCGACGGCGGAGACTTGAAATTATTGATGGCTAATGTGACCGAATACCCGCTCGGTCGAATATGCAACGGCTCTTCTGTTGTGGAGGAGGAGTCAGATGGCTCCTACGTCGTGCGGAAGTTGAAGGATTGGTCCGTAACAGCTCGATTTGAGTGTTCTGATATGAGTGTCTCTGGGGGAGAAAGAATCTGGAGCTTCCATGACGGTTTCTTCTTCGGGAACTTAGGTGAATGGAGAGAGCCAGATGAGTCTGCATGGGAGGTCTGGGATACCCAAGGCTTAAAACTCGGACCTGTGACCTACAGTAGATCTGCCCAGACCACCTTAGATGAGGTTTACCACTCGAACCAGGGCGATCACTACCTCACACGGGCATCTCGCACACATGTCAAATCATGGAAGCTTGATCCATTCGGTCTTGTTTTTGAACGTCACCTATCAGCCGAAGATGAGGCGAAGGGTCGTTTCTTCGGGGGAGCAGAAGGCATTGTGGCCTTGCTTGAGTCGTGCTCAGACAACGACAGCGAGATAACATACACCGAGACGGATAAAACATATCGCCTCGATAACGATGTAAAATGCATTTTGGTAAACCATTGGAGTGTGGATGGCAGATACGTATCCAAGCAGGTTGCAGCAATGTTCTTGGAATGTCGTTTCTCGCCGTTCAAAGAATTCTCTGATGGGACACGAGTTGCAGCGTTTCTCAAGTTCACGGCGATTTTCAATAAGCAAGGGGAAGTAGTAAAACGCCTCAACCTTGTGCATCTTCCGGGCGATGGCTATCACGTACACATCGGTATACTTTTCGACAGGCTTTTCTTTGTCTTGTATTTCACGTACGATGGCGAAGCTGTGTCTCTGATCATTTACACGAAAGAAGGCGAGGAGTTGAGCTCGAGGACTGTGGATTTCCGCAGGAAGTTTCCTCAGTATTTGTGGTACATTGATATCTTGGGACGACTAGTACTCATGTATGATGGCCTCTACCAATATTTGACTGAAATGGAAATCATCGATTTCCGGGGGATTCAGATGGAAGATAGATAGATATGCAATGAATGGCTTTGCACATGCTGTTTATTAATGGAAGTAATGGTAGTTTACTGATTCTTACTCTAAGTAATTAGCACGATCTACTATTATGAACCACAGCATCTATCTATGTCATCCAGCTGCTAACTTGGTAGAACAACTAAAAACAGCTCTTCTTTACTTTCCAAGAGAAAGGATAAATTCAAAGGTTAATAGATGCTTTATCTAATCTTCTCCCAGTTATTGTCTTACACCATGGCCTAGTCAGGCTTGGCGTAAGGAGTAGGAGGGTCTATACTTACAACCCCTGTCAATCCCATAGTCTAATTTTATCAGCCATGACTCGACTCGACCTAATTTGAATCTCATTTTGTCTCATCTCACTTGTCGATTTTCCCTTCTACACAAACCTAAATTCAGCCTTACCAGGCTTTTCTCCCTCCAACCTCACGCTCGTTAAAGAGGATGTCATGGAGCTCATAACATTCCTTCTCCGAGTGGCCGCCTTCACTCTTTTCGCGGCCCTCCCAACCGTCCACGCCTATGCTTACTACGACATCCCCTGGAACATGACCGCTGGAGAGACCTTCAACGTCACAATCAAACAAAACATTGACCCAGACTCTGAAAACGGAAGGAGATCTGATGCTTATCGCGTCTATCTCGCCCTGACGCCACCTGGATGGGGCACAGGGGCCTCATGCTGGCTCGATTATATGGTTCCCCTGGAAGAAACACAAGTCAATATCACCATTCCTCCGGACGTGGTACCGGACAACACACGCTACAGGTTATCAACTGCCCTCGTCAGTTCAAAAAGACCCAAAAACCCTATAACGGGGTACGACTACAGCGGAAGATCCATCATTACTGGAGCAAACGGAACTTGGGGGAAGGCAGAGTTGGATGGACGCAGTATGGGCAATTGCGATGAGGTTTCTTGCGTAGCTTACGCTTGTGTTAGGGACTGTTACGATCAGTACTGGAAAGGGGACCCGAATGATGATACGTACAACAAGAAGTCGTATGCTTGCTCGAAGGCATGTACAAGAGATTTGAACCCGCGAAGTACAGCGTCTTTGAATAAGGGGTCGATCCAGAGCGTATTTGGAGTAGGAGCGATGGTCGGATTTGTTCACTTAATAGTTGGCATGTTTTAAGGATTTAAATCTTTGTCATGTAGAAATATTTTCAAATACTGATATTTAATGTTAGACACTGTTTAACGACAAAAATTTGAAAAGCATGATAATATAACATCTATGAGGCTGATTTAGTTCTTATACAAAACGCGCAAAGCATCCACCAACTCCTGCTCTCCCCTAACAGTTTTCTCGTCGTATACAAAGTCCTTAGCAATAAGTCCATCTGGCAAGCCAGCAGCCGTCATTTCCTTGAACTCCTCAGCATAAAATTCCGGAACGATCTGCTTCCAGTAATCAAGCAATTGATCCTCCTCAACAAGTTTCAACTCAACCTTCTTGCCAGTGATTTCCTCAACCGTCTCTTTGAGATCGATAGAGCTGTAAGCACGTGGGCCAAATACGTTGTAGTAGTGCGGGCTGGGCTTGGCAGATGTTGAGAGTAGGGAGTCTGCGCAGTTGGCGGCTACGTCCTTGAGTCCAACCTATAATTGTAGATTAGTATTGATTTTCTTCGTCTTGGCTCTGACGCCCTAATGGTTACTTACCAAAGGGATTTTGTAGTCAATAGGTGTGATCCAAGAGTGTATAGTAGGGTTCTCCTCCTTTGCAGCGTCGAGAAGATGTGTAAAATCTTCGAAAAAGTACGTGGGTCTGACTATGATGACCTCCGGCACAGAATCTTTAAGAAGTTCATCCGAGATATAGTTGAGACGTAGGACACCCTGACGAAGAAAACCCAGTTAGTTTTCGCTCTAGTTGCATGTGAGAGTGTTTCCGTAGACTTACAATACCGCTTGAGTTCTGGGCTCCAATGGCCGAGAGAATGACGAGTCTGTTGACGTTTGCGTCTTTTAGAGCCTTTTTCACATTGTTGGCAGCTCTGGTCGCCCATTCTCCCTGATCTTCTCCACCATAGGTAGGAGGCGGGATGTAAAAGACGGCGTTTGATCCTGTAAAGTCGAGGCTGTTGGCATCTCCAACGTCGCCCTTGACAGCCTCGAAGTTTGAATTCTTGAGGAACTCGGCTGGTGCTTTGGAAGGGTCTCTATAGACAGCTCTAACAGAGGGTTTGCTGTCAGATGCTAAGAGAGTGCGAATAGTCTCTCGACCGGCTTTTGTCGATGCAGGGAGGACAGTGATATGGTGAGACATGTTGATATTGTTAGATTTGAATGTTTAAAGATGTGAATTGTGATTAGAGGCTGGTTTGTGGAAACCTTGAGCGGGGAGAGAAAGTGACTTATATAGAAATCCCCTTCCCACAGAATGATGTTTATTAGACCAAGTAGTAAGATATTCTTGGCAACTCCGTGACTCCACGATCCTCCTCCGCAAACTAAGCAAGTGAAGTCCGCGCGGACAAAGGCGGATGTTGAAAGTCCGAGGCACCGAATCCCCGAAAGGATCTTGTGAAACTTGGCTGGAAGTCTTGGCTTTGTGGATCTCGGATAAGCATAAATTGGCCAAGACTGGAGGCTTGGAACGTGGAAGAACATTATCTTGCGTCAGCTTACAAATGAATATAACTTCAGTTCATAATGTCACGCCACATGCCTTGTCCTTAACATTTTCCTCAACTTAGAGGATATCGTATTGGTACTTTCTACCATATCCGACGATCACTAGTAGGCATAGATGTCAGAGTAGTAAGCCTGAGCATAGATGTACCTTTCTTGGGCTATGCATGCCAACCAACACTTGAAGAGACCGGTGAAGAATATGATGTTTTTCTTCGACTGTGAATCAATGAATGTTCATTTATGAGGCGATCGACACTTAATTTGGCTTTAAATCCAACAAGTCGAAATTTCGGATAAGTAAAACGTCAATTGATCAACCACCAATCATGAGAGATACCAACTCACCATCAACTATCACTCCTGCTAACAACCCCGCATCAATATATATAAATATCCAAGTACTGTAAATTCGCCAAAATTACTCTATAGTCAGTACTTGTACTTTATAGATTTCTAATCATTCAATATGACACCATCCGCTACCACTGCTGTTACTGGCCAATCCATCTTAAACACAGCCAAGACTCATGATGGCTCAGTAAAGCGCATTCACAAGATTCCTGTCTTCGCCACCAAAGAAGCTACTCGACAATGGCAGTTGGAACAAATGGCAGGGGCATTTCGGGTGTTTGCCAAGCTTGGATATGCCGATGGAAGCAGTGGCCATATTAGTTTGAGAGGCACGACAACAAACAACTCTTGCTCAACACAAGTCTAACAATGCACAGATCCTGTTGATCCAGACACATTCTGGATCAATCCCTACGGTGTTCACTTTGGCTTACTCACTTTCTCCGACATGGTTCACATCGACGATAACGGAAATCGTATCGGCGGTGCAGAAAAGCCAGTCAACACAGCTGGTTTCATCATACACGCTGCCATCCACAAGCGTCGTCCAGATATAAATGCAGCCTGCCATCTTCACAGCCCCTACGGCCGCGCCTGGTCAACCTTTGGCAAGCCAATTGAGATGATCAACCAGGACAGCTGCATGTTCTACAATGACCTTGCCGTCTATACCAACTTTGGCGGCGTCGTATTCGCAAAAGAAGAGGGAAGTAGACTTGCTGACGCGTTAGGTGCTACTAAAAAGAACATCATTCTACAGAACCATGGCCTTCTTACATCGGGAGGGACTATTGGTGAGGCAGCGGCTTTCTTTATCGCATTGGAAAGAGCGTGTCAGGCTCAATTGCTCGTGGAAGCTGCTGTCACTCCTGATGGATCTCAGCTTAAGAAGACGCTGGTGAGTGATGAGGAGGCGCAGTATACAAAGGATAACACTGGAAGTCCCGAGGCGATGTATATGCAGTTTGAGCCTGAGTATCAGATGATCATGAAGGAGTCCAAAGGCGACTTTCTGTTATAATGGAATATATCGTTTATGGTTAACGGCCATATTCGTAAGATTGAGGTGCAACCAGCGCATTTCGTGACGATAGTTGATACATCACATCCCTTCGGATATACGGCCCTTGGGTTAAATTCTCCGGTAATAATCAATCCACCCAAGGCAACCAGAGGCATAACGGTAGTTTGACATCATAAACTCGTATTCACGGTTTATCCAGCTTGGCAATAAGTATATAACAAACAGACATTGCCGTGAATGGCTGAAGCACATAAGATATCGATCGATCTGCAAGGATATATGTGGCGTAGAATTGATACAAATTGAGGGGTTTATCTAGATGACCTTGCAGCGAGTCTCACTTATCGTACGTAGTCAATCTTGTCAGGTATCATCTCAAGATGCGATTCGTCTCTTTTGTTGAAACTACTTTTGCACTGCTAGGCTGGCCGCAAGAGGTTCTGTCAAGACAACAAACAAAGACTTCTGTGCCTACTGTCACAGTGAAGAATGGCACATATGCTGGTGTCTATAATAAGCAGTATGATCAGGATTATTTCCTCGGTGTGCCTTTCGCACAGGTCAGCATCTATACAAAGGCCTTTTTACGATCTAGCTAATTCTTTCTCAGCCTCCTGAGCGCTTCTCAGTAGCTCGGGGACTCAATGCCTCCTGGGATGGGGTCAGAAGAGTCACTGAACATCCAGTGCATTGCTTTGGCTACGGCTATGATCAAGATGGATACGAGCAGTCGGAAGATTGTCTCTACCTCAACATCATTCGACCTGCAAACCTCAAAGATACTGCTGGTCTCCCTGTCGCCGTTTGGTTCCATGGTGGAGGCCTAATAATGGGCGGTGCTTCTGACACGAGATACAACCTGTCTTTCATCGTTGAGCAAAGTGTTGCTCTTAATACACCTATCATTGGTGTTGGTCTCAATTACCGTCTCTCTGCATTCGGCTTCATCACTGGCAAGGAGGTTATGAAAGAGGGCGCTACTAATCTTGGCTTTCGCGATCAACGCTTGGCGCTTCGTTGGATCAACGAGAATATCAAGGCTTTTGGTGGTGATCCTGACAAGGTCACTATGTTTGGAGAAAGCTCCGGTGCTGAGAGTGTTGCAGCTCAAGTTTTTGCATACAATGGTAAGCTAACAATGTCCGTCAGACCATCTAAGCTGACTAGCATAGGACGCAGTGACGGTCTCTTTAGAGGAGCTATCGGTCAGTCTGGCTTTGGCCCTCCCTTTGCACGATATGCTGGTGGCTTTAACGCAACTCGGGCAATGCAGGCTGCTTACGACAAGTTTGTTGGCAAGGTTACATCATGCTCCAGCTTAGTAGGGTCGGACAAGTCTCTATCTTGCCTACGAAAAGCACCTTTTGATGAGATTAATAAGGCCATATTGGCCATCACTAACGGAAGGGAATGGACCCCAGTCTTGGATGGCGACTTCTTTGCGGACTATGCTTCTAACCAGTTGGCAAATGGGAACTTTGCCAAAGTACCGATCCTAATTGGTGCTAATACAGACGAGGGAACATCATTTGGTATAGGCAGACGACCAGATGGTGGAAATATCGATACTGATGATGAGCTGAGGGAGGCTTTCGAGACTATAATTCCTGTCGACGTAGAAGAAACTACAGGAAAGACCCCCGACGAACTCATGGATGAACTAATGGATATATATCCCAACGATCAACGCGTCGGAATACCATCTTTGGAGGCTTGGCCACACATTATCAAACCAGGCGATCAGTATGCTGAGAAGCTCGGAGCTCAATTCCGTCGGTCCGCTGCGCTTTTCGGAGACTGGGCTATGCACTACCAAAGAAGACAGGCAAACAAAGCTTGGGCAAAACATGGGCTCCCAAACTATGCGTATCGCTTTAACATCAGGCCTAACGATGAGCCAGAATATGCTGGTGTGGCACATTTCCAAGAGGTGAGTATAATAACCTCCCAAAACTAGTTCTGTGTACTGACTACACGCAAGGTCGCTTTTGTGCTTTACAATACCAATGGGGTCGGATACACTCCCAACCCTTTTGATGGTGAAGGATCGTATCCGGAAAATGCTGAGAAGATGGCCAAGACTATGAGTACTGCATGGATCAACTTCTTCAATACTCTCAACCCCAACGGGAAGACAGGGGAGAAACTTTTTAGTGGAAAGGAATGGCCTACTTATGAATTGTCTGATGGTTCTGATGGAAAGGCTATTGTCTTCAACATCAATGGATCTGAGGTTGAAGCAGATAACTGGAGAGCTCGTGGTATAGATTGGATGATCAACCACGCTTTGGATGTTTTTGGGAGTTAGGAAATCATCTACAACTTTGAGTAAGTGGCTACATATATTGAATCATGACTTTGTGAGTTTTGCTCCTATAGCCGGAGTAGCCAGAACAATGCTAGCCGAAGTCTCCTATTCTCAGCCTCCCACATGGTAGCCTTCACACTGACTCAGGAAACCAAGAATTACTAATGGGTGAGGGTCTGCCTCATCAAAATTTTCCCACATCAGGTTCGGTGATAGAATCTTGAGACCGTTGGCTTCTCGAGACATGTTCGCCAGTACTCTTCCCATACCTGTCGTACCTCGTATGCGCCACTCTTTTGTTCTTCCCAGGCAGGTCTCCTTTGCGTTCGCAGGCCATGCATTTGTCTTGTTCAAAAAGGCGATTATCATAGCAGCCATGCCCACGGCGATCGGTGTCGAGACTGATGTACCGCTCATCTTGCGATAACCACCACCTGGCCAATGGCTGTATATGTTCTCGCCGGGAGTGACGAATATTGGGAACTTTCTGTTTGGGCTAGGGGAGAACCAGGCAAGCTTATTCATCTCATCGCTCGATCCTACACAGATCGCCAGGAGGCGATCACGAGCTGGCCAGGCTACGGCGTTGCGATCGCCATCATTTGAGGCGGCTGCGAAGACACTGATTTCACTGTTGTCTGCTTCTGTCAGTTTTCGGGTAAGCTCAAGGGAGCCAGTTTCTTGAAAGCCAAGTGACATGTTGATAATATTGACCCTATTATCAATTGCCCATTGGATAGCCTGTCGTATGGTTAGTTCAAGCGAGACTGAGGGTGCGATAATACTGGCTACCTCTTGGATAGGATAGGATTTCTTCCTGGACTTTCTCGGTACCTTTTTCGTGTTTTCGTCCGTATTCTCAGGTTTTCGCGAAGTGCTCACCTTGGCGATATATAGCTCAGCACGCGGAGCAATGCTCATAATAAGACCCGCGATATGAGTTCCGTGACCATCGTTGTCAGTCACGTCGTCCTCAGGCCCATCTGTGAAGTTCTTGCATGCCCTGATCCTCTCACGCTGTGCCTTTTCTGAGATATGTTTTGAACCCACTTGTGTTCTTCTCTTGGCCCGTTGTTCGAAATCCGGATGTTTGAGATCGATTCCAGTATCGAGTATAGCGATCTTAACCGGGCCAGTCCACTCTTTACGCGGATCTTTCACGTCATCTTCTGGACACCATTGGATTTTGTTATACCACGTTCGCTCCAAAGTCTTGAGGAAGTCTTCAAAATATTCCGAGCTAAGTTGGTTAGAGTTGTACTCACTACTTGAAGATTTGAAACGAACTTTTCTGGTTTTGAAGTAGACACTTCGTCAACCTTCGCATCTGTGAGTGCGAACAGCTCGCCTGTATGTGTGAGACTTCCGTATCACAGCGCAGGTTAATTCAGTTGGGGCCGCCTACCTTGATCTTCCCGTGCATCGCTCGGGCCTGGGGAGGGTGTTCTATAACGCAGCCCCTCATCTGGGGGCGCCAGTCTATCCTTCTCGTCTGGTTCTTTGTCGTCACGATCTATGTTCGGAGGGCTGATATGTCTAACTGCCAACAACATTGGGAATCGGTGGCCATTTTGTCTAGCAATCTTCCAGGCACTGTCACCGTTTTCATTTGTTGCTGAGCGACTCGCGTCATGTTGTAGTAAGATGCGAAGAATTTTCTTGTTACCCTTCTCAGCAGCTATCATCAACGGTGTCCAGCCCGACTTGGTCTTACAGTCAACCTCTGCTTCATGTTCAAGAAGCACGGCAAGACACTTCTCATGTTCAACCCTGGCTGCTATATGAAGGGGATGCCAACCTCGAGGTGAACTTGCCTCGACTGCATGTGAATCGACATGCGAGAGGTAAGCAACAGCTCGGTCAAGGTGGTTTTTTATAGCCCAGTGGATCGCTGCTGCCAGGTCAATTGGCGCACCGGGTTTAATGTATCGATCAAAGAGATCTCCAAATTCTCCTTCTTTCTTAGCGCACTCAAAGACGTGAGCGAATCTTTCGCGATCGTCTTGTTGCAAATTCCCAATAAGACTAAAGGGCGACTCTCCTTTCTCATTTGTGACTGTAGGCGACGCTCCATGAAAAAGTAGGAGAGCAGCCGCAGAGACACAGCCAGACCGAACAGCGAAGTGCAATGGGGCATTACCAGTCTTCGTTACAAGATTGGGATTTCCCCCATTAACAAGAAGAGTCATGATGATATCCGGAGACTCTATGTTTGCAGCAACATGAATTGCGCTTCGTTGGTTAGTCTTGAGGTCCGTCTGGAGATTGACGTCGGCCCCCTTTTCCACGAGAAGTTTCACAACCTCGAGATTCTTGGCTTCAGTTGCAAAGATGAGCGGAGTGAGTCTGTGAAAGCTTCGTGCGTTGACATCCGCTCCCTTGTCAAGAAGGTTCTTGACTACCAATGTACTATTGTTCTCACAGGCGTTGTGTAACGGAGTGCGCCAATTCTTGGACCCTTTGCGGCTCCTTGCCTCAAGACAATCTTCCGGGTATAGTTTTAGAAGCTCGATAGCGATGTGGGCTCGCTTGTCGAGAATAGCTGAGTGTATGGCATCGCCACGGTCTTTGGGTCGGTTCTCGGGGTCAAATTTATGATCGCGCAAGTATTTCGCATAGTCCTCGGGAGCCATGGTTATTTGCTAGGTAGAGATGTCTTTGTTGAACGTATGATTGATCAAAGGGCGTAGGCTTATGTATAGGCGGGGAAGTCCTACTGCGTGCTGAGGACCCGGGCAAGGCTCCATGCCTTGTTTTTATTATAGAGACACATTGTTGAAATGCAGCTGGGCTGCGCTGTAACGTCACTGGCGTTGTTGGTGTGACTGGTAGGCATTGTCAGCTTTGGATGGTCTTCCATGGAGTGACTATTTATTGCTAGACAACCCCTACCAATTGAACCCCAAAAGCACAAAAGCGTCACGGTATGGCGTTCAGCGATAAGCCAAAAAGGCACTGGATCATTCCACAGGAGTGCCTTGCACCAGATGACTTAGTTCTTGGGAGCATTCTCAAATATCCCAACGACCCAATTGATATCCTGAACCGAAAAGACGTTGAACCGGTTGACCCCTCAACGATCGTCAGCGAACGAGAGCAAGTGACTAAAAGCTTCACCGATGCGTTGGATACTGGCTTCGGCTCCAAGATAGGAGCATCATCTGTTCTCGCTGCCGTCCTGGGTGCCTCGCCATTCATTGAGGGGATCTGGACCAAGAGTACATCCTACACCATTGAGGCAACACATGTTCGAGCACAGCGTTTCATCCCAACGGCAGCCTATGTGAATAAGGCGCTGCGTACACAACAAGTTGATGCCTTTGTTCGAAGTTCTCTGTTCAGTGCTCCGGTCTACATGGTAGTTGGAGTCGCGGTTGCGAAAACCCTATCGCGTAAAGCCGAACGGTCTCGCAATAGAGGCGGTGGTGCAGGTATGGGAATAGGGCCGCCAGGTACAGGCGTGGAGGTCTCTGCAGAATTGACGGCAAATCATGAAGTGCAGTCAACTTACAATGACTCGGTTGAGAATGAAGTCGTTCTAGCATATCGTCTGCGAAGATTTCGTTACTCTAAGAGGAAGGATGAGTTTATGAAAAGGGAACAAGATGAGACCAAGCATGCCCGCTATAGTCTGGGAGAGAAGGTGTCGGGATCTGAAGACGACGAGGATGATGATGATGACGACTCTTATGTTCCTGCCTACTCTTATTTTGAAGCAGATGATATCGCTGCTTCAGATATAGAAATGGCAGGGTTTTTGGAAGGTACAGACAAGGAAGATTCCGATGCTTCCTCTGAGTGAGGAAGTGGCTCGTATGTATCAAAGAAGGGAAATGGCAGTAACGTGTATTCAGGCCTTCAAAAATTAGTAGGCAGTTCACTTCACCATCGCTAAAGCTATCAAGTTTTACACCCACGATAGCCAACTAAACTTTGTCGGTTCGCTGTTCGGGAGCAGAACCCCAGGCCATTTTCCATGCTGTCTAGGGTAGGTATGAGGTAGGAAACATAGCAACCTCGCTCAAGGCTGGAATTCCGAGCCCGAACTCAGCTCCATTCTAAGTGGCAAGTCCGTTTGTGTGGACTATTCCTGGTTCTTCCCCCCAGTCGATGGAACTCCAAAGGATTTTCGGAATCCTAATCTGGCAACTGACGATCTATTTATACCCATCCATGCATGATGGAAACACAAGAGTTCCTCCGCGCGCTGGGTTGCTTATCAAGCATTATTCTGTAAAGAAGCGAATAATTGTTCTTTAAATAATAGAATTGTTGTTGTGAGTATTGTTCAACCAAAAACACCTTGCCAAAATATTCTCATTTAGATATATCACAATGTCATCATCCACCAATAGCAAACCTGAAGCTACTTACGAGGCTGGTTGTCATTGTGGTCATATCAGCCTCTCTGTAACACTATCTCCTCCCTTACCCGAGCATGAGGTCGTGAACTGCAATTGCTCTATCTGCACTCGTGCAGGTTATCTTCTTGTTTGTAAAACTCACTTCCGTCCTAGTTTTGTTGGACACAACTGCTAACCTATACCTACCATAGACCCATCATACGAAAAAGTGACCTGGCACAACGACTCTGATAAGCGCGTCGCGCGATACCAATTCAACACCAAGACTCGAGATCACATGTTCTGCCCCAAGTGCGGTGCCAGTATTGGAATTGATTTTGCGAAGAAACGACCCAACGATCCCCTCTATGGCATCAGCGTGCGTGAAACAGATCGTGGTCTGGAACCACATCGACTGACTGACAGCTTGCAGGTTCGACAGTTCAACGACATTGATCTAGACTCGCTTCGGTATGAGAAGTTTGATGGCCTGCATAAACTGTAACCGACCGTTGATTTATCTGGTGAGGAGATTAACCCCAATATAGGCGAGCCGCCTACCGGTATCACTGCTTCTACTACCATGTTTGTTTCTGTCTGATATCTTAAATGGGAAGTCTGGCCGGAAGAGTTGGTTGTGGTGTGAACTGGTCTTGGAAAACAGGGGTTGTGAGGCACCAATGAAGGATGGGTATGACAGCTGAAAGCTTACTGGGTTCCAAGCCATTTACGCAAGCTTTTGAAGGTGGGGATGGACGATCGTATCATGTTGATGTGTTGCATCTCAGTTAGTGTCACTGACAGTTCCTTGTTAGCCTGTATGTAGCTCCAACCTGTGGACTCCCCTGTCTGGCTGAACAAGTACCCTGGACCTTGGCTCTTGATCAGCGATTAGAAGTCTTGGCTTACATGTGTTTATGATAAAGGTGATCGGACGAAAGTTCACGATGCGTACATAGACTCTACGGATATACTACTACTACCTACCAATGAAATAAATGTTATTATTCATTCCGTGGTAACGCAGACTGACGAGTCTTAGGTACTGTTCACGTCACTATATTTATTTTTCTCATGGCGTCCAGGAATTAAAAGTCCAGCCACGAGTGCGGGGAGCTACTACCCCCCGCTATAGGTACTGACTACCTACTGAGGTACCTAGCTTTCCTTTGACGCGGCTCTTGACATCCACTAAAAATGATCGACCCGGGGCCAAAGCTCCCTTGTCAATCGACGTCATCGACCTTAAAATCATGCCTTGCAGGTGATTGTTTCCTTGGTTGATTGCGTTTCAAGCAGCCATCCCAAAAAAAGCGATGAATCAATTGCAATGAGCCAAGCAATGTTAGTATTTGTGTGACGCTAATTTACTCTCAGCTGCTTCTGCTGTGCTGTGTTGTTGCGTCAATATTTCTTACTTCCCCTCCTCTTCACTCTCGCCTTTTCTCTCCTTCCCTTCCTTCCTCATCATCTTCCATTATATCCTAGGTACGGGAGTTTAGGGAGGCTGGCCACTACCTAGCTCTTCCACTGTCACAAAAGGATCGCCATCATGTCGCAATTTCAACAGCAGACTATACCATCGGCCGGCCAACATTACAGTGGCCGGAACCGTGTTCCTAATGTTAAGGAGTTTATGGACCAGCTCGATCAGAACAAGAAGCAACGCGATGCTCAAATTGATGAACAACTCAAGAAGAACAATGTTCAAGGCGACACGAAAGACCACAAACAAGACAGAGCTCAAGCTATTCGGGATCAAAAAGACGTTCGCACCGTCCGTGATCCAGTTACCGGAAAAGATGTTGGCATTCGAGACGCAGACTTCGACTACAAAGAAGCCGTCGAGAACCCACAGGTATGTTTGGCACACCCTCCCCAGAGCATCAGAAAACTTGGCCAGAAGAGCAGAAGAAATGAAATTAGCCAGTCGCTTTATGCGATTTTAGAGCATATTCTTAGGCTGTTTATTTCTATACCCTAATGCTTAGAGGCCAGCTTTTCTGTTACCTCCCTAGCATGTAAGGCGAATCCGATCTAATCTTGCTACAGATGTCAGTTCCCAACGAGAATCTAGGAAAACCCACCACTATCGCAACCTCTTCAAAACAGTCTGGCGAGGAGTACCGTTATGCCCAAGATGTCACTGCGCCCCCAGACCCCGTCAAGGAGGGGGCGACATCTGATGTGCCCATTCGAAGCGAGAAGACTTCTGTTATGTTCTACAAGACTCCTTCGGTCAGCTACGAACCAATGTTTGCCATCCTTGAGCAACGCTCAAATGTCTTGTGTGCCGGTATCTTCTGTGCCATTGTCTTTATTGGAAAGATGTTTGGTGGCCGCCTTCTGGGTCTTATTCCCCTAGGCTTCTGCGTTGCATCAGGCGTCTTTCTCTGGACAAAGGATTTGATTCGCCAAGGTAGAGATCTAGAATGGTCGAGCGAGCAAGAGCGTGGTGAGACAGCCACCGCGAACTTGATCCCCGAGTCAGTTGAATGGATGAACACGATGCTGGGTGTCATGTGGGGTCTCATTAACCCTGAGATGTTTTCCGCTGTTGCCGATACCCTTGAAGATGTCATGGCTGCCTCTGTTCCCGGTGTGATTGAGAACGTTCGTGTCGCAGACATCTCTCAGGGCAACAATCCCATCCGTATCCTCAACATGCGCGCCCTTCCTGACTCTCACGTCCAAGATATCAAGGACGAACAACACCGACAGAATGAGAAGACTACTGACCCCGAAGAGCTTGCAGCCAACGAGCAAGCCGGCTCCTTCTACAACCTTGAGGTTGCCATCGCCTACCATGCCAAGCCTTCTGGTGGAGATATCGCCTCCAAGGCTCGCAACATGGGCATGCAGCTGGTCTTCTACCTTGGTGTAAAGGGCCTTTTTGGTGTCCCTCTGCCCATCTGGGTTGAACTTCAAGGCCTTGTTGCGACCGCTCGAGTTCGACTTCAACTAACCCCTGATCCTCCTTTCCTCAAGACTCTGACGTTCACCCTCATGGGCATTCCCAAGGTTCAGGCAGGTTGCACACCAATGATTGAAAAGGGTGTTAACATTCTGAACCTGCCTCTCATCTCGAACTTTGTCAACTGGGCTATCGGTGCTGCTGCGTCAATGTATGTGGCCCCCAAGAGTCTGTCGCTTGATCTCGGCAAGATGCTCCAAGGCGACGATATCAAGAAGGAGACTCTGGCGCTTGGTATCATGTTCGTTCGAATCCACAAGGCCACTGGCCTCAGCAAGCAGGATGCGCGTGGAAGTAAGGGAGGCGGCTCTGATCCTTACATCACTATCAGCTGGAGCAAGTTCTCCAAGCCCCAATTCTGCACACGAGTTATTCAAGATAATCTCAACCCCATTTTCGAAGAGAGCGCTGGCCTTCTTGTCACCGCCGATCTCCTCAAGGCTGACGAGCAACTATCAGTCGAGCTCTGGGACAGCGATAGATCGTCTGCTGACGACGTCGTTGGTAAGGTTGAGCTCAGCATTCAAAAGCTTATTCAACACCCTGGTAAAATGTTTCCTCAAGTTTCCAAGCTCCGAGGTGTCAAGGCCGAAAGCGAAATGCCCGGAGAGCTTCATTGGGAGGTTGGCTTCTTTGGAAAGACACAATTCCGCAAGGCTCTTCGAACAGATGGCCGGGATCTCAGTCTTCCCAAAGAACTTGCAGACAAGCCCGAGCTTCAAGAGAACAAGGGCGCTATCGACAACCAAGAGGAAGATGCTGTTATCCATACTCCTCCCGACCCCTTGTGGCCTTCTGGTATTCTGAGCGTCGTCGTTCATCAGATTGTTGGCCTGGAATTGGCCAACATCAAGGGCTCTAATGGAAAGCGAAAGGGTCGTGAGTATGAACCAGCCCGCCCTGAGGCTGGTGAAGTAAAGGAAGAACAATCCAAGACTCTACCCAGCTCTTACTGCACTATCCTTCTCAACGATGACCTCATCTACAAGACCCGAACCAAGGTCGTTTCTTCTCAACCTATTTTCAACGCAGGAACAGAAAAGTTCATCCGCGACTGGCGTTCTGCTATCGTTACCGTCGCCGTTCGCGACTCGCGTAATCGACAGCACGACCCGCTTATTGGCGTTGTTCCTCTGAAATTGACTGACATTCTTCAAACTAGCAGCGAGTCGACCCGGTGGTATCCTCTGGATGGAGGTATTGGCTTTGGTCGCATTCGCATCTCGCTACTCTTCCGTTCTGTCGAGCTTCGCCTTCCCCCTCCTCAGTTAGGTTGGGATATCGGTACTTTCGAGTTCTTGTCTAACGCTATCACAACTACTGGATATGCCCCAGCAAACCATGTCAAGCTTCGCTTCCGTACTGGAGGCTCGTCAGCCAGTGTTGGCAAGAGCTCTTCTTCGTGTGAGGGTGATGGTATGTCCTTCGACATCAGCGGCCACAATGGGACCGAGCGCGTTCGACTTCCAGTTCGTCATCGTTATAGTTCGCCAATCTTTGTGGAATTCTACCCCAGTGGCAAGAGACACCCTGATGCCTATGCCGTGCTCTGGCTTCTGGAGCTGGTCGATGGCGAAGAGAAGGATTTTGATGTTCCTATCTGGAAATGTGACAACGGCCTGCGTTTATCCCAGAATTACATCACCGAAGAAAACTACAGATCGGTTCCTGATATCGAAATGGAGCAACTCGGACGCTTTAGATTCCGCGGCCGCTTCTCCGCAGGAACTGACTCCGATCACATCAAGTTTGCCAGCACTAATGACGATCGTGAGACAATCGAAACCTGGGAAGCTTGCTACGCGGAAGGTGTGCGCAAGCAGGACGTTGAGGCTGAAGTACCTCCTGTGATTCAGAAGCTACACGAAGAGTCATTGACCCATGGCCGTGACGTCCTCGCCCAAGCCGATGAGAAGCAAAAGGCGAAGTGGCTTGCTAAGGACGGCACTGACTGGAGCGGAGCTTTTGGTGAAGACCCATCTGCTTTGATGTCAGTAAAGAAGCACGACCAAGACAGCGAAGAATATGATGACTTCGATGAAGATGACTCCGATCCTGATCTTGGCATTCAAGATGCCGACACAGAACCGACTGATCCTTCTGAGAATGGTCGCACTTCAGTTGACAGCACAGGCACCAATGCGACAAGCGCTACAACCGATTCCCAGGCCAGCTCCAGCAGCAAGAATCCGATCAAGAAGATCAAGTCCTACCGTTCAGACAGCCGTGACCTGCACCGAAAGCATCGAGGTCTCATGCAGTGGCGCCCAATGCGCAACATGCAATTTGCAAAGGATGAAGCCAAGTTTGCTATCAGAAAGGTAGCCAAGCTCGGTGCCCTGGATGGCCGAAAGCCTGATGTTGAGACTGAGGTTTAATGTGTTCTTTTTCCTTTGTAACAGAGAGGTAATGAACGGGAAGGCGATTGGCAAACGAATGAGAACGATGATGGCACGAATGGAGTTTTCATAATTATGGTTGTATAAATACGAAGTAGTTGCATGCGAAACGAATTGAACCTTGAATTTTAGCTTGCACGTTGTGTAACCGCACACCCAAGATCATCATCCATACTTGACATCGTAAAAGCAAAATCAACCAGCAGGAAAAGATACCGCAAGTTTGACGATATAAGAATTTCCAGGAGTGTTCGTTATGTAACTCTTTTTCTAACCACCATGAGTCTCAAGTTTGACTTGCAGGCACGTGAGCAGACGATGACTTCGCGCCAATCAATTAAGCTCTTGGTCACCTCGTCTACTTGCTTGTCTCTTCTTCAATACAACAGTCATTTTTAATTTGACATACAAATAGCGAATACTTCTGCAAAAACCTTTCTAGTGTGATTAGTGATCTCGCTGGCAATATTTCACATCATAAAATTTGCCCTTCACTGTCGCCTACACGTTTCGTTACATCGCGCCGCGCCACGTCAAGGCGTGTTTAAGCATAAAGCATGAACTCCAACACCGCAAACCATAGAGATAATGGCCAAATCAACCAATACCCCAAATTACTACCGCATATTACACGCTATGATTCTTTCTCGGATAGCGCAGAATCGGCAGACCCTCTGGCAGGAGATGCACCAACAAGATATAGTCAAAGCCCACTCAAGCAGCATCCAGGATCCTTGACATCAAGCGGCCGCTCAAACCTCACATCCGTATTGACAAGGCCACCAGCAGGTCTAAATACTTACCGAGAGGACAGTGGCGAGGAGGAGGGTTTGAATGAGCCGATCATGTCAGATCTGACACCACGAGGAAGACCCAGAACGTTATTCAAACCAGCAAACGTCTTGAAAAAATCACCGCCAGGTGAAAAGCAGACGGATGTTTCCAGCGGTGCAACCTCGACAACACCGGTACGGGGAAGAGGCAGGCCTAAGGGATCGCTGAATAAAACGAAAAATCTATCAACAGCCGCAGCTGGTCGGCAGGCCCGACAAGTGAAGCCGCGGCCTCATCCTGATGGCTTTGTCGGCTTTCCTAAACGAAGAGGACGACCACCAAAGCTTCCGTCACCCCCTCCGAGTGAGCTTTACTATAGGACGGACGTTCCGTTCTTCCCTTTTCTGTGTGAGTGGGAGGACTGCAAGGCTGAGTTACACAACCTTGAAACACTACGACGGCACGTCTACAAAGTTCACGGTGACTCGATTGAGTGTTTGTGGGGAAAGTGTGGGCGTCTAGAGGAGCCTCCAGAGTTTGAAGATGATGAGGGTTTCGAAAAGCATGCTGAGGAGGCGCATCTAGTGCCATTATCGTGGCATGTTGGAGACGGACCAAACAACTTTGGGGAGCAAGATTTGCAGAAGAAAGAGAACGATGATATACCTGATTATCTCAAAGACGAGCATGGAAATCAAGTTACACCGTCCATTCGGGACCAAGAGGAAGAAGATCTGTTGACATGGAGAAAGAACCGCCGCAAGCTCAAGGAGTTGCTTATCCGTATGAACGATAATCTTCCAGACCAGGTTGACGAGGGTGTCAGTGAGAAGCAAAGTGATTGAGGCGCTCAATCTTTTGGGGTCTTTTAGCATCGGGTTCATCGCCGTTCATCGCCGTTCATCGCCGACCAATTTAATGCACTTCGAAAGTGAGATTCAAAGTTTGCTTTTAGCTACCATTAGCTGAAGCCAGAATCTCTTGTCAGCATGACATCGGCGCGGCGAACGCGAAAAGAAAATAGCCGGTCACCCTTGCAGAGTTTCACAAAAGATAACATTAAAACGACAATTCCCCGATTGCGCGGTTCTCAGAGATGAGGAGGCGTTCAGCTGAAAAGTTTCAGCCTGGATATTATTGGCATAGGGACATAAAAAGGTTCATTCCATATCCCGTATGATGGGAGGGAGGGACGGGATCTTGCAGTAGATCGGGGCTGATGGTTTTAGAATCCTGGGACTTTGGTAACATAACCAGTTAATTTTATTAATTACGAAAAAGAGCAGAATGCAATAACCTCAGCCGTTCTATTATTCAATCCCAAACACCAAGATACAACTTTCCGACCCTATCCATCAAGTACTAGAAGAACCAACTACCGGCCGGGCTTGTGCCACATTCTGGGTCAGTTTAGTTGGCGTAACCACCCTCGTCACCAGTCAGAGAGTTTGAAACCTGGATGAGACCGGGAGCAGCCAGAGTGTAGTTGGGAACGTCGTCAGGAGTGGAGATGTTGCAAGAAGTAGTCAACGCGGCATGCGAGAAACCCGAGGCAACAAGCGCAAAGAAGGGGAACTCGGCATCAAGGGTGACAGAATTTCCATTCCACTTGACGTTCTCCGCCTTGACACTGTAGGGAAGCTGCTGGCCGGTCGTGTATGTAATGTAAAGGTCCTCACCACTGTGAGACTCTTTGAGAGTGGCGCTGAAGGAAAGAGTCTGGTTCTTAGGCTCGATAGCGGCAATGGCTCCACCGTTGACCATCAAGCCAGGGAAGATAGGCAGGTTAATATTGCTGATATCCTTCACGCACGAACCAGGCACAACAAAAGCCTGAAGAGCGGACCAGGCAAATGCGGCGGGGACAGTGGTGAGGAAGGGAGACTCGGAGGGGACCTGGTTGAGATAGAGGCGATAAAAGCCGTTCTGCTCACCCTCTTGGCCGATGACAGATGAGATGAGACGGACAATCTGGGGAAGACCCTCCTCGCTGAAGATGACGTTGGCATCTTGGAGAGCACCAAGAACAACGTCGGTAAAGGTTCCGGCCAGGAGAACAGCGTCCTTGAGGTTGTCGACAGGGAACTGGTACTTGCAAGGCGAAGGGGCAAACTTGTTGGCTGATTTGAGGATGGCCAACGCACCAAGGGCGTGATGCTCCTCTTGCTATTGTGGAGTGTCAGTCGTATGATATAAGCGGCGATGGTAGGTAAGTGTACTTACAGCAATGACAGTCTTAAGAATCTTCTCAGCCTCTGCACGCTTATCATCGTCGACAGCGTAGTTCTCTATGCTATGTGTCACGTTGTAGAGCAGAGAGCTGAAGTAAGCAGTCTCGAAGAGCTCATTGAAGGCGATGAGTTGGAAAGCTGTGGTGGCACCATCGCCGAGAGAGGTTGGCAAAGAACCACCAGGGAGCTTTCCACCAGCCTGAAGATCGATTACATTGAGCTGCTCCTGGTCGGGACTGGGGAAGCCGTTGGAGGAAGGGATCCTATAAGATCGAGGTAGGATGCCAGCAAAAGCAGAGCTGATGAGGCCTGCGGAGGCAAAGAGTGTTGAGAAATGCATATCTGCTTCTATAGATGGAGCGAAAGTTGGCTATGGTTTAAGTGTAAGAGAGAGTGTGTGTGGGATGCACGACGAGGTAACTGAACAGTGAATGTGAACTGGTATAATGAAGAAGGGAGAGTCGATGAGGGGAGCTGCTGGGGAGATATATAGTTTGATGGGGCTGGGATAGTTTGGCAAGACGCACGGCATATAAGCCAAGGCTGAGGCAAGCGTCCTCTCAGCTGGCTCCAATTGAGTTCATGGCGAGGTTGCCTTTGAGGAGTCCGTGTAGATTGAAGGTATCATGACGACATGTACTCAGTGGGAGAATGTAGCGAGATTGGATCTCTTGAGTCTTAGTTCTCACAGATCTTAGACTGGTCGGCGATGTTGCAACCTCTAGTGAGCAGGGCCCTGGGGTGTCAGAAAGCTTGAGTCTAGCAGCATGTGAGAATGAAATAACTCGGACATGCTAGGGCCATTGCTACAGGCTTATAGACTCTTTGTTTTCAGTACACTAGTCTGAGCTTCTTAAGTTTTCTGTCATCTTGGAGGCAGACTAACGACTTAGACGACTGTCAGCGCGGCTAAGACGGCCGCGGCTCAACAGCAAAGCACAGCAATGCCCAACCATTAGGTGTGGTCGGAGAATAGCGGTAGTGTAGAGACACGATGTCACCTTGGAAAGATTCTTCGTCATCGATACAGAGGTTGCAAATAGATCGTGATGTATGGGAAATGGCTGGGTCATGTCGCTATATTGTGGCCTTCCTCTGGTACTTATCAAAAGCGTCTCATAATTTACTTTCAGTGTGTGTTAAAGTCAACGCAGCAATTCTCGTTAAACAGGTTCAATACAAGCACGTAACCAGAGAATATCCCATGATCCTGTAAGAATACAACATGTACAGCTGTTTCACGAGTTTTGGATCGGATCTGTTGCCGTGTGGCTGAACGCCATGCGAATAGTAAGCACAGCTAAAGGGATGTCAAAGGCTACTGCGCCCCGCGTCTTCATGCTCCTCCCCATGTCTAGTGCCAGTCTACTGGGTCGCAAAACTGAAATGGTAAGGCTTAGACTTGATTATTCGGGAGTATCGTCCCCGAAAAATGAATGTGGAGTGGAGAAGTCCGAGAGTAACGACAACGAGGTCCCTTGCAAGTTGCAACGGCTCGTGGGTAATCCGATGCTAAATGGGGACTTTGGTAAGCGGCGAATGAAATGCCATTGCATCAGGTTGTAGTTTATTAGTTTCTATTTTGTTTTTCAAAGCTAAGATCGGAATGGTGTCTTTGCGGTTTGGGTTGTTTTGTCTTGTCATGATGGCGGAGTGAAGCCGTTAAAGGACTTGCGTTAGGCATGACCGCTCATCTGGAGGGTCACCGAGAGTCTTTCAGTGGTTGTTTTGTTTTGATTCAAACGTGACAGGGCAGATCCTTAAATTCAATGAGACATTGTGTGCTTAAGTAAGTTCTTAGACCCTGAAGATCGCCCTTCATTTCCAACCAATTTCACTCTATCTTGCCGAAACTCTGTCATCACTTGATTGTAGTCCAATGTTTGACAAAGTGCTTGCATGGATGACAGGAGTTTTATTTAACCGTAAATGAAATCAACGATAATACTCTATTCCATCGCTAGAACGTACTGGTATAGTAGAGTGCTGCTCATTCTATGCATACTTCTGCTGACGGGGGGCCGCTTCATTCATAGTGGCACTGAGAAATATCTCAGTTCATCCTAATTTGTGACTCTTTACGTTAGATCATGCAGACATGTGACTGAACCGTCTCGATTGTTGCTGCACGAGATGCCGTCACGAGTGATATAAACACAGAACGACGAGTTCACGATCTGGTGATTGGGAACCTGCACTGAGTCATCCGACAACTAGTTTTTCATTCCCTGCCAATGGATCTCACTCATTGTATAGTAGATGTATTGTAAGTTATACATAATTGCTCTTGATTGTATCCGAGTAGAAGCTTCAAGTCAGAATTTCCTGTGCCAACTCCAAACGTATGTCCTTCGCGGACGCTCCTCACCCAAGTTCTTGACCCATTTCAATAATATCTATACAGCGTATCATTACACAAGGCGGAGGACTAACTCAAAGAAAACTTCGTAATCATTACATTTGGACGAAATTTGTGTTTCATATAGACCTGGAATGATAGCATGGGCAATATATAGATCTATCTTATTTGTAGCCCTTCTACCAACTTGTTAGCAGTTGGCTGTTGGTCCTATCTTGACTATTCCACCATGCATATACCCTGTATAAACTTCATATTTCATTCGTCAAGTACAACCAACATCGAAATTGATGAAACATGCCCCCACTGCAGTCCCTGTAGCCTGGCGCTTACAAGCGTCTCTAGATGGATTGGGCGCTTAGAGCAATGCCATGTATTCTTATGAGGCCTCGTGAACCCATATGGGTTTACCGGTGTTGTTCCTCTTGTTGCAGAATTCGATACACTACTCATATGATACCCTGAATATGCTGTTTTCTTTGCGACGAGTCTTTCGCAACAAGTCTGGCCTTGGATCTAAGACGGCAGAGCAGCCCATTCCTGAGCCATCGCCAGACCCTCTAACTCTAAGTCGAACGACCTACTTCTATTCGGGTATACATACGTTGCATAGTTCCGAGTACGATGAGGTTGAGTGAGTATATCCTGTTGATTAGTGCCACCAGCCATCTGATTGAATTGCTGTAGTATCGTATTTGTTCATGGACTCAAAGGAGACTGTCTCAAAACCTGGAAATACAAAGATGCGACTGAGCCGTGGCCCAAAAGTCTCCTTCCACTGGAGCTGGGAACTGCTAGAATTCTCACTTACTCTTATGATTCAACTGTTACTGGCAAAGGAGATGCTCCTTCTCAGAACAGAATCTCAAATCATGCGCAAAATCTATTAGCGGCTCTCGCAACACTTCGACAGAATGATGATACGGTGAGAACCTGGATGCCGTATCCTTCTCAAAATTTACTAACACCGCCAGAGTGAACGCCCTATTATTTTTGTTTGTCACAGTCTCGGTGGTCTCGTTTGTCAAGATGTAAAGCTCCCCTCCTGAATGCATGTTGAACATCTCAGCTTACACGGCTAGGCACTCGTCACGGCACGGGAGCGACCCCAACAGCATCTACAAGATATCGTCAATTGCACACGAGGCGTCATATTCCTTGGGACACCACATCGTGGATCAAGCCTTGCCAAGATAGGAGAGTTGGTATCGCGTTCCTACGGAATAATCAAAGATACGAATACCGATATCGTGAAAGTTCTCACAGAAGACTCTGAAGTGTTAGCACGGATTCAAGACGGCTTTTTGTCACTTCTTAGAGCACGAAGCAAAGATGAAGCAAGCATGATCGACATTACCTGTTTTTACGAAGAATTGCCCACCAAAAGGCTTGGGTTGATCGTCCCAAAACACTCAGCTATACTGCCTGGCTACGCCGCTATAGCCATCCATAGGAATCATGCCGAGATGACAAAATTCTCTGATGTTAATGAGCCTGGCTTTGAAGCCATCTCTGGTGAGCTGAAACGTTGGATAAGAAGAATTCAACAAACGCCTAGCAAGGCCCAGAAACAGCCCGTTACGTATTGTAAGTTGAAATTGTTGGTCTCATGGCAAACTGCTGATCTCTTGCAGGCCTTGTCTCCTATACATGTAACCCAGACTTTGTGGGACGCTCTGAGATTCTTGAACTGCTCAAAAGTCAACTTGGCGGTTTCGATGCGCTATCACAGAACAAATCGCATCGAAGGGCTGCCCTCTATGGCCTGGGAGGAGTCGGGTATGCTTGTCAACGACTATTCACCGTTGAGACTACTGACTTGAGATAGGAAAACCCAGATCGCACTCGCTTACTCATATTGGTTACAAGAAGTTTCAAAGAACACCTCAGTCTTTTGGATTCATGCTAGTAGTGCAGAGCGGGTTTTCGAAGGTTATGCCAATATCGCAAAACAGTGCAATATTCCGGGTAGCCAAGACCCGGCTTTTGATGTTTTGCCATCAGTCAGAGACTGGTTGGAGAGTAAAGCGAGTGGACAATGGATGATGGTTGTTGATAACGCCGATGACATGCAACTATTTGTCCCTCAGGTGGACGAATCCGGGAAATCTCCTTTTGCTAATGACTACAACTTGGGGCAGTTTATACCTGACTGTATTCACGGTACCGTTCTTATCACAACAAGGAACATGCAGGTGGGCTCAAGACTCACAAAAGGCAAGCGCCCAATCGAAGTGGGCAAGATGGATGAGCACGAATCCACTCAGCTCTTACGACGAGGCTTGCAACAAGGAGATGAAACATTACAGGACCTACTACAACTCTCTTCCCGTTTAGAGTTCCTTCCTCTAGCACTAGTCCAAGCATCTGCTTTCATACAGGAGAATTGTATTACTGTCGCTGAATACCTCGAGCTCCTCAACGGAAATGAGGATGATGTCGTGGAGCTATTGAGCGAAGAGTTCGAAGCTGTAGGAAGAGACCCAGACACACCTCGACCAGTCGCTCAGACCTGGATGCTGTCTTTCCGGCAGATTAAGCGGCAACACCCCTTCGCGGGAGAACTCCTTTCTTTAATGAGTTTGTTTGACCGGCAAGCAATACCTTTGGAGTTTCTTGAGTTTTACGGCGAAGGGAAGAAGCGTGCAGAGTCAAACATAAAAATGCAGCTTGTCAAAGCATTAGGAGTTCTCAAAGCATTCTGCTTCATTCGGGCCGAGAGAGGTGGTGATTACACCATGCACCGTCTCGTGCAGTTGGTCACAAGAACCTGGCTAACCCGGGAAAGCACCATGACTGCATTCGCACGAGAGGCTTTGCTAGCAGTGTCTGAATTCTACCCTTACGGTACTTTCGAAGATATTGCGACCTGTACGGCCTATCTTGCACATGCGACCTCGGTGTTACGGGTACAAAGGATCGAGTCAGAAGAAGACACGCTCCTCAGAGCATCAATGCTGCATAGACTTGGGGGGTACTTCCTATACCAAGATCAATATGCTAAAGCAGAGAAGTTCCAAGAGGAGTGCGTTACCATACGCACGAGGCTCTTGGGCGATGATCACCCCGAGACACTTGTCGTTATGTCAGACCTTGCTTGTACGCTCGGCGGCCAAAACCGACTCGACGAAGCCGAGGCGCTGGAGGCTTGCATAATGGAGTCATGGAAGCGCAATCATGGAGAAGAGTATCATAAGACTCTTGATGCCATGAGTAACCTAGCTGCCACAATTAACAGCCAAAGTCGCCCAGAGGAAGCTGAAGTCTTGAATCGGCATGTGATGGAAGTGAGGAAACGTATTCTTGGCGAGGAACACTCCGACACACTCCTTAGTATGAACAATCTAGCATCGACAATTTCCACACAAGGACGACACGAAGAAGCAATAGAAATGCACAGACATGTTTTGGCAATCCAAAGTAGGATTCGAGGATATGAGCATCCCGATACCCTACTGAGCATGGGTAATCTGGCACGATCCCTATTTTGCCAAGGCGACCTTGAAGAGGCGGAGGAATTACAGAAGCAAGTTATGGATACTGGGAAGAGAGTACTGGGTAAAGAAGATCCCATGACTCTCCTGAGCATGCAACGTCTTGCGGATACATGGAAAGTGATGGGCGAGCTCTGTGAGCCGGACATGCCTATCAGGGTCGAGGTGCTTGGAGACGCTCTGGGTCTGTATAAAGATTGCGCTCGATTGTATAATCAGGTTCTTGGACCAGATCATGCAGATACTCAAGGGGCCTGTACTGGTCTGGCCCAGTGTCAGGAGTTGTTCGATCGTGCCATAAAAGAGTTGAACGCCAGCTCTATAGACGCAAATAACCGTGTGGTGGTGTAGCTGATTTTAAATGTCCCCTGTTTATCCAGTAAAACATCTAGTTAATTTTCGAGGACTCGAATACAGCAACCATCCCAGTTCTTACTGACTACGAAAAGCGAGCATGGGGTATTAGAATTCACCACAGCTGGACTTGACTTGAGATTGTTTCATGGATAGATGCCGGTAATATGCTAGTATTGACTGAGAGATGAATACTCAGATTTTCTCAAAATTTCCTGCACGACCTGCTGATCTATCCTGCACGTTCTTGCGCGGTCACAGTTTCCTTCAATATCATTCGATCTGCAGTCATCACTGATAGACTCACTGGCAAATGGAGAAAACCTGGAAGGCTGATGGAAACCGCTCAAACCGCCAAATTCTTGCGGATTATCACAGGATCATTGATAAAGGTCTTTCTGGCAACTGAGGAACTGGCGTAAGCTAGTTAAAATTTAAAAGTTCTTGAGAAAATCATCAAACAATCGTTCAATGGCGTACTCCATCTTTGGGATATCGTTATAGCCTACGAGAGCCATTAATTCATCAGCCTGGTCACCCATATTGTTGTGCATACTCCTGATGAAGCGATGCTGCAAACTAATTAGCTGTAATCTCACTAGACTAGTCTTGTGCCGTTCGTATACTGACTTGGAGGGTTTTATGCCACATGTCTTGGTAAACCAGGAAACGCCTGGTCCGTTCTCTGTTCTGACCGTAACGGAACTTCTCGTCAACTATCACAGTGATATCGTCTCCATTAATCTTTCTCGCTTTGAATTCTTCAAGCCTGCTTGCCTGAACAAAGATGATACCTTCATCCGAGTCTAGATAAGTGTGTCAGATCATGGTCTCTGGTTTTAACATGTTGGGCTTTACTCACTGCCAGAAGTGACGGTATACTTGCAAACCCAGTATTCAGCCGAGCGTTCTTTCAAACTTTCTGACCAGACTACAGTCACCTTATTGTCTCCAGTACCACCAAGCTTTTCTGCAGGGACAAAGATAGTGTCGTTCTTTTGGACAGGGGAGGACATTATAGGTAAGCTGTGTGTGAACGTTTGAATGTCAGAATATTAAGAGCAGTGTTCTGATGGCAATGAATACATAGGAGAGAGGGGCTTTTATCAACTATTTATACGCCTTTCATTAGTTGAGAATGGTCCTCTTCACGAAACTTGACTACATGTCTAGCTTCTTCTAAGAGACCCTATTTCGCTCGAGATGGCTAGTCATCGAAGCCCTGCATTTCTCAATCCTCGTCTACTAGCTCAAACTCGACAAATCCAATAGATTTATCAGGCCACTGCAAGTGTAAACCTCACATATTATTTGTTCCGCCACAGACTATTTGCTTCGAATAGCTGTGACTGGTTGAGTTAATTGGCAATGAGAGCGCTAGGCTAGCACGTCACGCTTGTTTAGCCGAGCTGGATCAATAATGTCTCAGTTCAATCCTAGGAATTATGTACCACCTTTGGCTAAGAGGATATAGAACCGCACGTGCTGTCTCGGTATAGCTTATCATAGGCAATGACCCTCTCAATGCAATGGAAAGCAAGACAGCTGTTCTTTCAAACTATATCAGTGGTTTCCTGCTCACAAGTTCCATGGCAGTAATATCACCCAAAGGTCACGGTCGTTCCCGCACTCAGAGTAATTGTGAGATTGAAATATCAGCGATTGTAACAATATCTTCGTAAATAATGTGGCTAATCCTGGGCAAGCTGAGTAGTGATCTAGTCTCTGTTATTCAGCTCCTTTCCCGTTCCGTCTAGAGATCTTTCATATTTATGCCACAGCTCAGCTGAATGAACAGCTTTCCAAGGCCTTCAGTTTAGCCCAGCTATATTTCTTACGACACCGATATCTTACATGCGGAGCTCTACACCTCACGACGTAGCCCACGCGCTTGGAATAGGGACGAGTATTCCGGGAACGTGGCTGCTTCTACAGGCAAGAACATTATCTCAACTACATTGCAATTTAGGTCTACCTGAGAGAGGATGGCCGATGGTTCGAGAGCGTCCAAAAAGGCAAAAGGAATCAATGGGCAAAAACATACAACAGCGGGGATTCGCTGGTCGTCACCGACCCAACTACTAATCCGCCCCTTACCAGCTTGACTATGGGAGAGCGGACGGGATCCCGTATTTTCTGGTAGGTATGGTCGTATGTACTAGATAAACAGATAGAATAGATTATATATCTAAGATGTTTTGAGGCTGTGACGAAGACGATTTCAGAGGGTGAGGATATCTTGAAGCCAGCTCCATTGTGGGGTCTAGGTGGCGCTTAGCGGGTTTTGAATTAGCCACTGATAGGGGGAACTCTATAAACTGTGAGAGTTTGAGACAGCTGGTCCTGTTCACTATCACTGCATTGCTCTCTGTGACCGGAGAAACATGCGAGTGCCATAGGAACACGGGCAAATCAATAAGTCTTCACGCCATGTAACCTCGATGATTAGATGTTAGCCAAGATAATACCGGCTTTTACACTCAAGCAGTGCATTGACGTCAGTTAAGACATCACAGACAGTCGAATAGGTCCAAGATTGCTGCTGTAGGCCAAGCTTAATGTCAGGTAGCTGCCCATGTGATAACCCTGGGCGATACCTTCACCTTCTGCTCAAATCTCGTTAAAGATAACAGTCCATACATATAGTCTATCGTCATCATCTACCAAGGGTGAGTTAGCGATAGGGTAAGTGCTGCAGGCCGCCCAAGTGCTCAAGGCGTCCACTACACATCATGTTCAGGCATCCATGCAGAGATATTCCATGATGCTATCACAAAACCTCCATGAAGCTGGTCAACACTTCCGGGGTTACTTCGGTCATTATGAGGTCTCAAACCTACTCTCTGGTACGAAGCCAATTAGTACCTCCGGTCCCTGAGACAGCCAAAGCTTAAGGGTCTTCTTTTGCCTGAAATACCCACTGAGAAGTAATACTGAGAACCCGTCTAATAACATATGAGAAATGGCCAAACAGTAAATTATGCTTTGTTTGTTTACAGGCGCTATCGATAAACCTGCAGTCATTCCCATCGTATTTCGAGGCGCATTGTCAATTGTGATGAGTTACCCTGGAAAACTCCGTATTTAGAAACGGTTCGTGAGTAACGTCTCTGGTGATGGGACTAAAAATTATGCATATAGGTCAAGGCTTGCTTTGAACCAAGACAGCAGGGCGACATAGGGTCTGCATGAATATGAGTACTAATCACGTTATTAGACTCAATCGGTTGTCGGGTTTGTTTCAAAATCTAGATAGTTTGAAAGCACGGCGGACGAGTGTTAATAATCCCTGAACAGTGGTCGAGCCTCTGCCGTGTCACGATTTCCAGGGTAGTTAAGTTGAGCCTTGAATATCATCCGAACATGAGGGCCAGAAACACATAGTCCTAGGAATTGTATTGCAGATTGGCACTTAGGACGACGGGGATCAGTACTAGATCCCGAAGCCACCCCCAAGCTAGAATGCTAGTTTAAAATCGGAGGAAAAGATGCTTTGTCACGTCCAGAAATCGCACCTTTTTTGGCGTCATTCCACGGACGGGGTGACCCCTCTCGGGCCCTTTGCTCACATCCCGCAATTGCATCATGTTCTAATTTTGGCTTATTGAGTCGCCTCATTCATTTGACGAATCTTCTGTTTACTCTTTTATCATCGGAGAAGAAGAATGGCGATATACAGAAACTATCTGCAGGTTGCAGGAACCAAGTGAGAGCCTACAAGGATTCTATTCCGATCAGGTTAGGCTATCGGCGCCTCTTGATTCTAGCGTGTGAATCGGATTGAAACTTATCGTCTTAGTGGTTCGCCAGCCCTGGAGATCCAGGTCTAGAGTATCCTCGAATAGACACTTGACAGACTTCCCCTTTTTGCTGGGGATTCGTGAGAGGCTGAATGCTCTGGCTAAAACCGAGGTTGTTGTTTACTGCTCGCGACATTCGATCAGCGGAACTCCCGGGCATTTCAGGGACGCCGAGTTACCGGAAGCGAGACAGCTTTGTAAGATAGATAAAGCCAGGCCCACTAAATCTAACGTTACCAAGGCCAAGGATCACCCAGGACAGACCCTCTGACCTTCTAAGCCACAAGGCGAGGCGTTACAGGCCGCTGAAGAGCTAAGCTAGCTGGAGGCGAAGCCTAAGAGAGGTACTGAGGTGAGCTTAGCACTATGATCTGTAAACAGGTAGGTACTGTAGGTACCTAGAGGCGCTGGCAGAAGCGGGTAGGCAGTCCTCGGAGCGTCAGAGAACTTTGGCTGCTGAGAGCACGAAAGACAAAACCCATGGGATCGGTTTGTGCCATTTTATATTAGACTCTTAAGGTTGTTCATCTTTAGAATCTCAAGTCCAGACCACCTTTTCTGTTACAGCTGCCCCCTAGACAAGTGCAGTATGAGGATGTAGTGACGGAAGTAATAAATAAAGGAGTGGAGGGAGAGAGAGGGAGGGGCCGGTGCCGACGGGATCTTAGTCATGCCTCAGGCAGAAAGCGCCGACGCCGCGCCCCCATTCCCATGGCCCGTTCCCATTTCCAATCCAATTCCCAAATCAAGTCCCAAGTCCTAAGACCAGGACCCAGACCCAGAACCAGACCCATAGCCTGACCCAGTACAGGTCTCAAGGCCAGCGTCATTCCTCTGAGGCTCCGGTGTCTTCTTTTCCTCCCTTTTTATCAATACCTACTTTACCCAGTACTGCTGTTCCTTCCTCCCATCTTGAAGTCAATACCGACTTAAACATCCTACCTCTTCGTTACACGGTTGCGATTCCCCGTTAGCTGCGCCTTCGTTGCGCAACAACTCCTCTGCACGCCTTGACATCACAGCAGCGCCCTTCTTTTGCCCTGAGCCGTTTTTACTCCGTCGAATATGGAAGCGAATCTTTAATCGAGAAACTATCAATCTGTCTCCGTCCCCGCCTATCCAGCCGTCTTCAACAAAAGTATCGCCACTATGCCCTCCCAAAAGAACTCCAATGGCTCCGGCCAGGTCAGCCACCGTCTGCGCAATTTCTTCCGCATGAACACTGGAGGTAGTACTGGCAGTGCTTCTAGCGATAAGGATAAGGACAAGGAAAAGGAAAAGACCTCGGCCGCTACCACTCCCGATCCGAAATCCCGTCACACCAAGTTCTTTAGTAATACAGTTGGCCGACTGCGCGCACACACCGTGGCGAGCGAGGGCAACCAGATGGATGAAGCTATGAGTCCCACGGCTCATGCGAACCCTTATTTTGCCCATCAAGGCCAGCCAGGACTGCGTCACCATAATTCCGACTCTGTTCCCCCGAGTCCCCCGGATACGCCAAGTCTCAAAATCCAGGGACCCGATGGCACCACCACAACCGATCAAACTACTAGCGAGACCAAGGAGGAGCTTGCCCGGAGGCTTAGAAGAGTCGCCAGTGCACCCAATGCGCAAGGCTTGTTCTCCAAGAACGACTCTAACAAAGAGCGTCCCGCGACTGCCGAGCTTGGCAAAGATCCCCTTCTTACAAGCTCTGGCGCGCTTGGCCTTATAGACTCGGCCAAGACTTCTCAAGCTGAGGAACAAGCCAAACATGCTAATTCCGACGACGTTCTTGCTTCTCTGCCACCCCCCAATATGTCAATGGCCTTCCGCCGAACGTACAGTTCCAATTCGATCAAGGTCCGCAACGTTGAAGTTAGCCCATCTAGCTTCGACAAGATAAAGCTTATTGGAAAGGGAGACGTTGGCAAGGTATATCTCGTGAGGGAGAAGAAGAGCAGCAGGCTTTATGCCATGAAGAGTATGTCAATATCTCATACCTTGAATTGCGATTGCAGCTAACTGTCTACAGTACTGAGTAAGAAGGAAATGATCAAGCGAAACAAGATCAAGCGAGCTCTCGCAGAGCAAGAAATTCTCGCGACAAGTAACCACCCCTTTATTGTTACATTATACCACTCTTTCCAGTCAGAAGACTATCTTTACCTGTGTATGGAATACTGCAGTGGCGGCGAGTTCTTCCGCGCCCTGCAAACACGTCCTGGAAAATGCATTCCTGAAGAAGACGCTCGATTCTACGCTGCCGAGGTGACAGCAGCGCTGGAGTATCTGCATCTTATGGGATTTATTTACCGAGACCTGAAGCCTGAGAGTATGTGACAAACCATGCTTACAAATACACCGCTGACATTTCTATAGACATTCTGCTTCACCAGTCGGGTCATATCATGCTTTCGGACTTTGACTTGTCAAAGCAATCTGACCCTGGTGGCAAGCCGACAATGATTGTTGGCAAGAACGGAGCTCGAACAGACCAATTACCAACCATCGACACACGCTCATGTATCGCCAACTTCCGAACCAACTCTTTTGTAGGCACAGAGGAGTACATTGCGCCGGAAGTAATTAAGGGTAGTGGCCATACTAGCGCAGTCGATTGGTGGACGCTTGGCATCCTCATTTACGAAATGCTTTACGGTACAACACCTTTCAAGGGCAAGAACCGCAACGCAACTTTCGCAAACATTTTGAGAGAAGATATTCCCTTCCCTGACCATGCTGGTGCACCACAAATCTCCAAGTAAGTTCTGCGCACGAGTTGACCTGGATTGTTCTCTAACCCAAGCACAGCCTTTGCAAGTCTTTGATAAGGAAATTGCTCATCAAAGATGAGAACCGACGACTTGGCGCTCGAGCCGGAGCATCAGATATCAAGGCGCACCCATTCTTTAGAACGACACAGTGGGCACTGATTCGGCACATGAAGCCACCGATCGTCCCCCATGCCGGACGTGGAGTTGATACCGTCAACTTCCGAAACGTGAAAGAGAGTGAGAGTGTCGACCTTTCAGGATCCAGGGCAATGAACCTGAAGGGAGTGCCTTTGGACAGCGGATTGGCCACTCCTGGTGGTGAAATCGCCGACCCATTCCTCGAGTTTAACAGTGTCACTTTGCATCATGACGGTGACGACGATCACCACCGTTAATTTTGAAATACCTACTTCGACCTTTCCAGGAAGTTCGGGATATTGCTATTACTGGTTCACCTCGATCACCAATTGGACATGTCATCGCACGTATACGCACGGGTTTACGATCTGGAATTCTTGCACTGGGGCGTCTATTCTTTTTCTTTTTGACGTCATTCGACACACTTTGACACTCCTTAGGACGGCTGCTGGTTAGAAAGGGGAGAGAAAACAGCGAAAGGTAGAGGAGGCAGACAATACGAAGTGGGAGGCGGAAGCGGAAGTCGGCGAAGAACGAAAGGGACAAAACAGGAAGTCTCAGCATCCTATCTATGATTGTCGATGTTAAAATGGCGTCTGGTCTGGCGTTTCGGGAAGAGCGGGAAAGAGCCATTTTATGTAAAGTTACCGTTCAATAAAGATGACGAGCCATGCACGAATGAGGGCTATTTTATAAGAAAAACAGATTCAACGGGACGTTCATGCCCCCATGTCGAGAGTTGTGACAACGGATAAAGAGGCTACTGATAAGCCAAGGAGTCATCAAAGTCAGCAACGGACCCGTGAGAGGTTTTCGTCAAATGGCTAACAAGGACAATTTATGTAATTCTATCCCACAGATGGATATGTCGCGTGATGAGGTTCTCTCGTCGCTAGGGGTCATCTGGACTTGAGACGTTGGCACATGACCACACTTAGACAACTTGCTTATGGAGGCGCAGAGCACATCTGCCTAACTGAGACATTTCAAGGCCCTGAAATTCTCAAGATAAAGAACATCTGCCTGATAAATTATGGAGAAAATGTGCTTTGAACATGTTTCCCATGACGGGAGTTGTGCTCATGAGGTCTTCAAGAGAATGCCAGTAAAAGACTCAAAAGAGTGACACTCCCTCGTTTGGTAACTAAGTCAATCTCAGAAAGATTGTAGTTGATTGAATATTTGGCTAGCTTGTTTCATTCCGAATTCGTTCTAACTATCTGAGACCAATTGGGGAGAGGATAGCAACCAAGATGTCACGATACCCCCCGGCTGTAGAGCCTCGACACCGGACGGCGCGCCGAAGATCCTCAGACAGAGGTATATACGGTTCTGGTAAACCATATCTGCTAGAATGGAGTGCTCAAAACTGTCGGCAAAAGGATATCTTCTCAGCCGAGGAGTTCCAAGAAGAGACGAGTGCCGTGGACAGGCCGGGCTGGAGGAGAATGGCTATTGTGAGAGGCGAATGCGACATGGGCTTCTTGCTTGGTATGGAGCTGGATAAGAAAAAAGGAGGATGGGTTTGGGAATTTCCTGAGACTGAAATCAGGAAAAAAAGAACAGAAGAAAGCGATACAGAGATCAAGGAGAAGGATGACGACAGTGATACTGATCAGGACGAGGGGATCAGGATCTGCCGTGCATCATTCATGATCAAAGAACGACTTCCTATTCTATTACTCGATGGCCTTGCCTTCCGACTATCATCACGACCTTATCGACCTTCCAGAATACCAAGCAACACGGTTCCTGATAGAAGTAAACAAGGGAAACGCCCCCCAAAACGATCCGAGTTGGAAGACTCCCTTTGGCAAGCACTTGTTGACCTTCGACCGATAGAAGACCTTGTAGCAGAGCTCATATACGACACATGGCTTCAAAAGCTCGACTCATTACCTCCTTTAGGATCCGACTCGGTGGACGTTCAGTGGACTATTGCCCGCGCGCTCGAAACAAACGCTGACACTACACGAAGTATGGAACGCCGCGGCGAGTTCAGCAGCATCACTTCCACAGACTGGGCGAATCTCGCCGAACGTCTTCAAAGGCGCATACAACTCTCTGTAACAGTCGCTCTTCAAGCGCATGCTCAACAGGCGCAAGATGAACCCAAGGATGCCAACGCGAGGAGTCTCGACCGTATAGCGTATCTGGGTGGTCTTTTACTTCCACTGACGGTTGTATCTGGAATCCTGTCCATCGAAAGCTCTTATGGTCCCGGGGGATCGTCATTTTGGGTGTTTTGGCTAGCATCAGGCCTGTCTTCTCTCATCGCACTACTCGTTATCTACGCAGACCATCTCCGAACGCTGGATGTATGGATGGAAGTGGCAGCGAACGAGATCCTGGATTTGGACCACAATAAGAAGTTTCAAGCAAACCGAACACCACGAAGACGGGAGTATTATAGCAATGGAGATCCAGAACGTGGAGAGGCGAAACTGACGACAGCTTCAGATGGGGGCGTGTATGTGGTCCAGCATCGGGGAGATGGGACGAGGGGCAGAACGTGGAGGAAACGAGAACTGGGATGGCTAGGGGCGATGAAGAAGATGAGTGGATGGTATCGATGGAGGGGAAGTCCAGGATTGGAATTCCGGATGCCAGGCTGGGAGAAGAAGGTGAAGCATCTGGTGTGGTGATGGACAAGACTTTGGATATAAGGTAGATCATGAAGGCACCAGTATACCCGTCTAGGTAACTGTTCGTCACACCAATGAAGGAGCTATCCCAAATTGAAGTTTTGAATTCGTCTAGGAGATCGCATCCCGTCTCATATTAAAAAAGATATCCCGTTTCATAGCATTTGAGCCTCCAATAGATCCTCAATTCGTACACGCACGTAACCAAGCCATGCTTCATTCTATTGAATCAAACTTACACGCGATCCACGCTTGAGCGACGTCCACCGAGACCAATCTTCTCTTTACCATCCATCCATGGTCGCAAGCACTCTGGCACAGCGACAGTCTTTGCCTCCTCGTCCCATCCATTCTCCAGCAGGGCTGCTAAGACGCGAGGAACAGCCAGAGCGGTACCATTGGCTGTCCAAGGGAAGGCGAGCTTTCCATCGACACGAGTCCTTGTACCAAGACGGCGCGTCTGATAGTCGGTGCACATGCTGGCTGATGTAACTTCACCCCAGTTATCACGGCGGCTGGGGAAGAAGGCTTCCATGTCGACTTTGCGGGTTGCTGAGGCGCCGAGGTCGTGCGATGGCATGGAGAGGATACGGCAGTAGAGACCAAGTGAGGAGAGAATCTCAGTCTGCATGTCAAGCATCTCATCGAAGATATCCTGGGCGGCGTCTTCATCTGGTGCAGTCCAGGCGAACATCTCGACCTTGGTGAACTCGTGCACACGGTACAGGCCCTTAGTGTCAGCACCACGAGCGCCGGCCTCAGCGCGATAGCATCGGGAGACGGCAACACGCTTCAGAGGGAGATCCTCAGAATCGATGGTGGTGTTGGCCTTCATTCCTGCAAGGGCGATCTCCGAGGTTCCGGTAAGACACATCTCGGGAACACCACGCTCAGCATCCTCAGCAGATTGGGCGATAGTATAGACTTGTTGCTCGCCGTTCAGATCACGAGGTTGGAATCCGCAAGCAGCTCCGATATGGCTGTAGACCATGCTTGGAGGAGACACTTGCGTCCAGCCATGACGGGTTGCTGTCGCAAGAGCAAACTGAATCAAAGCCTGCTCAAGCTGAGCAGCTTCACCAAGAAGATAATACCATCCCCATCCAGACGCAGTAGCAGCACCGGCAAAATCGAAAAGTCCAAGTTCAGATCCAATGTGAACGTGAGAGCGCCAGATCTTGTCCTCGGGAGATTCTTGGAAAGTGGGCGGGTTGTTGATGTAGCTCATCACCTCAAACTCACTTCCCTTGGGGGTATCCGGATGAGTGAGATTGGGCAATTCCAGCGCAAGTTCCTCCATTTGGGTAGCTGCCTGAGATTCGCCCTTCTCAATCGCCGAAAGATCCTGCTTAAGCTGTCGGGCCTCATCCTGAATCTGCTCGCGGGTCAATTGGCGCACTTCCTTGAGATCCTCATCGTCGCTACTAGTAGCCGGGTTCGCAAGTTGTCGCCTCAACAGATTCGATCGCTCTCGCAGCGCGCGGCCTTGTCGCTGGAGATCCTGCCATCTCGCATGCAACTCTAGGATTTTAGCCGGGTTTTGCGCTTGCTTGCGATAATTGCGCTCTACGCAAGTCTGCTGATAAAGTTCGGCATGTTGACGGATGTGCTTGATATCGACGATAGGTTTTGGTGCTGATGGTGGTCGCTTGGCGTCTGCGAAGCTGCGAGTCAATGCCGGATGAGTCCTTAGTAGCCTTGGCTGCAAATTGCGACACCGCAGGCCTGATAATGTCCTATTCATGGCGGCTGCTGAGTTGTGAGTGAGCAGCTTATATGAAGCATGACTGAGTTACTGACGGAGCTGATCAGCAAGTTTGGGGCTTGACGTTGGCCGCTGAAGGCTTTACAGTGGAGAGGCTTGCTTAATGCAATTACCCGAGCCAATGCGGACCGTCACGCTATTTGGTCATCACCATATTAAAAGATTACAAGACTTGGCTGTCAAGAGTAAAAGAAATGAAATTATAGACAGTTTATGTCGACTTAGAGTAGACGCTTGGGTTATTCACTTCCGCACCCAGGGCTTAAATGACAACTTTCACGTTGCGCCTTAGCCACTACGTCAAGTTTCCACCACTTGCATCAATAGGTAGTTTCTCATTCAGGTATATCATGAAAGTGCTCGAATCGTATCGTTTAGCTTAAATCAAAAGGCTTTCATATCGAGCCCCAGACACCTAAAGTCCAGTTGCCGTGATGTCCTCCACCTCCTCGGCCATATCCTCCAGCCTGCACGCTCTGTCTGTGTTGCACCTTGTAATCGACATCACTGGGCCGAGAAGCTCCATTGGCCCCATGTTGTAGCCAAGCATCCCTATCGATTACCGCCATGGCGGGTACCTTGAGTTGGCAAAGTAAACTCCCACCGATCCAGGGCCCAAGGGTATGGAGTACGCGTATTTGGCCCTTGATCTGTGGGACTGTCTCTCGCTGTCGCACAACCTTTGCCTCAATTGGGTCGTGCTCATGCTTTGTGTCGGATGCACTTTTAGGAGATTTGACCTGCTCGTCTTCAGCTTGTGATGAGGGGGGCGATCCTTCTGTGGGAGATGTAGTGCTAGACTGCCGATGGAGCCTAGTAGTGTTCCTATGTTTGTCCACCACTTTTCCAAATACTGGCTCCCATCCTCTCTTCTTGACGATAGCGGTTAGATCGTCGATTATTCTTTGCTTGATGCCTAGGATATTGGAGCAACCTCCTGTAAACATAATTCGTGACATGCAGATAGCTCGTACATCAAGAGGTAACTGCAAAAGGTGCTTGTACAGTAGAAGATGCAGCGGTAGCTCGTCGTCATCGAATGTTGCCCGGTCAGCTGAAGGATCGAAAAAGGTATCATCGCAAATTTCTGCGAGCTTCTCAAACGGAAGGTCCACTGTCAACGGACGGGATCCTGTGTTGATAGGTATTTGAGCAACTCCGTTTGGCATACTAGCTCCCGCCGACTCGGCCTCAATTTCTTCCTGCTCATCCACTGTTTCCAGCTGGGTTGACTGTCGTTGGGCTGAACGAAACTCCGATGGCTTGCACCACATCAGGCGGCACATGATGTCTTCGCATTCTTTGAAACCAATCGCTCTTTTCTTGGTAGCATCGTGCTCTCCTGGTATTAAGCTCTCCATTGTTGAATAAAGTGAATCTAGAAGGGCTTTGCCACCTCGAACTGTGCGTGTAGTTCTGACCTCTCGATACTCATAGATGCTTGTGACCACAGTTTCGGCCCAGCCCATATCAATAACTAAAGCAGATCGGACGCCTGCCGAGATAGCCGACATGGTCGGGGTTGACATTAATGACACTGTTGGGGACTGAAATCTGTTGAACATGATGTCCAGAGTAGCTGTCAACAACGGTATTGGCACACCAGAATCCAATACTAAACCAATCCTTCTTGGCCGAGAGTCGATGAGTAGATATCTTAATCATGTAAGCACGTATTTTTCAATCTTGAAAACGACTTACCTTGAGAATGCATCATGCAGCACACGTTCTAGCCTGTCCTGAAATAAACCGAGTTCAATTTGTCTCAAGTCATATCGCCAAAACTCGTGCTCCTTTGACCAATGTAGCCCAGTTGCTGGTTTTGGTTGCTGCCAGCCTCTGAAGTCTCCAGCCCGTCGTTGATCTTCAGGGCTGCATTGAAGAGTTGCCTTTGGCGATGTATCACCAGCAAACCCGACTCTTATATGTCGCGATCCTATCTCAACAACGATGAACTCGTCATCTGCACGAATGGTAGATGGTGAACCGTAGTTGGGCACAACCGACGAGCGGGTTGGGGTATGAGGAGTAGAGGGGCCTGTCCCCTGAGGACCTCCACGGATACTAGCGACGCTTCGATGAGCGAGTGTAGTAGGTCCTGCATCCGAGGCCATGACTGGTGAGGTTGATCTGTTCTGTGTTTCTCTTAACAATTTTGACCTTTGAACGTCGACGTGTTGGCGATGCGATGCCCCGGTCTGGGCGTAGCCGTGCAACCTGACGCTGGTTGGTTGATGTATCTTGAAAGGTCGGCCTTTATAGCGCCGATCTACCGCTTAAGAAACCCAGGGGTCCCCTAAGTCTCCGGCTGAATAAATAAGTGGCACAGAACCCTGCCCATAGGCTGCATAAAGTGACTTACTAATTTATTTTCCAGCCTTTTACCAAGGAAAACATTTGGCTTTGGTAACCGCAGCGACGTGGGGCAACCGTGAACTTCGTCCTACATCATCGACTATTATTAAGGTACATTGAAGGAGCAGGCCAAGATTTCCTAGGTGGGCTTCTGGAAGTTGAAATGGGCATCAAGGGGTGAGAATTTCCCATTCTGCATAATGCGGCTTTTGCTAATTATGCAGGATCCATCAAGAGATTGGTGGAGGTGAACGAATCGCCCTGCTTAAGCTCGCCGCAGAGTCTCTCGAACAGCAGGGACGGCCTTTACGAATTGCCATAGATGTTGCGATTTGGCAATTTCAAAACCAGGCAGCCCAAGGTAAATATCTATAATAACAAAGAACTCTCTCCTGTCCATGGTTTTCTAACAACAAATAGGTGGCACCAATCCAGAAATCCGAACCTTGTTCTACCGTCTCGTTCGCCTCCTAGCATGTCCGGTCGAACCCATCTTCGTATTCGACGGTCCTTATAAGCCTGCAATCAAGCGCAAGAAGCAATCCAGCCGTGGCAGTTCCTTCGCGAATGCACAGGCAAAACGGTTAATTCGATTATTTGGCTGCAACACCCACGATGCGCCGGGAGAAGCAGAGGCAGAGTGCGCTCTACTACAAAAGCATGGAATAGTAGACATGGTTTTGACCGAGGATGTCGATGCTCTGATGTTTGGATGCACAAAGGTGCTACGAAAATGGTCCCCAGAATCGAAACGATCAACTACACCGACACATGTTTCCCTACTCGATGCGAAGAAGCTGGAGCTTGGATCACAAGGCCTTGATCGAGAAGGCATGGTTCTTGTCGCCTTGATGAGTGGTGGCGACTACAATCCTGATGGGCTTCCCGGTTGTGGAATCAAGGTGGCCCTTGAAGCTGCCAAAGCTGGCTTTGGTAAAGAGCTCTGTCGGTTGAAGGCGACGGATACAGAGGCGCTCCAGGCTTGGAGAAATTCCTTAATACACGAATTGCGCACCAACGAAAAAGGCTATTTCAAACGACGAAACCAGGCTCTAGTCATCCCGGAAACCTTTCCCGATTTCAAGATCTTGCGTTACTACACACATCCTGTTGTTTCACGTGTTGAAACCCTAGATGAGCTTCGCGAAAAGGTTCATATGAAACGTGAAATGCAGATCGAGGACTTACGGGAGTTTACGCGCGAAGTTTTTGGCTGGGATTATCGAGTAGGCGCCTTGAAGTTTCTGAAAGTCCTATCCCATGCGGTCCTTGTTCAGAAGCTCCAAGCTGCAGGGGGCTACGATCATGAGGGGCATATTAAGGGTGTCACGGCTGCCAAAAAAGATGTCAATCATGACATGGTTTCCGTAGTGCGTTTACAACATGTTCCGATCGATCTCGTCCCAATCGACTTGTCTAAGGAGGAAGATGAAGAAATCTTACAAGCTCGATCGGGGCTTGCATTGAACAGCGACGATGACATCGAAGATGCAGAAAACATCGAGGCATCGGTGAACACAAAGACTTGCAAAACGCCATACGATCCTTCTCAACACCTAGGTGTTTGGGTATTAGAAGCCTTGGCAAAAAACAGCGAGCCATTTGCTGCTCGGGAGGCTGCGATCAATTCCAAAAATCGGGAGAAAGAGCGCCGCAAGGCGAAGCAGCCGGCATCGAAGAAGTCCAGCATTGAGTCGAAAACAGGAATGCCTGCTGGTGCACTTAATAAGTTCGTACGAGCTACAAAGCCCCATGCTACATCCACGACAGCCTCCAAAGCGACTGTACCAGAGAAGAATATGGCCACCTCGCCAACCCGTCCAAGAACTCGCCGTTTACGCATACCATCTCCTCTGGAGCCAAGTAAGCTACCTATGTCCACCTCGGAGAGCCCCGCCAGAGAGACTGCAACCCCTTGGTCACTTGCCAGCTCACCGGTGACGCCTAGAACTCGAAGCTCTGCAGAGGGACAACAGCAGGCGATTGTTATCACATCTAGTCCGCCCTGTGCAGCCGAGTCGCCTCTCCCTCCCCCTTCACCCTCACCGCAGACAAGGACTCGTACCTCTAGTTCTCAAAGACAGTCTAATACGATGCGTACAACTACTGCCTCGAGCATATCTCCGCAAAGGTTGAAAGATTCGACGCGGAACATTATACGTACGCGGCAAGAATCTTCTTTTCAATCATCTCAGCCAGCCAAGTTGAAGCAGACTTCTATGGATATGTTTACCAGAAAGTCCAAGATTCCAAGCGCCTCCCAACCCTCTCTTACAAAACCACCACCTTCACCGCCCAGACGCTCCAAGTCACAACCAAACTTTGATGATGATTTTGATAGTGACTCATCGTCGGACCTCGTTCCGCTCTCCTCACTCGTGTCTCGCGCCTCTGCATCCCCCAACAAGCGACAACAAGAATCCCCCCCACCAAACCGAAACTCAACCCCCAGCCCTGCCCCTGCGAGGAAGAAGAAGCTACTCGTCCCAAGGGCTAGCGCTGTGGGTTTCTTCAAAGAGGTTGAGGTTGACGCCGAAGAGCGTGATGAGTTGATGGCTAGGGAGACGGCGACTCTGCAGCGAAAAGGGGTCAAGGCGAAAGTTGTTCGGGTGAGCGATGTTGGATTTATAGACTTGACACAAGATGATGATTAAAGACGTACACACATGAGGCATAAGCATGGGAATGGCGTTCTGAGGGTTGGTTTTAGGCGTTATATAGCGAACAGCATGTCCGTCTAGTATGGTTTGTGATAGATATAGTACGAAACATTGAATGATAAATTCTGTGATATTGTTACAACTTATAATTGCGAGCCTGCCATCTCGACTTGATTCCCCTATAGTACACACATTATAACCCTATAAAGGGGTACCCAAACACAACCGGACTCCTATACAATGCAAGCCACCCTTTTTTATCCTTTTTTCCTTTTATCCAGTCTATTCCAGATTCGATCAGTAGAAATTATGTTCCGCCCATATCAAGATCCGGGTCGACCTCTGTACCCAAATCTCGGTCCTCGACAAAACGACGCCCAACAAGCTCATCAGGTAGGTATGTCTGCTTGACTTGTCCATCACGGTAATTTGGCGGATACTTGTACTCGGCACCGTAGCCCATATCGCGCATAAGTCGTGTAGGCGCATTGCGCAGATGCAGGGGTACGGGAAGGCCGGCGACACCTGGTTCGCGAAGAGCTGCGTAGGCGTTGTTAAGAGCGCGGTACGCTTTGGTACTCTTGGGTGCGTTGCATAGTGCGACAGTGCAGTGGGCGAGAGGGATTCGTGCTTCAGGCATGCCGATTTGTTGGGTGGCTGTATATGTTGCTGTTGCGAGGGGCAGGAGGGTGTTATCCGCTAGTCCGACGTCTTCGGAGGCAATGACAACCATACGGCGGGCGATGAACAGGGGGTCTTCGCCTGACTGAAGCATGCGGGCGAGGTAGTAGAGTGCCGCGTCGGGATCGTTTCCTCGTACAGATTTATGAAAAGCAGAAATTGTGTCGTAGTGTTGATCTCCTGCACGGTCGTATACAAGAGTCTTGGTAAGGGCAGCTTTGATATCTTCTTGCGTGATACCCTCCCGTTTTGTGAGTGAGAGAGCCAGTTCCAGGAGGTTCAAAGCAGTACGAGCGTCACCATCTGCGAACCGGGCAAGATATGTGACCATAGCTTCATCTAAGAGTGGTGTTGGTGGGTAAACCGACTCTTCCTCCTTGATCGCTCTCTGCAGAATGCGCACCACATCCTCAGTTGTGAGAGATCGCAGCGTGAACGTACGGCATCGAGATAGCAAGGCGCTGGCTACCTTGAAAGATGGATTCTCTGTCGTAGCGCCGATGAGCGTCACAGTGCCGGCCTCAACAGGCTTGAGAAAAACATCCTGCTGAGCCTTGTTGAAGCGGTGGATCTCGTCACAGAAGATAATTGTCTTGCGACCGGTCAGAGCAAGATCGTTTGTCGCCTCCTGGAAAAACTTCTTGCACTCGCCAACTCCGGTGCTGGTAGCATTCAGCTCGATAAACCGACTACCAACCATATGTGCGATGCAGCGTGCTATTGTCGTCTTTCCTGTCCCTGAAGCGCCCCAGAGGATCATGGAAGGTACTTGATTCGACTCGATGAGAGTCCGGAGAACTCCAGTTGGTCCAACAAGGTCCTGTCCACATACTTCATCGAGTGTTCGTGGACGCATTCGTTCGGCCAGGGGTGCAGCTCGTTGTGTCTTGGTTTTCTTCACTACTCTTCCATCCTGCTCTGTTGCTTTATCCCAACCGCTCGTTCCGTTGACACCATCTCCGTTCTTCGCGACGTCGGATTCGTTCGTACTTCCTCCAATTCCATCGCCAGGGCCTTCTTCAAACGTTCGTTTCCTCCCTACTATTGGCTGCAAAACCTCCTTGATCGGCGTCGATGTTCGATTTTCAGAAGCAGCTTGACGTTTTGGGGCGGGCGTAGAGAAGAAATTGGAGGCAGTTCGTTTTTGGGAGTTACTTTGAGGTGTCTGTGATTGTGGTGGTGTCGGATCTTTCTCCTTGTCTATCACGAATTTTTCGCATCCTGAATCGATGTGGTTGTTGATCTCGGATGGTTTTACGGATTTGTTGCAGATTGGGCAGTCGACAGCCATGGTCACTGCAGTTTGGCTGATTCCAGGACAGTGACAGACAAACAAGCTTTACTGGTTGCGCAACTGCTTATCGGTCGTCGTGCTGTGTCGGTGTTGGCTGGCTTGAAGGTTAGGAGTGCAGAATCGAAGCTATGAGAGGTCGAGAGCTGTGTCATGCCAATATTAGAATAAAATACAGTGGAACGCAGCTAACGTGGAATGCCAGGACAGGACGCGTTCAGGTCCCGTCCGCGTAGAGTGAACGTGGGGACCAATCCAGGAACAACGGCCCGCTCTCGGCTCCATAGAACCGGTAGTTCACTGGCTACCTAATAAGTATAGGTAGGTAGTTTCGATCCATCGACGAGTTTAGGAAGATCAACAACACAAAGATGAATTATTTCAAAAACTTCATATCAGAACATTAGTCTGTTTTAATCAAAACTAAGGCGACAACTATCTGTATAGTTGGGCTAATTAAAAATGCTAAAGGCCCTCAAACATAACTCCATAGTAATGCGCAACTGCCGCCATTCATTCCTTCCTGTGCCTTCAATGCTAATTCCATAACGCCGGTTGTCGCCAAGTTTGATATAGTATATGATGTACTAACGCTCACTTCTCTTCAAGCTGAGGTTTTGAGAGATCGTACTTTAGGTGATGCGATGCTTGTCTCGGCTTTCCTTTTGCCTAGTACTGGTGTATTTTCGCGATCCCGTGTTGCTTCTGCGTGACATGAAGCATGGTACGCTCGGTTACCGACCAGAACTGTATCCAGCCATACCCATTCCTGCGCAGTGTCGAGCCATTTATTCTCAAAGCGATCTTGACAAATCGGGCAAACAGTGTTGATGCCACGAGATGGGTCAGGAACGGGAATGTACTTTGGCTTAGCAGCCTCAGATGCTTTGACAGCCTGCGCGGCAGCATCTTCGGTGGTTGGGACGTGGTCTACGTCGACAACTTCTCTTGACTTTAGCCACTCCTGTATCATTGTAAGTGACCTTGTGGTTTTAAAAATCAGAACCGATACTTACTCCTTGGTCAACGTACCAACTACGATGGATGCCTCGCTTCTCGGCTTCGTTGGTTCGTTGATGGACACGGAAGTGCCAGTCCATATGGGCAATCTTCTTCTTCTTGCCGGCTTCATCATCTCGGAACCGTCTGCCGCACTGAGTGCATGGCTGGCCCAAGTCGTTATGTAGTTGTCGTATCAAAGAGGGCTGGCAAGGTTGTTTTAAAGCAGCCAAGTTGATGCCGCCTTGTTGTACTGGTGCAGCCGTGGAAGCTGGTGCAGGTGGCAGTAGTCCTGACTTTCGTAATTGATCAAGAAGACTCCATGGCGCTGCTGTTGGTGGTGGTGGTACTGGCGTAGATGCTGCTGGCATGGTCGGTGTTGCCGACATTGATGGCATAGGCATACCCGGTATATTCATGAGTGGCATTCCAGCCATCGTGGGCATTGGCGGCTTTGGTGGTTCATGTTGAACAGGAGGAGGCTGCGGAGTTGGTGTTGAATTTTGAGGAGTAGCCGATTGCCTTGCCATCAATGCTGCCAACGCTCCCTTGCCCAAAAGCGCATCAAGCGTCACACCTTCTTGCGCCAGAGCTGGAGCTGCAGGCTGAGAAAGGGCTACGGACACTGGAGGCATGGGGGGGATAGGGCGTGCTTGGACAGGCACAGGAGGAGTAGGCGCAGGCCTTTGAGTCAGAGGCGCCATCATGTTTACGGCAGCAAGTTCAGTTACTTTGTTCTTAATGAGCTCAAGCTGATCCGGAGGCAAGCTAGTGCTGTTCACAATGCCCTGCAGGTCATGAAGTGCTCTTAATCTAGTTTGAACACCAGGATCATGGGGGTTCCTTGAGGCTTCCGCCTGTGTGGCAACAATTAGATTCCGAATGTCATTGCTCAATGACTGTCCTCCATTTGATGTGTATTGTTGAGCTGGATGGCCTGGTGGAAATCTCATTCCAGGCGGTGTCGGAGTATCACGATGGGGCACAGCAGATCGCGGTCGCCCAGGCATCATTCCCGCTTGGGGCATGGTTGCGGCTCGTGCCTTCAAGAGTGCATTCTCAATGGGTCGCACCAACTCGTGAGAAAACACAGGTCTGCTGTCCATTGATCCAGGAACAGGCTCCTTCCATGTTCTAAGCATCTCTTCCATTTTCCGACGCACAGGTTGATCGACTACAGCGTATGATTCCATGAATGTCTTGAAAAGATTGCGACCGAAGTAGAGCGTGTATGGAGTGCCAACATTTTTGACGATCGAGTCTAGTACGTACAAAGCGGGAAGTTTCTTACTTGGGGCAGCCTGAACTGAGTGTTAGCCATTGAAACGAGGTCAGAATACGCCTTGGTAATCAAGACTTTGGATTACAACTTGCCTTGAGGATGTGCTGCTGCAAAACTTCCGCGATTGCTAGAGCATGTTCAGTATTCTCGCGTGCGATAACAGTCAGATTGCTAATCTCGAAGCGCAAATTAGAGGAAAGATCTTCCAGCGCGAGGCGATAATCCTCCGCCACCTCAGCAGAGTCTCCAGACATGGCGATGATGTTGGAGACGAGCGCAACTGGTCGTGTGAGGTCAAGTGAAGGTGATGGGGATGTTTGGATCAGGCTAGGCGAAGCGAAGCTAAGTGAGAGGCAGGCAAGGCAGGCCAGGTACAGTTCCCGTCGGGCCAGGAAGTCAGGTTGTGGGTGCCTGAGGCTCCACTGGAATTAAATCGTCTTGACTCAAACGCGAAAGATAACGATAAACAGCACCGCAGGACTCGTCGCAAGAGGGTGAGAGTCTTCTTATATTCTCATCTTCGCGCGCCAAAATATACATATATATATCTATTTCGACAGTAGCTCAAGACTCTCTTTAGGTGCAAGCCTTTGTAGATTATATCAGTGCGTTCTTTTGTTCTATCACAAAGCGCGACACGGACATGGCATGTAAGACAAATGGTTAAAAGGAAATCGGATTACACCGACTTGGGAAAGCGTTTTCATGTAGAATTTTGCTTTTTTTTCTTTCACTTCAATTTCAGGGTATCTTCCTGTGATATATTTTAGCGCGCCGATTTTTGACTGTCGCCTGGCAGCGACTGTTGAACAAGCGTTTTGACCAACTTTTACTTCAGTGCCTCAATAGAGTGTGAACAAGGCATCCTGGCCATCATACGCACTAGAGATGCTTTATACAAGGTCACAAAATGGCAAACGATCCAGTCAAAGTCATGGTTGAATAATTCAGAAAACATTGATATGAAACATGTAAATGAATGTCATAGATATTGGTCCTTTCCTGGTGGACCTCCGGGTATTTGACTCCTTATCCCCAAACGCCTCTTGATTTTCAGTTCGTTCGTCTCCACATGCGCGGACTTTTTATAGACGTGCCTGCACTTGCTGGCTTCCCCGTTGATGACTTAGAAACGGGACATGTGTGCCTCTGAGTACATGCTGGGACTTGCGGGTCGCCGGAAGTTCATGGGGTGTAGAGCTGTATCGGGGCGACGGACTGCAGGGACGATGGGGCTGCGGCGGTCCAACTCGGAATCGTCGTCTCTCTCGTGGTCATAGCGAGGCGCAGGTGAATTTCGCTCGAGGTCATGGTCATGTGTCATCGGTTGGCTGACAACAGGTCGAGAAATCGGCTGACTGATGTTGGGCCGCGAAGGGCCAGACTGCGAGTCGTCCTTCTTCCAGAAGAAAGACATGAACGTCTTCTTAGGTGGATCGTCGCTGAAAGAAGCACTGTAGTCGGACCGCGGCTTGCCAAAAGACCTCGCCTCGTTCTTGCTTCGAGCTAGAGAGCCATCGGCACGAATCATGCGAGCGTTGATATCGCGGTCGCGGAGGATGATTGAGCAGATGATGTTCAGAACACCACATGTGATGCTCAGGATACCAGCTGCCAAGACCAGTCGCCAAAAGGGGAGCCCAATCTTGTTATCGCGGTTGTAGGGAGAGTTGAGCTTTCCGAGGATGTTGGAACCAATCAGAAGAAGACCAGCACCAAGCCATGTGAGGCCATGCTCATCGGAGAAAACGGGCCAATGCTTCTGGAAATAGCTCTTGCAGAAGGGCAACTCTGATATAACGAGGAAGATGGTGGCAGAACTGGTAAGGACCAGAGACATAGCTTCGAAGAAGAACCAGCCGGTTGATCGGTTGATCTTAATAACGAGGATCCAACAGGCGGCGGCCGCTGTAAGAAGGCTGATGATGGTGAGGACTCGTAGGACCTGCAGCACGATCATGCCAGGACCGCGAATCTTTTCTCCAAACATGGTCGGAGAGGTTGCTGTGTATGATAGTAGGTAGAGTATAGTATCTTTAATGGATTCGAAAGTAAGTAGTGATCGAAAGGTAGAAAGCTAAGACGAAGTGTCAGAATGAGTGAGTGTACAATATGGTGTGTAATATCTCTATATGACTTACCGAGTGCTTTTACGTAGGCGCAGAAAGTTGTTCTGGGTAGATAGATATATGTGACTGACTCAACAGTGAAAAGGCAAAATGTTCGTGTAAGTGAGTGGCTCAGAGTATATAAGGATGCAAGTTAAGAACAAATGAAAGTTATCTGATTGTGGAACCGGTCCGAACAGTCAATAGATGAACAATAGGGAGTAATAGAAATGAATTAATGACAGAGAGGGGGAAATGGTGTCAATAGAGGTGATTGAACACCATTATTGTTGGGCTTTGAATGAATGGAGAACAATGGGAGAACAGAAGAGGGGAGGTTACTGAACAGTTGGCAGCAGCAGACTTTAAGAGCGAAAACGGTCATACAGTCAATTTGTTCCAGACAATGCACTGATGTGGTATGCATGTAGGACAGACTTTTCTCGATCCCTGCAGCCACCATCAAGCAAAGCAACGAAGCTGAAGCAGTTCCTCGCTCGAGGAGCCAACCAAACGACGAAGCGACTCACGATTCGATCTGGTCCGCATCGAATCGCGTCAACGATTGACTCTGATGTTAGGCTCCACTCGGGCTCAACATCGTCAGAAATGCAGAGAAGCCCATCAGCGCTGGCGTATCATGGCCTCTACGTCTGGCCGCGAGTGAGCCTATATCGAGACTCGTTTCAGCGGCTCCTTGCTCCGAGTGGAGAGGGCAGCAGCAGGGCAGCAACAGGTCGCAGCGACTGAGGCCAATCGACCCAGTTCAGCGCCTAAGTCTGGTACTCGTGCAAATTCATCCTCAAGCGCTGTGTTCCTGAGGTTTGGGCGGCATCGCTGGTGGTTTGGCATATAGTCAATCTCGAGACCAGGGTTAAGAAAGTGGACGATTGGCTGTGCAGTGTCCAAAGGTTGTTTCAGACCTCTCTACCGGCTAACTTAGCCAGGGGCATATAGTGGGGTCTCCTTGGGCAGCGCTAAAGGTCAAAGCCAGTGGTCTAAATGTTCAAGATTCACCTTGACAAAGGGAAGGTAACAGAACAAAAACAATAAAATAAGCAAATAAACTTATTAGGTTTCATGATGGCTTGCTAGTATTCTCAAAATGGTGTACGCGATTCTAGTTCCTTCCTCGCATGGTTTCATGGCGTTCTGAGATCACGCAAGGACTCGCTCTACCAAGGCTATTCGTCTACCCCTCTGAATCATTTGAAATGTTGGACAGATTGTCGGATAAGCTTAAAAGTAGTTATCCCAATTCTCTGGCCAAGTGAGTCATCGCTATCTTTCAAGCGACAATGCACGTGGTTCTCGCGTCTGAATGGTACATCTCTAATCTCCCAGTCTACCTATATCGAGTTGGACGGAAATAACTCTTATTCCTCGTATTATTCTCTCTTGGTCAAGCTACAGCATCCCAACAACCCAAAATACCAAAACTCTCGTGTTCGCATATCTTGGTCGCTTATTTTAGACCCTAGGCCAACGTCAAGCGCCCTAGATCGGTATCATAGGCGCGATGCTATTTTAGACATCTGGTTGTGTAAGTTAAGCGCCTGTGTTCAGGATGTCGCCGCAACTTGCCAAGCAGAAGGGTGCTCTGTAAGCTCATATTAAGAACGATTTAAAGTTTTGCTTATAAACGTTTATTTTCAAGATTTAGTTCAAATGTAATATGATATGGAAGAAGTTTGTGAACTTGGACGGCATGTGAGAGTGTTTCCAATCAAGTCGTAAAGCCTCAATCTTATATGCAATGTTACGTCTGATCATGGACCTAATCGCCTCTTATGTACATACGATATGATATCTTGTACAAGCCTGTGGATAGTTTCAGCAGTCTTGCATAGCAATCGGCCAATGAACTATGTTACTCAGGTTTTCCTGCTCTGGATTTGCTGTTCATGCGCGTAAATACACAGTGAAATATAATAAAGCACGGGCAGACGGAATGGTGATATTGTGACAAAATGCTTCGTTACACTACTGCCAGTAGGGTGAGGTTTTCCGTAAGCGAGAAGAAGTGGGTTGACATGGATGCTGAAAGGTACAAGGACTTACACCAAAGTGTCGACGAAACCAAAGTACCTGCTTACCCTGTGTCGACCGATCGACTCAAATCGAGGCCATTCAGGTTTCGCTGAAACCTTGTCCTCCGATTGGCTCCAAGGCTAGGACTTCCACCAAAACGGAAAGGGCACAGCCTCCAGTCCCGTCCCGTAAGGTTTATCTGACGGTCTGGCCGCTTGTGTCGCGACCTTTCCTCTTTTCCTCCCCTTTCACCTCTTGCTCGAATACGCACGTTTGACGGTCGAATCTCTACTGTTTTATTTTCTTTGTAAGAGTGTTCCTTGCTACAACTCGACACCATGGCTCGTGGCAACCAGCGAGAGAAGGCTCGTGAGAAGAACCTCAAGGACCAAAAGAACTCGGTAGGTCATATTCCCGATCCCGCTTCCAAGGTCTCTGAGAAACTGACATGTTTGTTTCGCAACTATAGAAGTCGAAGACCAACATGAGCGGTACCGAGATGCAACACGCCAAGGAGTCAAACGCCGAGATTATGCGCAGGAAGCAGGCTGCTGGTATGTCTCCAACCCGAGATACAAACCCTACAATGCAACGATCCCGGACCAACAGACCGTTGCCTTAACGAGAGAATACTGACACGAAATAACAGCTGAGGCTCGCAAGGCTGCTGAGGCTGCCAAGAAATAGACGCTGCGACTGCTGTACCAACACCATATCCATTCTGACTTGGAAAAATATTATCAATCATTTGTACGAGAACATCACAACTACAAGAGATGGAAATAAGGGCCAGAAGGGAGATGGGAACGCTTGGGTCCAGACATTATGTTGAGCGACGAAACAAATCGAATTTTGGGTAGCACAGGCGAAGTGGTGCAATAATATGGGTTGGGTTGTCTTTCAAGAACAATTGCTATAGCCTTTTCAATACATCGTTGCAATGGTGTTTCCGTGATGGCTAAACAAGCAGCTCTAGGGTCCCTTCTGTCGTCCTTCTCATTATTCGTATATCCTTGTAAGGCATGGTTCTGGTTCACGACTGGATGATCTCGGATGTCGTTCACATGGATGTGAGACATCTACCAGTTGCCTTGAAAGTGCTATACTTCTTGACGTGCCGAGTATGCATATCAAATGTGTAGCAGGGAAGATGAAAGCACCTTCGTCTTTTCGCGTTTCCTTTCTGTCACTATTACGCCCGCAGACACAATCAAACGTTAAGATGATACTCTGGTTCTTTACCGAGCGAAGACTGTTTGTCCTGGTAACTGAAGTCTCTTCTCCCAAGTTTTTGGCACACAAAGCCAGTCTTTGGCGGCGCTTTCTAAGAACTTTATCCCTCTAGACTACAAAAACGCTATCAAGGCGCTTGGAAATAGCACGCCTCACGTCCACGATGGTAGCAAAATAAAAGGAACACATTTATAAATCATGATCAACAATTAGTTTTCGTCCCATAGGTTTTGTCCCATTAACTAACTAAACCGATCTCCAAACCCGTGAAGATTTCATATGCCATCTAGGCTACCCAAAGAAATAATCGGACCGTCTAAAACCCATACATAAATGGTACATTCAAGTAATAATGAACTCATCGCAAAGAACTAAGCAACTTCCTGTGGTATCAACACTCCTCGTCTCTCATGTCATTACTTAGCGCATGCTACCCATGTTGGCGGGCAAGGCTCCTGGGATGCTGTTAGTATTTGTTGCTAAGAGTAGAGATTTCATGGTATAGACTTACCAGCCATGCCGCCAAATGAGTTGATACCTTGGGCAGCGGCAGGGAAGGCACCGGCTGCGCAAGAAACATGGCAAACGCAGCTGCCATCGGGAGCAACAGTACCCATGCCAGGAACAACTCCTGTAGCCTCAGGGGGGGCAGCAGCAGCATCGGTGCCAGCGGGAGGAGCGGCAGCAGGTGGTGCAGCTTCAGCAGGCTTGGACTCGGCGGGAGGAGCAGGTGCACCACCCTGGATAGGAGCGAGCTTGCCGTCACCCTTCTGAGCAATAGCCAATTCCTTGAACTTGGCCTGGGACTTCTCGGCTGTGGGGTTGATGGAGAAGACCATGCCCTGACCACAGTGGTTGCCCTGCTTGCAGTAGAACCACAAAGGAGTGTCGACCATAACTTGCATGGCAACTTGAGGAGGAGGAGAGACAGTGTTGTTGGGGTTGGCCATAAAGCCAGAGTCCATACCACCCTCCATAAGATCGCAAGGAGTCTCAAAGCCGGACTGAGAGACAGTGTGGTTCTGTGACAGGAACTCGAAGACGACAGTGTCACCAATAGGGATATCGTGAAGCTCTTCGGGCTGGTAGACAAGACCTCCAGGACCGCCAACGGTGACGGTATGCTGGGCACCCGCAGCAGGCTGGGTAGCGACAGCTCCACCCTTGGTGACTGTCTCAGTGACTGTGACCTTCTCGGCGACGGTTGTGGTCTCGGCACCAGCTCCAGGGTTTTGCCAGATGATGATGATCTCCGTCTTGTGCTCGGCACTAACACCGGGATGGACGACCTTTGCGGGAGCCTCGACAACAGGGTGCTCGACGACTGGTGCAGGGGCAGCAACTGGATGTTCCGCGGCAGGAGGCATCTCAGCAGCAGGCATTTCAGCAGCGGGCATCTCAGCCATAGCAGGCTCAGGATGTGTTCGTCGTTCATGGAAGCGCGCAGCAAAAGCCATTGGCGCAAAGACGGCCATGGCGAGAGTAGTTGAAGTCTTCATGATGTCGTACTGGGTATTAAAAAGTGAAAAAAGACCAAATTGGTAGAGATGATCTGCCAGAGATTGATACGGTTTAGTTGATTAAGAGGGACTCAAAATAATGAAGAGGGCCTGCCTTCAAATGAAAGGAAATCTAGGTGCAAAAAGAATGAAGCACGAAGAAACAAGTGAGAATGCGAATGAGAATGAGATATGGGAATGAGACGAGAATTAACAATCGTGGAACTCGCGTGCCCTTATTATAGTACATGACATGATGAGCGTTACGACCCCTTGGAAAGACAAGCCCTCAAACAGATGTTCGAAACACGGCCACTGAAGAAGCCGGCTCTCAGCCTGCGCTCGCTTCGGTTTCTCGAGATCCGATCAACATGTCTGTCTGTCTACTAAGTCTAGGCCCTTTAGCGTTGTGGTTTCCCGTGAAACGCCTGCTGGTGCGGGGGGGGTTCGTTTCTGTGACAGATCCGTCTCGGGTCGCGTTTGGTGTTTTGGAGTTTTACCCCATTTTGCTACTCAACAGTGCCAAGAGAATTACATGCGACAGATAATGATTGGGGTGATTTCTTAGGTAGCGACCGGTATAGGGCAGATTTCTTAGCTGGGCGCTGTATAGGGTCGTATTGCAAGCCAACAGCAGGGGCAGGTTTTTTACTGATGAGACCTAAGCTCTTACACATAGAGACAGGTCCGACGAGCCAAGAACGGGACCGCTCGTCTCCGTTCTACACTTTCCACTAAAACGACCAGCCATTTGAGGCTATTGCTATACCAGAAATGGAGCTTTATCGTTATCGACGAGGAGGTTGACAAAGCCAAGATGCTGAGTGCTATAGTCGCCGTTTGAGCGGTATAGCATATGTTTCACCAATTGATCGCCAACGTTGAGGTTTCATCGACGTCGTCTGGCCTTTGACGAACGTTTAGATCAGTGGTTTAGTCGGAATAATCAGTCCCTTGAGAAAGTATGTTTCTTAAATCTTGGCCTGCAGTCGTCGGCCGCGTATCTCTTATTGGTGTTTTGTAGTGGATAGGTATGTAGTAGTTAAGAAACGTGTATTATCATCCCCACTAGTCTATGCTTCAGGCGCATGAGTTTTTGTCACGGGGAAGACAGAAACGGCTCCGCAGTAAGTGTCAAGCTTAAGCTTTTTAAATGAGTTATGACAATAGTACAAGGTCGCTATGGTTTCTGTATGGAGACCTGCGCCGTACTTAGCGTTCGCTGCTCTATGCTCCCCGAGTCTTGACTCATGACTGTTATATGGCAATGAGATATATGTATACTTACAGAGGCTTCTAAGCGTCACATTCCGTGGCTTGTTTATGAAGATTTCTCCGCGATGTTCCTTCTCAGGTCCCTCAACTAAGCTCATCCATGCACGTACTTCGAGCAAACGGCAATCAATCTTGCGTCGTCGCATCAACGGCAGCTGCCCGACCGAAAACCCATGTCCAACTCACGGCTATCACAGCCACGTTGTTAGATGGCTACCGCTCTTCCGTGTTTCAAAGACAGTATTCTTATGACATTGTTTCTTCGCTTACGACGCCTGGTTCTGTTGAGCTTGTTGCTGACCCTCGTACAACCCTGTGTAGTAGCCAGCATAATACCAAGACATTAGGAGTTTCTTGAGGCTTTCGTCTTGTACTGTCGCGATTGGTTAGTCAAATCATGCAGTGGATGGAGCTTGCAAAAGCTTGGCTTACCAGAACCCAGAACGGTCTGTATCGGAAAGGCAGGGACACCTTGAGGTTGAGACGGAGTTTGTTCCTTGACCTCGTTCCGTGATGAAGGGATCTGCCAAGATGGTTAGTTACACGGAAGATATGAGAGCCAGAGACCGGACGAGACTCGGGTACAGCGGGTCACCGGCACAAGGATTCGTACCTTATTTTCCTCTACCCTTTCAGACGCCAAGACATTCTCTTGTGTTTCTGCCACTTGAGGTTGTTCAGACTCAGGCTCTACCTCCATCTCAGTTTCAACCTTGGTTCTGGTCCATATGTTAGCAAGCTGTCTTTGCCATCTGATTAAGAGCACTCACTGATTTCCAGACTCTAGATCACGAACACTTCCACCTTTCGCGTGGATGCTGTGATACTTCTATCAAGTCTCTGTCAGCGGCTGGTTGCTGTGTGTCCTTTTTGACACTCACTTTATACTCCTGTAAAGCTTCATTCCATGAGTCGATGAGGGCTGAATCGTCCCACACCTCCTCGTGTGTTAGGTTTTCTTGTTTTTTCGACATTGTGCGTTCAAGTGTTGATGGCTATGAATTTCAAGGGGTTGAACTGATCTACCACTGCCACTACTCGGTGAGTTTGGAATATGGTTGAGATGAGACGTAAAGTAAGAGTTTACTGAGAGTATTTACTTCCGGTCCAAGTTGTCGAGGTCGTGCGCAAGATAGGTAAGATGGAGTGATTTCCTTCAAAATACGAAATGAAGTGTATAATGCTGCCTAGGCCTGCTCGGTTCTACCATTAAACCATCGCGAAGTTGTTAGTTCCCGCCATCCATTGTAAGCTTAGAAGCTCCAGGCACTTTTTAGTGGACCAGGTCACTGAAAGGACCCCAACCCCCACTACGATAAACTGATAGCAGACAAAGTCCTTTCACCGCCCAAGTTAGTCGTGGCAGAATCCCAATTTTTTTCCCATGGCCCACGCATCTTTTTCTGCAGGTGTCTAGCTTTTGCGTATCTAGCATCAAGACAACCATATCAGACACAATGGCACCAGAATTGAGAAAGAGAAAGTGTGAGTATTTTCAAAATAACTATATGATCATGCGCTGATTCTCAAAAGCTGCTTCTGACATTCAGAAGCCCAATGGCGCTGCCAAAGCTGCCCAGCCTAAGCGAAAGGGTAAGCATACAACACCAACCATACTCTTCCTCACATGTCGCTAATACAGCTTTACCAGCCCCTGAGGATGCATCGCCTGTGTCGCTGAAGAAGCAGAAGTCTGTCAAGAAGACCACCGTCACAACAAAGTCTGCCGAGAAGCCGGCGCAAAAGTCCAAGAAGAGCAAGCCTGTCGAGGAAGTTAACGTTGTCGAAGAGGAGTCCACCACACTTGATATCCCCGATGAGTCCGAGTCAGAGGCCGAGGAGGGCAAGGAGGTCCAGGCGATCGTGGACGAGCTCGATTCCGGCGACGAGGCCATCACTGAGGGCGACGCCGGCTTCAAGACCGGACAGGATGTTGGCAAGATCCCCAAGATCTCTAAGGAGGTTCAGAAGGCTGCCAAGGCCAAGTCCGACGAGGACTCTGGCGTTATCTACATCGGTCGCGTTCCCCACGGTTTCTACGAGCACGAGATGAGACAGTACTTCGAGCAATTTGGTCCCATTCTTGCGCTCCGAGTCTCGCGAAACAAGAAGACTGGTGCCAGCAAGCACTACGCCTTCGTCAAGTTTGCTGAAGCCTCTACCGCCGAGATTGTCGCCAAGACTATGGACAACTATCTCCTGTTCGGTCATATTCTCAAGTGCCGGGTTATTCCCAAGGAACAGATTCACAAGGATATGTTCAAGGGCGCCAACAGACGGTTCAAGAAGGTCCCCTGGAACAAGATGGCCGGTCTCCAGCTCGAGAAGCCTAAGACTGAGTCTGCCTGGGCAAACAAGGTTGAGAAGGAGAACTCCAAGCGCGCGAAGAAGGCTGCTAAGCTCAAGGAGATTGGTTACGAGTTTGATGCTCCTGAGATGAAGGACGTCCCTGCCCCTGTCGCAGCTATCGAGAACGGCGAAACTGAGCCCGAGACCAAGGCCATTGAGGCTGCACCCGCTGAGAAGGAAGAGGAGGCCGAAGTTGAGGAGACCAAGGCCGAGGAGCCCGCTGAGGTTGTCGAGACAGTTGTCGAGAAGACCGAGGTCGTCACCAAGTCCAAGGCTGCCCCCAAAGCAAAGGCCGCAAAGGGTAAAGCGACAAAAGCAGGCAAGGGCCGCAAGACAAAGGCTTGATCGGGTACAGAATTGTTCAATTCAATGGGTTTTCGGAGTTTAAAGCGACATAGATATAGTTCAAAAGAGATCCATAATGAAATGAATGCAATTGGACGTCACTTTGTTATCTGTCAACAACGGATGCTCATGCTATGTTACGTGTGTTTGCAATTCTGCCTACAAAATAAACAATGTTTCACAATGATATGTACGCACATAAGCGAACCCATAGCACTCATAGAAAATAAAAGAGCAAGCAACGGGATTATGAAAGGCGATAAATAGTCTACTTCGCGATCGATCGTGAAAAAAACCACGGAAACAATGGTTATTTCAAAAATGTGATTGCGAAGATGGAAAATATGTGAAGAAGAAAAAAGGAAGTTCGAAGCGCGGACTTGATAAGAAAAAAAGAGCATCGCGAGGGTCCACTTTGGATATGACTAAGCGAGATTCTTAGATCTAACCTATAGCTGCAGCAAAATCTTCGTTTTTGTTACTGATTCAGAGGTTCTTCTGGTTATTGTTAGATCAAGTAGTATATCTTGGTTATATATTTTGTCTGCTAGACTCGACGGACGTGAATCATTGTCTTCCGTAATAGTATTGATTTGTGATGGTGAGTATGTATGGGTTGAAGATAACGCTCCTCGTTACAGCACACCACCCAACACTACCGGAAATTAGGCCAACCTTAGTTTCTTCAGTATCGAAAAGACATTCTTCATAGTGCTCGAAGGATCTTCAAATCCGAGTTCGGCTACACAGTACCATTGTTCTTAGTTTGAACCAAGTTGTATATATCGCCGTATGTAGCGTATAAGTGGAATGAATATACTGTACTTACCAACTGAGTGGTAATATCTTTACTGACCAATATTTTAATAAGAAAAATAAACACATAGATCTAGTGCCTGCTGTTAGGCGAAGTAAGATTAACAGTTTTATGAGTGAGACATATCGATAACTCGACAGCGTTACATATTGCTTCTATCTCTAGATATCGGCGAGTCTGGTACATGGTCAAAGCCTTGTCAGGACATGACCCAACCAGTCTTTTTGGGCTTTCAATAACAAAAGGTTTCAGATATTTCACGAACAAGTGACTGATAGGATGCTACAGTAGTAGCCGGCCGGTACTTAGGCTCGGACCCGACTTGATGGGACGCCTCAGCCGTTGAAACGTCGACAGCTCCAGGGAGCTACAGGCACTGGCACCCACTAATCCCGCCATGCCCCAGCTGACGTGGTGGAATTCCATCCCTCTCGTTAACCTACCTTCCCTGACACCAACCCAACTCCAGGGAGGCCACTCTGTACTGTCGACCTGGCCTACCTATTCTAGATCCTGCATCCATTAATCGCGTAAAAGCAACCCCGGCGCTAAGAATACTGTATCTGCACGACATTGAACTTCTGGATGCTCGTGACTGGCGCTTTCACAGTTCACCATGTCTTCCGCTGTTACAACGAACCCGATCCAAGCGACGAATTCAGGTGCGTGCAATCCCTACCCCTGCAATTGAGGTGGAAATGGAGATTCGAGAACGTGTCCTAACCATGGGGCCTCGCTTCCCATTCGTGCAGGGTCGTCTAAAAAGAAGAAGAACAACAAGAAGAAGAACGCCAACAAGAACAAGGCTTCCGAGGAGCAACCTGGTACTTCTGAGCCTCAACAGGGTTCGGATAAAGACGCCCTCGAAGACGATCCCGAAGCTGAACCCGAGACACCCACTCAGCCTGTACGTAGCTATGACACCCCCCATATCATGCAATTGCGCGCGCGCTGACATGTATTGCCATTACAGGAGACGCCAGTCGATGCAGGAGTCGAAGACGTAAACGATAATACCACCGTTCAAAGCAACGGGCATGCCGTAGAGCCCCAGAACAAGAGCAACGGGCTCACACCCCCTCCAGTTGATGGCGTAAAAGAAAAGCCCGACGATTCAGACACTTCTGCTAAGCTAGAGGCCATGAGCCAGGAACGAGAGGCCTTGCGGGCCGAGGTCGAACAGCTACGGAAGCAGCTCGAGAGCATTCAAGAGACACACAGCAATGAAGTCACACAGCTTAAGAGCGAGCTGGAAGAGAGCAATGCAGCTAAGGAGAACGCCGAGGAAGAATACCAGACTCTTCTCGGTCGTGTTGAGAAGATCAAGCAGACACTGAGCGACAGATTCAAGCGCGACAAGGCAGATCTCGAAGAAAGCAAAGAGCGTATAGAAGAGCTCGAGGCAGAGAACGAAGAGCTTAGGAATAATGCGGTTTCATCCGGCGGCGACGTCGCCAAACTGAAAGAGGAGCTACAAGATGCTACAAGGGAACTCAACACCCTCAGAAGCCGAAACAACCTATCAGCACAGAACTGGAACAAGGAGAAGGAAGAGTTGCTCAGACATGTTCAACACCTCAAGTCGGAGATGGAGACGACCGCAAATGCTATGGGTGAATGGGAGGTTATTGCCATGGAGGAGCGTTCTATCAAAGAAAGCTTAGTCGATAAGGTCTCGGAACTAGAGGAACAGGTCACCCTCCTACGACAGAATTACGAGAGCGCCACAGCCGATAGAGACAGCCAGGCAACTCTCATCGAGAACCTGCAGAATGCCCTGCGCGAGATTCAGGATGCCCGCAAGAAGGAGCTTCGCGATATGGTTGAGACCACTGAGGCTCAGATTCAGGGTCTCAAGAAGCAGGTGCAAGAAGCCGATGCCCGTGCCACTGAGGCCGAGGCAGCCAAGCAGACCCTGACACAAGAGCTTGAGCGAACAGCACCTTACGAGAAGGAGGTTAAGGAGAAGAACCTCCTCATTGGAAAGTTGAGACACGAGGCTATTGTGTTGAACGACCACTTGACCAAGGCACTACGATACCTCAAGAAGACCAAGCCTGAGGACAACGTAGACAGGTTTGTTTTTTATTTCTATTCGCGACGACTCGTGCTGACCAACGCAGACAAATCGTCACCAACCATCTCCTCCACTTCCTCACGCTCGACCGCGGTGATGCCAAGCGTTTCCAAGTGCTCCAAGTTATGGCTGGTTACTTGAATTGGACCGATGAGCAGCGAGAGCAAGCTGGTCTTGCCCGTCCAGGCACCTCGAACAATCTACGCCTACCAATGTCGCCATTCAATCGCACACCAAGCTCGCCTTCTCTCAACACCGACCTATTCGCGGACACATCATCCGCAAAAGACAAAGAGTCCTTGTCTGAACTTTGGGCAAACTTCCTAGAGCGCAGCGCACAGGAGGGAGCTTTAGAGACACCAAGCAGGAAGGGCAGCACAAGTAGTGCGGCCACGGGGCCAGTGAGACCAGAGTCTACAAAGCCAGAGCCCAAGAGTTAATGTTGAATGTGGAGTTTTGTGACAATTTTACTAAATGGATATGTGAGGAATGAACACGGTGCATGTTTCAGGGGGTTAGCAGGGAGATTATTTCACTGGACATTGTTAAAGAGAAAGAACGAGATACGGGTTTCAAGGTAATTGAGACCATTTTTGACGGTCATAGATAGACCTCTATGTATGAATAGCTCTTTTGAAAGAAGAAGGGTTGGGATAATACGCAGCAGGATGGGGAGGCTTCTAACCATCATTTGCTGTTTCTGCATGCAAGTTCTGCAATACATTCTGTGCATAACCTTCAGCATCTCTCGTAATACTTCCAACATCGATGCGATTACTCAAGGCATCATTGACTCCCTCTACAACCTCCCGCTCCTCCATGACCTCACCCATGAGACGAACTTCGTGGCTCCAATAGGCATGGCTGCGCGATCGAAGATCTTCGTCGCGCAGCGCAGTGTTCTTGACAATGCCTAATGCACTTAGCTTGCTCTTAACAACCATCAAGGCGCGAGCAGTTGCCTCAATGCGCTCCACGGGTGAAGGAGGTTCAACGAATGCGCGGTTTGTGGCTGATAGAAACAGAAGCCATCCAAGAACTGCGTCAAATGCAGCAAGGGTTATCAGGCGCGCAATGCGAGCGGTCCAGTAGAAGAAGTCGACTTCTGATAGACGCAGAGCACGGGCGTTGGCCTGGTAGTTATAAGAGTTTACAAAATAGATATCGAGAGCCGCGATTACAGCAGCAGCCATTGTGGCCTTTGGTCGCCACTGGGCGCCAGCTCGGCCTGTGAAAGTTGGACTCGTAACGAAAGCGACTGCGAAGAGATTGGCGATGTGAGGCCACAGAAGCTGCGGGAGGGCATAGTTGAAGAAGGTCTTGGGTTCCTCCGAGGTACAGAATGGGCAGTTGGCCAGCACATCGGGACCAAACTGTAGGTAGAGTAGTCGGCTCTCCAAGTTGACGAATCTGCCCCTCAGGGCCTCGTCCTGCTTGGTGAGAACATTATCAGGTCGTCCAACAGCGACTCGGTTGAAGAGGACATCGACGGGGATCTGGAGACGGCTCTGTGTTCCGAGGAAGAGGTTCTCAGGTGCAAAAGGCGGGAGCGTCTGGACGATGTAGCCGATGACAAGGAAAGCGAGAAGCGCGAGCGCAACGCCGACTCGAGGTGGGACGGGTATTATCGGCGCGTGACGTCCATGAGGATTATTTTTAACGGAGCGGTAGTATGATATAGCTTTTGGTATGATTATAGGTCCGAAGAAGATGACGAGGGAACGGATGCTGGTTAATAAGGTTAGCAGTTGTACAGGCAGTCAAGTGTAAGTGGCAGTCAAAAGATAGAGAAACATTCACAAGTACACAACAATAATTAAAAACAACTTACGAGTCCCAAGGAATAGCCATGATGACCAGTATCTAGTCAATATGGCCAAGGTCTTTTCGCTGGTATGGGGTTCAGGTTGAACACGGTTGTTACAAGTCAAGACGAGGCTGAACGACACGACGTCAGTTCAGGAACCGAATCGATAAGGCAAAGGAAAGGTGGCGCCAAGACTTTCGTGAACAAAGAGTGAGCGTCTGTTCTGTCCTCGGCCAGATGTGGGGGCCTAGAAGTCTGGTGGGGCCGACGTCTCTTTTTCCAACGTAAAACCGCCAATTTTTCTTCCTCTCGTTGACTTTTCTTTCTTTCTTCAACTCACAATCACAACCACGAACACCTCTTGTCCCCTTCTCTCACAATCTTTACGAAACTTTACGACCTTAACCATAGCTTCTGTAGCGCAATACTATGGCGTTGGCGCCGTTATTTACAGCATTCCCCCTTCATTCTCTCCGTGACACCAATTCAGAAACACGCTCGCGTGTGTACTGTTTATTGGCACTTTCGAAGCTTTAGCGATCTCTTCATGGTCGCTAGAGTCAAAAAGATGCCTAGATCAAGCCCCAAATACCCTGCCAAGGGTTATTCTCTGTCGTGTTACAAAGTCTCAGCTTCGGCAATGAAGAACTTTGCGTCAAATTTCGAAGAGATACACTTCCCAAATCGTAGTTCCAAGTTTTTATGCTTGTTAAAACTCTTCGCATGTTTTTATCGTTCGAACTAGCTATCTAAAAATTGTGCTACACTCGCCTTATGACTTCTTCTTCTCCTCGGCGGCGACCTTCTCAGCAGCCATGGGTGCTTCCTTGGCCTGCTTTGTGTTGAGGAGTAGTCCCGCAGTGCCTACGATCAAATCGCTGAGAAGAGCAATGACTCCTGTGCAAGCAAGCTGCCACGAGGCAATGCTGACGCTTCCGATGGGGGCACGAGGGAAGGACAAGATCCATTCCGCCCAGTAGGGGAACCAGCCGTAAGGCAGCCAGAACATTGGCTCCGTAGCGTACCAGAAAGGCAGGAAGTATTGCGGCGCGCGAGTGACGACGATGCGAACAACGGTGAGGACCTTGTCGAAGTTGGATCGTGACGCTTCGGTGGTTTTCTCTGTAGTGGACATGTGTTAGCTATCTCCCTAATCTCCTTGCTATCGTCTGACGGATAGAACGTACTGGTCTTCTCTAGCTGATCAAGAAGCTTGTCGTGCTGGCGACGAAGCTTTGCCCACCTGGCGAATTCATCCTGGGAACTCGTGGCATTTAGGTCTCGTCGGACCTTGAGGTAGTCGGCCTGGAGCTTGCGCTGTTCGCCGGCAGCCTTTGCCGTAGAGACGGGGAGGAAGTTGATCAGTGTCCAGAGCTACTTCGGTTAGTAAACTAAACAGAAATCGTGGCTTGAGCTGCGAGTGACGCACCAAGTTGTTAATCGCGGTGGCTCCAATGGTGTTGACGAGGTTGACGATAACTTCGACAACGAAGATGCTGAGCATAAGGGATGCCATGATTGCTGGTTGAAGGGTGAGCAGTGCGAGAATAGAAGGGCTATGCACACTCTGTGGGTGTTTGGTGCAGCGCCAACTTTGTGCTCGTAAAGTTGGAGATTAAGGTCAGGTGGTGGTGATGTTAACTTTGGTGGTTCTGTCAAACGTGGTCAAGCCATGTCATAGCCCCGACACATGCATGTATGGAGCTCCATACAACCCCTCCACACCACGTTTGCTTCATTGCGCTTACCCTATACATATCATACTCATCTTCGTTGCCTTCCCTTTCAAAAATTCTGATGTCACGAGCACTTGACAGGAGTGTGAAAGAAGCTCTCAAGCATGGCGACCACAAACAAGTGTTCTTAGATATCTCTGATGTTCTTTTAGAATCTTCAGACCAACTTCTTGAGATTGAGTTGTTGGGTAAGAGCCATGTGCTAAATACCGACTCAACAGTACTGCGAGATGAAAATGCTGTCGCCATCCCAAAGCTACGCATAGTCCAGGCTTTTCTAGTGGCACAGAAAATCTACCAAAGATTCTTAGCAGGCGATCAGGACGTCTCAAGATATGAGATTTTGAGGTCAACGGCAGTGATGCTGTTAATGGATCCTGAACACTTGACCGCCGCCAACACTAGAAAGAGGCTTATCGTACATAAGTTGAAGGACAAGAATATCGAGGACATATTGCACTCCGAGAAACATTTGCTGGATAGTTTATTAACCAGTCGCCTTCATCGACATACCAAGTCACCAACATTATGGAATCATCGTCGATGGCTAATGGAACAATATCGTCTTCACGATATCCAAGGTTCAGTGGAAGATGATATTTCAGGCATCATCATGGTATCCGGCGAACGACACCCCCGAAACTACTACGCTTGGTGTCACGCAAGATATTTGACAGAAGCATTTATCCTATTATCGTCAGAGGCCGAAGAAGCTCTCTCGCGAATGATCAGCTCAACACAAAAGTGGTGCTTCGCACATCACAACGACATATCAGGATGGCAATTCTTGATGTTCCTGCTCGATAAGCGTCCCTCCGAGACATCAGTAGTGTTTCGCGAAACGTTGAAGCTTACAAGCTCGTTCAAGTGGCGCAATGAGTCTGTTTGGCATTTCCTTCGATGTATCGCTGCCTGGCGAGCTACCACTGCCGACATTGAGGAGTTTCAAAATGTTCGGAAGGCGATGTCGGAGAGTGCTGCCGAGGATGAGATTGGAAGAAGCACACTTGAAAGGGCGGAACAGTGGCGTAACGGTTTTTTTGATGAGTCCTCTGCGAAGTGAAGTTGAGGCCTCGTCCTCCACAGGCTGAGACCTAAACTTATGGGTTGCCTCACGGCTGTCTTTCGGATATATGCGTCTGCGGAATATGGGAATAGATATGGGAAATAAAACAATATCGGGTTGGTGGTAATAAGGGTGCTCCGACCAATTCTATTCCGATGACAAGTTATAGTTGTATGTATATATCTAAATGAAGATCTGCCGTCATTTTAACTATTAGTTCCTAGTCGAACGATCGCTATACGCTCACCAACCTATCACAAGCCAAGATGCCATATAAGAAAGTGCAGTATACACCGAAATTGAGCTCTACTTTGATCGACGCGACCCGTGTGCTATAACTTGCCAGGGTTGAAATTAGGCATTGACAGGCTGCCGGTGTTGTTTCATCAACGGGCCAGGTAGCTCCTAGACGATGGAGCTGCTGCCAGGACCAGCTATGAAGTCATTTGAGCCGCATGCAGTGAGCTACGATCTATCCTATCTGAGGAACAATTTATCTAAGATTATGAGCGACATGTTTCCTGGCAACTTCAGAATAGGAATGAAGTCGAGGCGACGTGCAATATGCTTGCGGAGTTCAAGCTGAGGCCGAGTATCGTATCTCTGTACAGCATGAGCTAATGACTAGGATGGTTTCTTAAGACAAAAGAGTTTCGTTGTAGCGTTGCGGAAGCTATAGCATTTCTAGGGTCAGGGATAAGCTCGGTTGTCCGTTGTTTATGCACACGCTTTGACGAGATCTATATATAAAACTTGAATTGAATCTTAACATTTATATTATTGGGAACACAAAGGAATTTTGCATAATCGATACTTGCAGAAGGAAGGAACCTGAGACTGAAGGAGCAGTATCTTGAGTTTGGATACACTGGCAGTACAAGATATGGAAGTATTCATGCAAGCCGTCCAATGTTTGAGATGACAGCTACAGTCAATACACGTTGCAGTCCAGGAGCATTGACTCCGAAAGACTCGATCAGAACATGGTGAATCACGTCAGCTCCGTATAACCTGAAAGATGAATACGGTGCAGCATGGCCAATTCGTAAAGCCGAGTGACAAGTTCATCGCCGCGTAAACTTCGAGACGAAATCTGACCTGTAACTATCACCAAAAAGGGCTCTAGAATAAAACTAGAGCGAGCTGAATGTTTGAGGCTCGCAGCTGCAGCAGTAGTCAGGGGATAAAGTGGCGCCAGTCACTGTTTTGACGCGTAAGAAACGCTAGACTCTTATCGAGTCAGTCAAGGAAACAGAACCCTTGGACCCAATAGAATTGGGTGTTTTGGGAGTGAGATGCAAGCCTAGGGGATGGGGATGGCGATGGCGATGGCAGTCTGACTGCATGTTCGACGCCAGGGCATTAAGCTTCGGGTTGTAGTGATACTGATGGAATGAATGTTTGTGCGTGGCTATAACGGTTTATCCAGTTTTTGTTGGAGGCTTAGAGTTAAGCTTGATATTAACGTCATGGTCGTGCTTCAAAATTGAGCAAAAGTGCTACATGGTTGACAGCAAGATCAGACGATAAGACATAAATGTTACCAGCCCGTCTCTATCTTTCACTATTGAAGATCAATGCTTTGTATGTATTGGATGTCAGGCCACAAAGCAAGGGATACAATAATAGTGAACCACACAATATGCAGCTAGTTTCCACTGAACGCGTGTATGTATCGTTTTCACCATGTACAGTTGTAGACGCCTGAATCAAACCGCCGAAGCTTGTTTTTAATTCTCTTTTTTACCCGCCTGCTCCACGTTTCTTTGCAGCACAATTCGTGTGCCACCACGCCGATCTTGTTAGTATACCTGCCACTATGGATACTGAAGCATAAGGGATGACAAAATACTGTAGGATAGGTAGCTTCTTGGGATTTAGTAGAGTGTTTAGGCTATCATTTCTGTCAAGCCTTCTGTGTGCCCACCTGCTTGCCTGCTACACCTTAACCTAAACGCATCCGTCCATCTGCACGAATGCTTATCGTTTCAGGGGCAAGATATTCCTTGTTTCTGATGATGTGATTGCCCGAAAGCAGCGTCTTGCATCTCTCTAAAGCAACATCGCTATCATAGATTTTCTCAAAGTACTGTAGAAGCACATGCGCCAAAAGAAGAAAATACAAGCATTGTTCTTGTGCCATTATAGGTAAGGTCACAAGGTACTTGGCTTGTAGTCAAGGTACCCTTATCCTTGACTTGGCTTTGAAGCTTGCAGGCAATCTCCACAGTTCGAGGTCCCACCGGAAACATGGACGCTTCGACCAAGCAAGCGGCTAATAATTGACTGGCCATTCGGAAGCTGACGACCCCTGATCCTAACTGAGGTGAACATGCAGTGATGGACAGAGATGCAGTGCTCTACTGCACGTTCTATGCCCCGACTAGGAGATGGTTCATTGAGGCGTTCCTTTGTTGTTTCGTCAAGTTCCAAAGAGTCAGTTTTGGGCTGGCTGGATCCCAAGTCCTGGAGATGGCAAGATAAATAGGTAAGTACCAGATCGGCAGGTATCGACTAGGTCCAGATGATCATCGAGCCAAGATATTGAATGGCCAATTAGAGTCCTGTTCCAGCCTAGCTCTGGGATCTAGAGCCTGGTCTGGCGTCGTGGGAGAGATGAGATAAAGATGGGGGAAAGTTTGAATGGTACTGGAGTAAGGTGACATAAATGCTACTCTGGTTTAATAATCTTGTTTGATTCATCTATTTTGACATTTCGTAACTTCGCTAGACTACCTACTAGGTACTGTATCTATTCATTGGCCTGCCTAAACGGGGGACTCTTTTCGATTAGAAAATCTACTAAGTACCTAGACAGTAGTGGAGGTACCGCTGAACCAAGTCATTCACTGAACCACCACCTCTGGAACTGGAACTGGTCCTCTCCACTCTCCCCATACCTTCTGGAGTACCTACCCACCTCTTCCCGTCACTTTCACTCCCTCCACCTCCACCTCGACCCTCTTCACTTGCATCCATCTGCTGCCTCTCTTTTATACTGTCTTGTGCCTTGCTTTTACCTTAATTCGTAATAATCCCTCCACTTCCCTCCTTGATCGTCGTCCCTTTTCTGTTTTGTTTCAATTCAACTCTCTTCGTCATTTGCTTTTCCCTTTCTTTGTTCCCTCTTTGTCTTCATCAATCCGTGCGTGCTCCCTGCCTACCGAGTGTCCCGATATTGAAAGAAACACTCCAACGCCCCCCGTTCCAGAAAAAAAGAGAGACTCGGGAATTGGTCTCACTGTAACCAAGCCACTTTCATTGTTTGGTTTGCTTGTGCGTCTTCGCTTGTGTGCTCCGACTTGCGTTTGGTTATTACTCGACATCTTTGCTGTGTCGGCTTATTCCCAATGCTGAGCTCATAAATCTAATTCTTAATACACTCGGCCAACCTTGGCTTCAGAGGCCTTGCCTCGACTTCCTCACTGTCGTTTTTCAGCCTGGCTAAGCTCTGTCTTCATTGACCAGACGCGTTTGAGACAAGCTGTGAAGCGCTGTTCCAACTGCCACTGAACTGGCGTCCATCTTTGTTCGGTTCAAGCCAATTCGCGATTATATCAACCGCTTCCGATTTCATATACAACAACCAACGACCAGAACTTCATTGCTCTGATCTCAATACAGCTTCAACATGCGTCCAGGAGCACTATTAGCACCGTTGGCCTTCGCCTCGTCTGTCAATGCATTCTATCCTTATACCCCGAGTTGGCGTCTCGATGTAGAACAAAAGGGCGTAGGCCGAAGATCCAAGACCGTTGGAAACGACGGTAATGTCCGTATGGATATTAAGCAGAGAGCACCCAAGGTTTGTTTCGAGGAATATCTCGATAGCGCCATTGTGCTGACCACTTTACTACAGTCTGACCAACCGATATCAGAAAGAGCAGCACACGAAGCAGCACGATTAATCGCCAAGTATACAGGAGGAACTGTACCAGCTACCAGTGTGTTGGCCAAGCGCGACAATGAGTACAATGTTATGGAGGCAACAAAATCTACCAGGAAGCACACTCAGGGTGTCGACCAGGACGGTACCGACTATTCGTACTTTATCGAAGTGGGAGTTGGATCAGAGAAGAAGCCAATGTACATGCTTATCGACACTGGTGCTGGCTCAAGTTGGGTTATGGGCACCAATTGTACCAGCAAAGCGTGTTCGATGCACAACACATTTGGCTCCGATGATTCAGATACTCTCGAAGAGACGGACAAGTCGTTCAATATCGCGTATGGCTCCGGAAAGGTCTCTGGAAACTGGGCAAATGATACAATCACCGTGGCAGGCATGGATATCAGCTATCAGTTTGGACTAACACATACAACATCGGATCAGTTCCTCGATTTCGCTTTTGATGGTATTCTTGGTCTCGCGATCAACAAGGGATCCAGTGGAAGCTTCCTCAACGCTTTGGCCGAGTCCAAAGAAGTCGATAAGACCATGTTTTGTGTCGCTCTGAACCGTGCAGATGATGGTACCAATGAAGGCGAGATCAGCTTTGGGTCACCGAACCCTGACAAGTACACCGGCAAAATCACATACACATCTATCGGCGAAGACAACGACTGGGCTATCAAGATGGACGATATGGGATACAATGGCGAGCAGGCAGGCGTCGGCGGCATGCGAAGCTTCATTGACACTGGAACTTCGTTCATGTTCGGTTCGCCTGCCAATGTCAAGAAGGTCCACGCCCTGATTGAGGGAGCCGAGAGCAAGGATGGCACCACGTACCATGTTCCCTGCGACAGCAAGGGCAATATGACGATCAAGTTTTCAGGAGTCGATTATGTTATCTCGCCAAAGGACTGGGTTTCTCCCCCTAACAAGGAGGGAAAGTGTACCAGCAACCTCTACGGTTTCGAGGTCGTCAAGGGCGCATGGCTGCTGGGTGATACGTTCATCAAGAACGTCTACGCCGTCTTTGACGCTGACGAGCGACAAATTGGTGAGTTGAAAATATTTCTGTGTCTATTCTATCGCTAACCATTGCAGGTTTTGCTGCCAGTGCTATTACGGCTGGTTCTGGAGACTCTGATGAAGGAAACAGCTCCTCATCAAAGACCAAGACCTCCAACAAGCCAACTCAGACGTCTGACGACGGCGAAGAAACCGGCATCACCACTAACTCTGACTCAACCACGACTGCAGTGCCAGACATGGGTCTCGGCAAGGAATCAGTCTCACCCGGCACTGCCACCGCCGATTCAAGCCAACCGAGCGAGACGCGAGACTCGTCAGCACCCGCAGGGCTCTTATCACAAGCCCGCTTCACATTCATTTTCTGTATAGTACCATTTTTCGCCCTCCTGGCTTAGAAAGAGTTGGACGAGCGGCATTACATTCTTTTTAATACCCATATACAATCGTTAGACGCGCGGATATACGCGCATATATATACATACCTGGAGCTTCATAGAGCATGGAAAGACGTATATAGGGACAAGCAAAGCCCACCAAATACGAGAGAAGATTGGATATGAGGAGACTTAAAACTATACCCGATTATAGGGAGGGAGAATTTGACGGGTTTCAACATTGGCGAGTGAAGCCATGCTGCAAATATTTCCAACTAGAGATAGACCATCAGACTCAATAGAAATGTTGGATGAAACAGCCTTCTAGATGATGATTCCAAAAGTGTCGAGACTTGCTGTTAGAATGTTGTATGGAAAGTTTCCAGAATTTTGTTTATCCAGGCCAAACCGTTGAACAGGAGAGTGTAAATTGGACCCCTATTTTTTATGCAATTCCTTTCGTAAGGGTCCTTGGATCTTCAATTCTTATGACAGGCTGTCCGATTGTAACCGTTGAATCCGAGTTAGGAACGCCCGTCCTTCGACAGCGCAAGTTTCGACGACTTTGGATAGGTAGCAAACAAATGTTCTCAATAGAAGCCTTCCACATTAGCTCTTTATTCATATCTCTTCTCATGGTGCTGTTGGAATGATCCGTGCCCCTGCATACGCACCTAACTAGCGGGCGATTTCAGTACCCAAGGACCAGATTTCACAAGGGGCATTTGCACCAATCCTAGCGCCTATCATGCTGCAACTGACGCTAATCCCCTCTATCCTTGCTTATCTGGGGGAAGGACAGACAACCATCCTTAAGCTAAGGTCTTATTACAAGGAGACAGCATTTCCTACAACTTACAACTTACTAACACCAAATATTCTATTCTTTTTTTTCGACAGTCGATCGTTTTTCTTGCACACTTTTTATATCGTTATCTTGTAATTGTCCCTTTTACACATACGCACGAGCGAATCGAATTAATAAGTGTTCTCTTAAGGAGAAAATGTGCACGCAATATCTCGTTGCTGCTCCCCTTCGACAATGACGCACGCCAGGAACAATGGCTCCCCAAACCCGCATGGCGAGGACCGCGGTCTTCTAAGCCATGGACCCGACTACGATGACGACTACTTTGGCATAGGCGACGATGATCACAGTGGTAGCGGTAGTGGAAGTGCGAGCGCAGATTTGGGCAAAGCTTCAGGCAAGACTGAGTCTGATGGAAATGGTCAGCCCCGAACACCTGGCCGTGTGCGCTTCGACTTGACGCCCGAAATCGTGCCAGCCGGCAACGGACAAGCCTTTGGCGGTTTCAGAGACGACGAGAGACGATCTTCGGACGATGCGTACTTCGATATCGAGGAGGCGACGAGTCCGGCGCGGGCGCATCGTACGCCCCTCCTGACCAACATCGAAGCGCCGAGCGTAACCCTCGCGAACTCAATGGGCGATCCCTCCGAACAAGCAGAGCACGAGATGAACCGTCCCAAGTCAGGACTCAAGTCGGCGTTCATGAACATGGCCAATTCTATCATCGGCGCGGGTATCATCGGACAACCGTACGCTGTGCGCCAGGCTGGTCTTGTCGGTGGTATACTGCTGCTGGTGGGCTTGACGGTTGTAGTCGACTGGACCATCTGCCTGATTGTCATCAACAGCAAGCTCAGCGGGACGAGTCACTTCCAAGGGACGGTTGAGCACTGCTTCGGACAATCGGGGTTAATCGCCATCAGTATTGCGCAGTGGGTGTTTGCGTTTGGCGGGATGGTCGCGTATGGTGTTATTGTTGGCGATACGATTCCTCATGTCTTGGTCGCCGTGTGGCCGAACTTGGCGGATGTGCCTGTGATAGGACTTTTGGCGAACCGACAGGTTGCGATTGCGGTGTTCGTGCTGGGTATTGGATATCCCTTGACGCTCTACAGGGATATCTCCAAGGTGAGCTTCAAAAGAGCAGGGCGCATACATGCGTTCTCACTCGGACACATGGGTTAATGAGATGTGTATAGTTGGCTAAGGCGAGTACTTTTGCGCTTGTCGGTATGGTTGTTATCGTCATCACCATTCTGGTGCAAGGTATCTTGACTCCTACAGCGGAAAGAGGCTCCTTCAGTCCCTCACTTCTTCTTGTCAATGGTGGATTTTTCCAGGCCATTGGTGTCATCTCATTCGGTATGCTATTATGTTCAAACCCCTGAACTGATACAGAAGCTTACTGATTTTATAGCTTTCGTTTGCCATCACAACTCGCTGCTCATCTACGGATCTCTGAAAACACCTACTATCGATAACTTCTCTCGTGTTACTCACTACTCGACTGGTGTATCGATGGTCTTTTGTCTTGTCCTGGCCTTGGGCGGCTTCCTCACATTTGGTGACAAGACTTTAGGCAACGTTCTCAACAACTTTCCCGCCGATAACACCATGGTCAATATTGCGCGTCTTTGCTTCGGCCTCAACATGCTTACTACGCTACCCCTTGAAGCGTTTGTATGTCGTGAAGTCATGTTGACATACTTCTTCCCTGACGAACCCTTCAACATGAATCGTCATCTGCTCTTCAGCACGAGTCTCGTTGTGGCAGCTCTTGTGTTAAGTTTGGTGACATGTGATCTTGGTGCTGTGTTTGAGCTCGTGGGAGCAACGAGTGCAGTGGCCATGGCATATATCCTGCCTCCGTTGTGCTACATCAAGTTGACCACACGGAGCTGGCGGACATACATGGCTGGCGCGGTGGTAGCATTTGGCATGGTCGTCATGGTCATTAGTGTCATTCAGGCGGTGCAAAAGATGGTCAACAGTGAGTCCTTCGATGTTATCCATGATATCGAATATACTAACCTCCTCGCAGGCAAAGACGGACCGGCGCAATGTGCATAAGCCAAGAATCGCTCTAACCTTTTACCTTTATTCATATACTATTATAACATACCTAACGAAGCATCGACAAACATAGACACTTTATGGAATAGCAGACGTGTAAGACAGTAAGCGGCGACGCCATGTATACGCGACTGCGAGGAGAGACTTCCGCTCGAGACATCGATCATGTATAAAAGGAGGATGACGATTTAGTTGGACATTTGAGTAAGACATGTTGAAGAAAACCTAGCACCTGTGCGCATGTACGCACTTTGGGTTTATATGTTAGGAGTTGTTGGCATGGCATGATACACGGTGTCTGAATTATAGACAGTTTTTGATCTTCTTTGTCACGACACATGAAGCACTTGCTGTCCCTGCTTGTATTTGCTGGAGTTTGTGTGACGGCTTTGTGATGTATAAGATGAACTATCCATTATGAGTAGATACCGTGGCCTTTCAAGTTGTCCATTCTGAGTCAGCGTCTTATCGTACAGAGTTCTTGTCCTCTATCAACGTCTCCATTTATCACCAGCACAATGAGCTGTTTCTCACACGACCCTTCCTTTCCCCACCCAAAGACCCTTCAAACCTCCTGGTCTGCGTCAAGCGCGCCACGGCTGACCCGTGGTACCTCACAGCAAGTGTGTGGGACCTTGGGAAGTTGAAGCATCACCCACATTGTAGGGGTTGTCACACAGTTCCGGACGAATCGCACGAGGGGGTAAAACAAAGCAGAAGCCCGCTATTTGCGACCCCGCTCGTCAACTACGTAAATCTCGTGTGAGGGAAAGGATGATTTTCTTTTGGAGTTGATGGGCACCTTTTGTATGTATATATAGAACTAAGCGGTTTCCCCTCTCTTTCTTTCTTTCTTTCTTCTAGTTTACACAAACCCCAACTCAAATACAACTTCTATCTACACACATCAACGTCAAGATGCAGCCTCTTGTTAACTACCACGACAACACTTGCCCCAAGTGCAACGCCGCCATCGATGGTGCCGGCAAGACCTGCGGTAGCTGCGGTGCTGTATGCTTTCCTCACCTTTATTCACAGGTATCAATGCTGACATTACTCCTCCCAGCACTGCCCCGTCTAAGCTTCCAATATACGGAGAAGGATTCACGACGACATGACGAGACGAGTTGAGATACTGGTGTTAGGGGTGCATTTGTGATCGGGGTTTGGGCGGATGTTGTGATGAGGCCGCTCTTTGATAGCGTCACTCTTTCTTGCTTGGGCGGCGGTTGTTGATATCGGGGTTTAAAGACTAGCATTGGGTGGTATCGTGGGCAGCAGAGATTACACTCGCTCTATTGTTTAACCTTGAGTTATAATTTGAGGGAACAAGTCTGATACTCACCTCGATCTCTTTACTTCGAGCATGATGACTTTGTGAATGCTGGCCTTCTGCGTGAGCTATCTTATGTTTTGAACCAGACCATTGGAGATCAGGAAACTTGGTGCAAAGTACAAGAGACGAAATGAGCAAGGGAGCATATGTCGTCTTGAAATAGAGTCTTAGCTTATTGACTTTCCTTCTTCCAAAACGTAGAGAGATTGATCTTTCTATTGCAACTCATTCGTTTCACACCCGAACTATCGACGACCCCCATGCTTGGTGATTGATGGGATTACATCACCCGTATCACAACTACCGAAATAGGCTTTGGCGTCAATCAGAGGGTCTAGCATGGGATGGGGGCCACATGACTAGACATTGGCACGTGGATGGGTTGTCTTTGATAAGACCTATCAACGAGTACGGTACCTAAGTACTAAGAATGGATGAGGATCTCAACTCGATTAGTAGATAGTCAGTGATTAGCCGTGTAACTTGACCATTTGTAAGACGTATGGCAACAAGCTTAATACAGTTGGATTCACGTGGTCATAGCACGTCTAGTCACGTCACATCACATCACAGACAAGGCAGACGGGATATACAAAAAATCAAGAGATTAAACAGGCAGGCCCTACGCAATAGATGTCCCATCTCCATGGTCTAAGTAACGGTCTCGAGGCTTCAAGAGAAAAAACGAAAAGATTTATGGCCTGACCCGACTTGGTTCCCCAGCCTGGCCCCATATCCACACACAAGCAGACGCAAACGCTCTCGCCGTAACCAGTCCACAGAGCCTCTCATGGCCTCCTGTAACATCTCCCGAGTGATTCCTCGTCCATCAGCCTGCACTGATAGAGTGGGCAGGAGAGTAAGGATCGAGAGTCACTCCTCCTCATCAAAAACCCCCAACAAAAAAAGACATCTGGCCCACCTCCCCATACGCGGCAAGCACATACATAAAACAAAGGTCCCGCTCGCCTGCCAGTGGTGATAATAAAAAAGATGAGGTATCTGTCGGTAATAGCAAACCCCCCTGCAAGATTCAGGAGGTCCAAGAAACCATGGGCTCCTCCGACTAGAAAACCATCAATCCAGCGAGATAGGTCGGCGCGTAGGCCGATGGACCAGACATGAGCGAGACGATATCAAACTCCAGATTCCGAGAAAACCGATGCATGTCGACAGCCTTGGCCTTCTTGACTGCCACGGGCCCGTTTCATCCGAACTGCCGGGGGCCAAGTTGAGGTTGAACTGTGACAAAGGATTACAACGCAGGGTCAAGCCACGATACGTGTGCGTGGGCTGCGTTCAAGGGGCTTTGGTAGGCGCCGTTTACAGGACAAGACACTTCTTGTGAGACTTGCCGCGGGTGCTGCGCGACAGCAGAGCAGCGCGAGTAGCGTGCTCAAACACTTCACGGACACCCTCGTTGGTCTTGGCTGAGCATTCAAGGTACTTGTAGGCAGCGATCTTCTTGCGGACCTCCTCACCCTGTAGATAGTTGTTAGCATGTATAGATATGAGGTGTAGCAAGTAGCCAATCAAGTTCGATAAACTTGATTTTGACGTTTTGCTGAATGGGATATCGTACCTCCTCAGGGGAAACGGGCTTCTGGCTGGTCTTTCGGAGCTCCTCGATGATCTTCTGGTCGTATCGCAAATCCTTCTTGCAGCCAACAAGGATGATGGGGAGACCCTGGCAGAAGTGTAGAACCTCAGAGATCCACTGTAAAAGTGCACGTGTCAGTAAGACTGTGTAGATGACATATGGCAGCAAGCAATTTGGCTGTTGGGGTCGGACGAACCTTCTCCTGGACGTTGTCGAGGGAGTCGGGGGAGTCAACAGCAAAGCAGATCAGGATAACGTGAGAGTCGGGGTAAGAAAGAGGTCGAAGACGATCGTAATCCTCCTGGCCAGCAGTATCCCATAGGGCGAGCTCGACGTGCTTGCCGTCAACCTCGACATCGGCGACGTAGTTCTCGAAAACGGTGGGGACATAGACCTGTGGGTAAGATTGTTAGTACCAAGTTTGTTGTTGTTGATTCTCGCTCGAGATAAGCGTCTCTTGTCGAGCCGCGTGGCGGTGCGATGGCCGAAAGACATCAACGGAGTAAAGTCAATGCTTACCTCAGGGAAAGTGCCCTTGGAGAAAACGCTATAGAATTGGTTAGTGACCAGTTGATGAATTGGTTGAGAAACATGATGGTGATGATAATAATAACAATGGAGATGGCGACAGAATGGGGAAAGGTCAGGCAAGGGGCATGCATCTGCGTCTATCACGATGATGATGATAGAACTGACTGCGTCAAACTATGCGAATCGCTCAACCGAACAAGAGGCCAGGCACAACTATCGCATTGTTCTCCTGGTGTAGACCTGAACTAGTTCAAGCATCGGGTGCAGCCGACGCGGTGATGGACAGGAACAACACGGTGATGGGCGATGGGGACGGGACGTTGGTGTCGTGTCTCGTCGTGGAAGAAGGCCAACTCACATCAACAAACAAGTTTTACCACAAGCACCATCGCCGACAATGACGAGCTTTCGGCGGATCTCAGCCATGGTTAATGATTAGAGGTTGTTTTGGGGGAATAAGTTGAGAGAAATGGACGAATTTGCTGGCGTAGAATGCGAGCTTGAGCTTGAGCTTGGGAGATGGATGGTGCAGGTTGTGAGTTTCGCGGAGAGCGACGGCTGCGGGTCGATGGGGATGGGATAGGAAAAGAGAAAGAGGAGAGTGGACGCGGCAAGGCAAGAGAGAGAGACAGAGAGCAGAAGGGGGTTTGGTTTTGGGTGAAATAGGCTTGGGCTTGGTTTTTTTCCAGGACCCGAACAGCTACTGGACAGGACTGGCTGGATACCTAGGATAGGACAACGGGCCAGCACAGGACAACAGGCAGCCAGGGCAAGTCAACAGGACAAAAGGTACCTCTGAATATGATGTGGTATGCAGTGGAAATCAGGTACCAGGTGTCAGAGCAGAAGAGGGAGGTCTGAGGTGCTGGGGGTCAAGCAGGGTTGTTGAGGATGATGGAAGCCGGCCGGGCGTTTAATAATCGCACTGTGTTTTGATAGGCACTTAGCGGACAATGCCAGCTGAAAATAGCCCACCTGCCTGGTTCTCAATCAGAACATGCTGTAGAATACGGGCACGATTAATTGACTGCCTCAGGTAGGTAGGCAGCTTTTGTCCCATCTGTCTCACTGTTTGTCACTATTCTCTTAGTCCAGAGTAGATGCTGAGTCAAGCGTTGCGCATGCACTGATAAGCCTCCTGAATATCCATCTTTGTTCGATTCAGGGATCAGAAGCAACAAAACAAAACAGCCCTGGCAGTCCATGTTTACATCCGACTGGGCTGGGCTGGGCTGGATTTGCAAGGCCTGTGAGGTTTTGTTCCATGTTTGAACAGGTCTGTTGCTGGGGCTGCGAGCTGCTGGGGCCTGGACTGGGCTCGTTGATGATGATGAATGTGTTCCCCTGGACCTGCCTTGTCGTAAACTCGGACTGCACCTAAGTACTCTTTCACCAATATCACCACATAAACAGTACCTGCCTCTCATCTCATCACATTACGCGGAAAAAAGGGTCCACGCCTGTCCTTTCCTGAGGCAGCCAACGGCGCCCCGTGGCCCTGGCTTCGGCTGTGTGGGTGGCAACAACCGCTAACACCGTCCCCTATTCAGCGAGCGTATAGTGGAGTCGACACACAGTAAGCAGACAGTGCGCATCACAAGCCGTGTTGGGCTATTTCCCTGGAGGGGGAATTAGCTGTCCCCATTTTATCTTACCGAGAGTGCTCCGCCAGGGAAACTTCCAGTGGTATGGAGCTTTTGGCTAAGGTACCATGGTACCAATTCATCTGTAATGCTCTGCAGAACAGGTTGATTTGCTCCGACTTCAAAGGTTGCCTCGTGTTGCGTTGTTGTCCATTTGCGTGAGTCTGAAACGATTCCGAAAGAGAGAGTGCGCATTGCCGATGACAACGATGACGAGTGAGATAAGGGCCTGCCTATAACACTCACTCAAATGAACCAGTCACTGATCTTGAATGACGGAGAATATCAAGGGTCAAGGGTAACTGGGCTGGCCGTTTGTCTTGCCATCTTCATTTAACTGACAGTCGATGGATAATGGACAATGAGACAGTCCAGGGACATGCAACAAGAGAAAGCAGGTAATCAGTCTATGCTGTCATTCATCACAAAGACTCTGGTTCTCCGACTCTTTACCCGTCGCTGCAGTCAACGGTTCGTCTCCATCACCACCGCCAAACGCCATTATTATTCACGGCCGTCACGTTCTGCACTATTTCTATCGGTCTGACGTGCACACCAGTTTCTGGCCCACCGAGCACGACTGTTAGGTATTGTTGGCTTTAACTTAAGTTAGTTGCTTGAGTTGTAGCCATGTACATATCATCTCATCTGGACACGATGGAACGCCTGGGGCTCCATAGCTCGAGGCTGAAACCGTGGCTCGGCTAGGTTGTCATTTGAACAGGACGAGACTAAATAAATAACCAGCCTCACTATCCCGTGATCACGAATTGGCTTCTGCGGACCAGGCATTGGGAACCGATACCGTCAGTAGGGAAAATGCGTCTTACTTTGGGAGATTTCCGGCTGGGATCCGGTGGCTATCGCCAACAGTCGTCTCGAGTTATATAGCTGCAGCATGAGCTTATCACCCCGTTTTTGTTAGTAGTTGGCGTTTGAGGTTGATGACAAGTGATCTTCGGTGAGTTACACGTAGAACACGAGTAATGGTCTTTAACCCTTTGTGAGTTACTATGTATGGCTTCAAATCTCCTTGATCAAACATCCGCGTCATCATTCACGGTTGGCTTCAAGACACTCTAACACTGTCCATGCAAAGTGAAGCTGGCACAAGCTTCCCACCCCTGGTCCGTCATGCAATGCATAGCGGAGCTCCGTGCTGTGCCATCCCGCCCCCGCTTGCCAAAGCCAAATGCCTAGAGCGTCCACTCACAGAGCTCGCAGCGGACGGAAAAGTCCTACGCTGCCGCAGGAGTGTAGGACTCTCATCCAACCTCCCTCCCCTGATCCGCCTAGTGGGAGGTACAGTACAAGAAGGACCAAGGACCCTGATTGACCTTGTGCTGTTTGTACGGATATGCATTGCTCAAATCATGTATGAATTGCCACTCCTGAATGATGCGAGATAGTCATGATAAGCAGTGAATGATTTATGTGCGTGTATTCCTTAATCCTTTCTGTGACCTGTATCAGTGAATAGGTGCTGATTCATAGATCATCTTATGCAGAGACCTCAACAAGACCGGGACTTTGGGCCATATAATATAGCATGTGATTGTATGATATATCCTGCCTGGAGCAATATCGGATGGCCAATTGGAAGCCGCAGTCTCATTCTTATCGTTCAGATTGCTATATTAATCCATATTTGTATGTGTGGCTGCTGCAACGCTTCTTTCTGTGTTATACAGGATACTTTGCTACGATTTAAGATGGCGAGGTGCGAATACCAACCCAACTCAAGCACTTGGAGTTAGAATCATTCGTCCACGTGGCTATGAGCGAAGGACTGTAGTAAATAATAGTCCATGCATACTTGCAGAATCGATATTGTTCCTTGATCTCAATACAATATTTATATATGCTTGGCTATGGCCTGACGATGAGTCCTACGACACCCATACGCTGGAATAGCATATTGTAGAGTATTTTAATTTATTCCGTACTTGTCAAGCGAATCTTTGTCAACGTTCACTCTGGTTCCGAAGCGTGTGACATGAAGCTATCATGAGCATAGTGCGAGAAACAGTGCGTTGCACTTACACGCACCCCCACTACTGCGGCTAATTCCGTTTGGTGGTCGAGAATTTCCAGCTCAATCCCACTCCACAACGAATTATCGTTACGCCCAAAGCGACAATTCGGCGTCGACAGCTTCATACCGCTCAATGAGCTGCTAGAGCCTGCGAATACCCTCGATCAATTCCCGCAGCTCACTCTCCGCCATGCAGAAGCTCGCTAAGCGGGTCGCTCAGGCCCAGCGCCAGGCCGGCAAACGTGCCCAAAAGGCCGCCAAAACCGAACAGACCAACTATAAACTTCGAAACCGACAAGCCATTCGAGCGGCTGTCTCTGAGGTCCGACAGAACCTCCAGGATGCGCGCCGTGCTCGACAGGAGGATTGGGAGTTGGGGCCTATTGCTCCCAAGCGTGACTTGGGTTTCAATGGCTACGGCATGTTCAGCGAGGGTGTACGAACGGATTGGTCCAACTATGGTCTCTACAGTCCTCGACCGGAGATTTTGAGGAAGAGATGTGCCTGGGCTGGTGGTGTGAAGCAGCTTAACCTCGCTGTTTCTGACAGAGTGGTTATCATGGATGGTCCTGACAAGGGCAAGATTGATCGCATCAAGTCGATCAACATCCAAGCGGGGCATGTTACTCTTGAGAACCACCACCGAGTAAGTATTGTGAACTGGTGAGGACTTGACGAAGACTAATGACCGCAGGCAATCTCTTCAGGTATGTTTGGAAACGACAGCCGCTCTCAGCCCATGCCCCTCGCCATCGATGCTATTCGTCTCGTCTATCCCATCACCAACCCCGAAACCGGAACAACAAGAGACGTTGTTATCCACGAGCTCAAGGCCATTCCACCAAACATGAAGTCGCCCAACATGACACTCGATAGATGGGAGCACGGATATAAGTGGGATCGAATTGTCCCTGGAATCAACGTCGTCATCCCCTGGCCCGAGGTGCAAGTTCCCGAAGCGGAAACATTCGATGGTGACACTATCCGAGAGACTGTCGAGGACCGGACTTTCTATTATAACCTTCTATCCCCACCCATGCCGGAGGGCATTATCGACGAACTCCGCAACAAGTTCTCCAAGTTCCGAACACGCCACGAGGACTGGTACGTGCAACAGAAGGAGGCCGAGGCTATGTCAAAGCAGGCCCGTTTGGAGTCTATCAAGTCTATGCAAACTCCTTTGCAGGAGTTCCACGAGATGCAGCGCGAGAAGCGTGCCGAGGAGGGCGAGCCCGAGCTCAGCGAGGAGATGTTGGAGAAGCTTGGTGCTATTATTGCGCAGCGCAAGGATGCTGCTCTCAAGAAGGCCGGTGTGTCAGAGGTGGCGGCTACAGATGCTTCATTACCACCATCAACGACAGCGCCTCCAACTCAATAAATGAAAAGAGTAGAGGATGTGTGGCTGAGGATTGGATAGTGGATGATGTGCCACGAGTGGTACGAATAACGTGTAATTATATCTGTGCAACAATGTACATCATGAGGCGTAAAATAGACGCATTTTCCTGTCTCTTCATTCAACTTATCCCTCGCTGTCGTTGTGGGATTGCCAGGCTATATGGCTTCAATGATGAGAATGGCATACTACGGAGTCTACTCAGATTTTGCACGCCGTTGAACACATGCATAAATTTCTCCTTCAGAGAAGTTGCCAGTAACTGAAAGAAAATGTACCGACCTGATGCTTGTTGCATTTTCTTTCGGGAAGTAACCAAGATACCGGTTAGCTGGTTGTCACTAGGCACATAACAAATAGTTGTTCGAGTAAGTTATCAAAGGTCTTGTTGAGATACACACGCTATGAAAAAAGACATAGCAATCCGACGTAGCCGGCCAGTTTGAATCGAATTTGGAAACTGAAAGAGAGTGGTTTATAATTTAGTTTCCTTTGGCCCTGAATACCCTGCCACTTTCTCAGATGACTGACTGTTCTCAGTCATGGCCCTCATAATAAGATGATCCTGAACTGAAGATGTGTCATAAATGTAACGGGACAGCATGGGGAAATCAATGTCTGTTCTGAAGAGCTGTTAGCCTTGCAGTAAGATATATAGCAGAGTGTCACCTTACTCAGTGGTGTCCCCCTTTGTCGCGGCGGGAGGCTGGCTTGAGTTGGACGGCATGATGTAGGTAGAGCGGTGTAAGCAGTGTAAAAGCCTGAGAAATCAGAACACAAATATGTCTTAAAGAGAGTGGTAAGAAGAGAATGAAGATAGAAATGAATGAGTTGTTTAGCGGTGATTCTGTTCCATTCAAAGTCTGATAACTATGTGCGGTGTCGCAAGAGAACCATGATTGAGATACATAACCAGCAAAAAAAAGCATCGGCAATCTCTTGTCTTATATATACAAGTTGTAGATAGTTAGTGTCTGTAAGAAACAACTTGCATCACGATAACCAAAGTATTCGCGACGGCCTCAACTCAACTTCGCCCACCATCTAAGACGCCGGGCAACGATACGCCCGCATCTCGAGACACAGCCCAACTTGACCGGTGATCCAGGTTCAACTTGGGAACAAGTGAAAGTGCAGCTTGCATGAAATATTAGAATCAGGATTGATTAACTCGGTCTGTCGCATTGTTAAAAGGCGGTGATGAGACTCGACGGTCCCTACGTAGCTTGAAGATAAAATATTTCCCTTTGACGTATGCAGAACACACGTCGTTATGCATTGGTGTGTGACCGAGAACCTGGTACACCTCCCTATTTAGGACGAAGAGAAAGACCCCCGCCCTGCATACCTTCATCGAGCAACGATTTCCGAAAACATTGTGTTACAAGGCAGAAGCACAACCAACATCGTAAGCCAATAAACCCAGCTGTCCCTTCCACCACGCGCCTGCACTTTCTTCCCGTTGAAGACTTTGGACAAGCGGTGAGGTTTGAGAATTCTTAGGCAACAATGCCTCTTTTGGGATGATGATATATCAGTTTCTGATGGGCATGTTGCAGCAACATGTGGATGGGTGCCGCATCTAAAGCTCGCGCATACGATCGAAAATGCGAGTCTGAATTCTGCAAGACTTACATCCCTCGCTTAATTGAAGGCTTCTTCTAGCCTTGTTGGGCAGAGAGGCAAGAGGAAAGAAGAAGAGACGGAGGAATGCAACATGAGTGAGGCTCTTCAAGACACCGAGGCTCAGCCTCGCCTGTGAAGCAACCCCTTTGAGGCCCTCCATCCCGAGCGGTGAGCACTTGGACATGATAGATATTGACGTAAACCGATTAAAAAGAAGTTCTCGGCCCGGATGATGCAGCCATCAATGGCCGATGTTATCCTCGTTGGTGTTCCGCGTTTAGTATTCCGTCTCTGCACTTTATCCCTCCTAGCTGTCTACATGCGGTTACCAACGACTTCCACCGGCGATTTCCTAGGAAATCGGCTTTCCAAACGTGTGGCGTAACCTTCGCGCAGCCTTACCTGAGTGTGTCAATGTGAGGTTATGCTCATGTCTGACAGGTGTAAACAGTCAAAGGTAAGGGTCTCACCCGATTCGTTTAGAGAACTTTAGAGCTGTACTGAAGGTGTACTACCTCTTTCCATCGCCTCGGTCGTAATATTATAGTATCACACCGCATGAGAGGTACTCCAGGGGAAACTGAACCTTCACTGTAAGCTACAAGTTGCGTTTATTTTACAAGGCGAAGACTTGACAACGAATATCATGAGACTCAGGTCTATCTACCCACGGAGTAAACCAAGTTCAAAGGGACATTGTGTGTTGCAAGCAAGAGAAATAAGTTAACGTCGAAAGTTAAATCCATCTCGATATAAGTACGCATGAACATGTAGTAACGATGGAGGTAATCAGAAAGCGTAGAGATTAAAATACTTGAGAGCGGCATGAAGCCGAGATTCTGAACTATGAATACAGCTGGCTCCTGCAACTAAAGATGCCGGCCGAATGACCTTCATTAAGACGGAGGTGTGACTGGATAGAAGGAAAGCAAATGGGGTATGAAGTAATGATGGAGCGGCAGTGGTCATCAATGATACTAATAAAAGGGATTGTTCAAAGCCGGCTCTTGTCTGCAGGTGTGTCTTCCTGCGCCCCACCACTACTAGAACCCGCAGAAGATATTGAGGTAGGAGCTTCTTGCATATGAAACTGGAGCTGAACAAGGCCTCCTGAAGAGTAGAGGTATCATAGATGAATCTATTGAGCATGGAACCCGCATGAGAGTGTCTGCTTGTGACGAGTTAGTGTAAGGGTGGGGGTGCCACTTCGGGTTTCACTTGCTCTTCATGCTTTCCATTGGCATCAGAAGAAAGGGAATTCTCTCCCGAAGGCATAATGTGCGTTTTAGTGGCAATAAGAATGACGTGGGACAAATTAATAGGCAGTGACAGGATGAGTAGTTGCAGAGAATGCTTCAAGCTATGAATGATATGGAGATCGAGTGGGTGTCAAGCATAGCACGTACGTGTATGAGGCAGAAGCAAACAGGAAACAGGACATACAGTCGTGAATGTGAGAGCTTTACAATGTCAGCCATGGAGAAGGGGGCCGGCTTTTATAGTATGCCAGCCCCGGAGCCAGCCCCGAGCTCTCAAATTTGCTCCGGATCGGCATGGGATATGACCTAAAACCCCTCAGGGAAGCTGGAGTGGGAAGAGCAAGGTAGTTAACTACATTACGGTTAAAAGCTAGGAATCACAATAACGGCGCTTAAAATTACAAAATCACCCAAGTGTTGAAGCCAATCGGCCTCCGAGGTGGATACTGTGAATCGGAGACAAGTGGGGGTTTCCGGAACGGAAGGCCGGCGAAGGCTCCGGAACATGGCTCTTTGACCAGCTTCTCTTAATTTGGCAGGAGGCTGGCGTAAGGGGGACTGGATAATAGTGATTAGTAACTCCAGCTCGTCAAATTTGATATCATCCATGAGTTTAGAGTACTCGATGACCCAAGCGCGGGTTCCGCTAGTAATTTGTGACTTGAGATCACCGCGAGATGAATGCTATTGAGGTCAATCGCATATGAGCCACAGAACAAAAGTCAATTGTAAGCATGCTTTTAGAGTGTATAATACAGGTAGAAACCGTTGAATTGCATTGGAGATTTCGGATCCTTTCACTTGTTTCCAGCCCCTTGACAATAGAGTGTCAAGTACAGCGCGTCCATCTCAGGACTTGTGTACACTTCGTGATACCACTTTACAACCGACTGCGAAGACGAGAAGTAGGATCAAGAATTCGGTCAACGTCAATGATGTGTTCATTCAGAGCTTTGAGCTTGGTACTGATAGCAGCAGTGCCGTCGACGGTTCCCGCTGTGCCAGCGATGGCTGCGGCCGCGCAAAAGAGCCGCTCCGGAACAGCAGTGGTATCATAGATGTGCAACGCAAGCATCAGACTGCGAGGCTCAGACCTATATCACGGGACGAAAGTTAGTATGGGAAGGTCAGTAAGATACTCCGACTGACTGCTTCTGTCCGGTTGCCGGAACGGTTTCAGTGGGCGATTTGGAAGAGTCCATGGTAACAATACGTGACGCAACGTTCTTGAGATGTGGGAATGAATGTATTAAACAGCAATAAATTCTAGCTGTCTAGGTATGATAGCGCTACTGATAGTAGATACAATAGTTTGTCACGTCAACCCAAAATGGCGACTGTGAACGATCAAAAAGGTTGTAAACCGAATTTTGGAGGGAGTGTCCATGACTGGAAACAAGAGCCCCCGGCCTGGCTCGAGTTTATATAGTTTTACCTGGGTAGCAAAAAAGCAATAAAATTACAAAGGCATCCCTTGTCCTGCACTCGGTCAGCGACGTGACGGTGAGCGATCAGATGTAGTTTGCGAAAAGATGAAGCACCTGCAGATATCGAGATTATCTTTCACCTTGCAGGTTGATTTCCGATGGGACCTGTCATATTTGATGGTCCGAAAGCAACTACTACAAAAGAGTGCTATTTGAGAGGGCGTGTGCATAGGTATGTAAAGACCGGAGAGTTACGTCTTGCTGATGAGAAAAGAGACATCGTAGAATGTTTGAGTTGACGACACACAGATGCGACGGGGATAAGTAACAGCCGACAGATCGGTTCTGCTGATATCGGGCAGCAATGACAAGCAATAGGGCGTCCATCACTGTACCATGGACGAGATATCCTTTAGAAATGCTGCTTTTCCTGGATCATACGATGCTGCAGGCAATAAATAGTTCAAGTGTCTGGCCGTTTCGGGCTAGATGAGATCTGCTGTGCGATACTGAACGATGGGAAGATGTACGACAGACATGATGATTGGACACCGTTTTATGTAGTGACGGTATTTGAACCCTATATCTAGGCACGGAGTCAGGGAAGGTGGCCGAGTTCAGCCAGCCACTCGCTGTCAAGATACATCGGGTAACTACATAAGTTCAGTTTAGTAGTACTATATCAACAACAGCGAGTGTATAGTATAGTTCCACGATCTGCAAGGTGAATGCTGTGCGACTATCTGACTATGATATGAGCGGTTTAACTGCTCTTCGCCACTAATATGAGCAAGTAACAGGGCTGTCATGGTCAGATCGACTGTTACCAAGGTCGGTGTGGAATTTCTGGGGACATCGAGGGGCCTGGATTGTAAATCTTAGTCTTGATCGGGTAGCCGACATTCGAAATGTGAGATCTGAGAATAAGGAGAAATACGACATCGCGTAGCAAGGTCATGTTCTATCAATTTTCAGATTCTGTTGGTTACAAGTTGTGAACGCCTGGTCAGACCACTTTGCTCTGCAAAAGCTACGAATAACGCAACGGTACTTGTCTCACCTGTTGGTCCACCCATCCTTCCCCCAGCTATTCTAAGCCATCAAGGGATTGCTGGATCTAACCCTGCAGATAGCTGCATTTAGGTAATAACGATCTACGACGTGTGTCTCGGCAGAAAAGGTGCATTGTTTGAAGCTCATGCAAAAACCTCTCCTCTTGCTTAGAAATGAATTCTCAGCATTGATCGTGGCTTACATGGCCACATGAATGTGATAACATGTTTGTACACTTTGTTAGGATCCGGAACGCCATCCGCTTAACCGCCCGCCCGAGGGGGCTTTGCCCTTGCTTTTCGTGTTACGTTCTCAAGATGGATTATGAGCCAGTCCTGTTCGACGTATGGGCTACACGCTGTTCACATTGTAATTGTCGGGGACAGAGAGTTGAGACTGTCAAGAGCTGACTACTAAATTTGTAATTTTGTGCATAGGAAACTGTCGCGAAGGTGTGATATGTGTTCGTTGTAAGAGATCAGAGTGGCTGGAACGGGACCACGACTCGCTGTTGGCTGTTTATTCGAAACAGACGTCAACAGCAGCCCTGCCTTACCTGAGAATCCTGAAAGCGGGCCGATCGTGCATAGCCTACCTGATACGTAGTGTTTATCGATATGTGTGTGGTGACTGTGTAAGAAAAGAACAATTCCATGTTCCCAAGTACCTGGTAATTGGTATAAGTCAAAAACTCCACATTTCCCGGCGCCTCAACCGCTCGCCGGCGGCGGCCGGGGAATTTGTAAAAGCAAGTCCCAGTCCCACCTTCCTAGACTAACAGGCAGACAAGCTTGCAATTGCCCCTCCTTAGGTCCTTCTCCCACGTACCTGCCTGTACCTGTACCTATACGTTCCTTCCTTTAGTCTACCGTACCTACCTACAGTACAGGCAGCTCGACCTGTCAAACTGATAAGGGCAACTTTCTAACGTTAACCTCTTATCAGAAAGCTTCCCCTCTTCAACCACCCCGCGACAAAAGTTCATAGCAGCTGTCTGACTTTCTGTTTGAATCATTACACATCTATTCAATATGTCGCATTCTCACGACGGACACTCTCATTCTCACGATGGCTTCAATGCTCAGGAGCATGGCCACTCGCATGAGATCCTCGATGGTCCTGGTAGCTTCCTAGGTCGCGAGATGCCCATCGTTGAAGGACGAGAGTGGTCAGAGCGAGCCTTTACCATTGGCATTGGAGGGTAAGTTCAATTGTTAACATTAATTGATCACAGTAGCAAACTAACATTTACCAGTCCCGTCGGCTCCGGAAAGACTGCTCTCATGCTCGCCCTCTCCCTTGCCCTTCGAAAGGAATACTCCCTCGCCGCTGTGACAAACGATATCTTCACCCGCGAAGACGCAGAGTTCCTCACTCGAAATAAGGCCCTTCCTCCTCCTCGTATCCGTGCCATCGAGACTGGCGGTTGCCCTCACGCAGCTGTCCGAGAGGATATTTCCCAGAACCTTGCTGCCCTGGAAGACTTGCACCGCGAGTTTGATACCGATATACTTCTCATTGAATCGGGAGGTGACAACCTCGCAGCAAACTATAGCCGTGAATTGGCCGATTTCATCATCTACGTTATCGATGTCAGCGGTGGCGACAAGATCCCCAGAAAGGGTGGACCTGGCATCACTCAAAGCGATCTGCTGGTCGTTAACAAGACCGACCTGGCAGAGATTGTTGGCGCTGATCTTGGTGTCATGGAGAGAGACGCCAGAAAGATTCGAGAGGGCGGTCCTACAGTGTTTGCGCAAGTTAAAAAGGATGTTGGTGTTGACCACATTGTCAATTTGATCAAGAGCGCGTGGAAGGCTTGTGGCGCAGAGGAAGAGAGACGAAGCAAGGGAGGTCCCAGGCCAACAGAGGGCCTGGAGCAGTTGGAATAAAGAGAACATCACATAATCACTAAAACGAACGGGGCGATATTGAAAGGTCATGTAAGAGAAGAAACAAAAAACGCCAACTTTTTAAATCTAAGGTATACCGAGTGTCGTGATAGTCTATGCCTGGTCATCCATCATCATATCGCCGTCCGCCTGCACTTTGCTAGTAGCAATATCCAATAGCGGTCCCTCCACAGGAGTGGCATTTCGTGGCCACACCCGCTTATACAAACTGACACCGATAGAGTCTTGAGGGTTGATGCGTCCATCGAATGTGGCCTTGAAGTAACCATGTGTACCAAGAGGCTCCTTGATGAAACCACTGCGTCCTCTCTTGGTCCATAGTGGTAGGGCCTTGAACCACTCGACATCTTCTCTGTTGAAGAACATGTATCGGATGGTGACAATCTTCTTGTGGATGTGGTAAGGGTGGCCAGTAAGGATAATGCGCTTGGCGATGACGCGAGATGTTGAGGGTGGTAGGGCAGTTCCTGTACCGATGAGGGACATACCAATGTGAGGACCATCCTCCTCCTCGTTCTTCTCGACTTCCTCTGCGGTAGTTCGCTTGAAGAACAGCACAGGCACAGCACCCCATGTTAGAGGACCCATGAAGGTCGCAATAGCTGACTGTCCGGGGTGGATGTATCGGCAGTACTTGTGGACGTCGTTCGGTGTTTGTCCAGGCTGGGAGTATAGAGGCTTGATCACCATACGGCGAGGTCCACACTGGACAATGAGCTCCTCCTTAGCCTTGATAGACTGGGTGAAATCGGAGCTGAGGTTGAAGAGGTAGTTGACGGAAGTCTTCTTGTTCTCGTGTCGCAGGAGAGAGAAGAGTGTCAAGGGCTTCTTGGCATCGTAGGTCTTCTCTTGGATGGGAGAAATACCCTTGATGTAGATGTGAACGCGGGTTCCAGGCTCAACGCCACCAACCAAAGCTTCTCTTGTGACCTGAGATCTAGAAGACTGGTAGTTGGGAACTTGGAGAAGACGTCTCCACTCCTCAGGCTCATGTGCACGATCCTCAGCCTCCTGCCACACACTGGTTCGGAGACTCTTGAGACCACGGTATCGAGCCAGACGCTCGCGAGCCAGCACATGGGGATGCAACTCGATCTCGTCGGGAAACTCCATATCGTCCTCCTCTTCAGTTCGCTTGCCTGCACGATATTGTGCGAGTTGCTTAGCGTCTTCCTCCTCATCTGGCTCAATCATCATCTCGGACTGAGGGTATTCTGAGGGAGCGCCCTCGGTGGCAGGCGCAGGGGCGTAACCCTCAAGACCATCCTCGGGACGAGCTTCTTGTTCAGCCTCGTCCTGCATCTCGTAGTCCTCCATATCGGACTCTGAATCAGAGACATCCTCCAAATACCAGGCTGACTGGTAGTCGGAAGTACCCTTGGGCACTCGCTTCTTCATCTTTCTCGCCTCAGCCTCTTCGTCTGAGAAGTAATGGTGGTCGTCGAGAAGAACACCCTTCTTCTCGGTGGCATCGGCCGCCATGTCAACGTCGTCAGCATCCATCATGACCTCCTCAGGAGCCAACTCCACCAAGTCATCGCGGTCTTCAGATGGCTCATCCAGAACCTTGCCAGTCTCCTCGGGGTCGATAGTCATTTCCTCTCCCTTCTTCTTGATCTGCTTGGGCAAAGGAGCAGCCTCGATCTTCTCGATCTGGAAAGTTCCCCAATCACCGACCTGAACGAGACGGTCGGCCTTGAGACCCTTGCCACGAACAATACCGGTGATGACTGTAGGCTCAGACTCGGAGTAGGCAAACTTGATATCCTCGGCGAGCATCCAGCTCCTCTCATCTCTCCACCGGATACCTTTGGGTGTTGTGCTGCATAGTGATCGCATAAGGTTGGCGCATTCCTGTCGGTTCTCGATGCTATAGAGCTTTTCCTGCTCAGGGTGGAAGTGGGTAATGAAAGACTTGAGAGAGGCTAAGACACTCTGTCGCTGTTTGGCTGGCTCGATCTTCTCAAGTCCCTCGACAATAGTGAAGAGAGTGGACATGCCCTGGCTCTCGACACTGCGCAAAATCAATTCTCCAAGTTCGTCGACCTCGACACTGGCAGATAGGACAACAATAACGAAATCGGCCACACGTGCGGCATCGAGGCAGGCGTTCAAATCTCGCTCGATAGGGATGTACTGAAGCTTTTGCTTGAATCGGTCGACCGTCACTCGGTAGTTGCCATTGTCGGCGTTCTCTTCGATATCGACGCTGTTGTTCAGTTGCTTGATCGTGGCGTCGAGATCGGTACCGGCGCAGAGAGGAATGACAGCGACATGTCGAGGAGCGCCATCCTTTCCAGCGAAAACTGAGGTTTCCTTGACATGTTCCTTGTGCTTGTTCAAACGAGCCTGCTTGGCCTGGTTGCGTCGGTCGAATTTAGACATGACTTGTTGATGGGGAGTTTTTCGGTTACCCTTTTCGTTGGGAACTCGGCCTGTTGCAGTGTCAGAGTAAAGATTTGGAGAAATACCACAAAGAGTGAGTCTTACCCTTTGCGCGGTCCCTCAACTCATGTTTGGAGGCAGCCCGTGACTTGAAGGACTTGTTTGTGACCTTTGTGGTGGGCCGATGATGGTGAGCCACAGCGGCGGGCATCTTGCTCTCGCCTCCGGCTTTAAATCGAAATGGTAACGAAGCCAGATTGAGCGACAGAAAAAATATCGAATTTGGTGAGAATTACAGGCACAATGATGGCAATATCGTCGATATTGTAGGCGGTGATGGCGGGGTTAAATCCAAAATCTTTTTTGTGTTTATCGATAGTGGCGGGCTTATACCTGACATAAAGAAACCCTCATCTGGGACTTATATCCGTTGCTGTATTAAACCTTTGGTTCGTGTTTTCTCAAGTGTGAATATGCCAATCTCTACTATGTATCAAGTTATATTTCTAACTGTTATCCCCTTTTTCTAATCCAATTCTGTATCCAGCAAATGCTAACCATACTGCCGGGGCGCATTCTTGATGATGGCAGTCGACGTGAGATGCTCGTTTATTCTGTCATATAGAAGTGGAGTCACTCAGCCAATAGACTTTGCACGATAAACGGTGAATTTTTTTGTCGATAAGGAAAGTTGTATGCCAATCCATTCTGCCATCCAGCTCAAAGTTGCCTTTTTCCAAGTGAGCGCGTTCACAATACAAAAATATGGAGGTCGACAGAGTTGATACGACCACTTCAAAAGTGCGCAACAATGGCGCACTTGCCGTTGAAGGCGCCCGAACAGAACTCGTTCCTCGCGATGAACGGGAACGTGCTCGTCGAATCCGAGAAGCAAACAAAGCCTACGGTCGAGGCAAGAAGGTCAACACCAAAGCCATCAAGGACAAGAAGCTTCGTAGCAACATGAAGCGCCTCGAGAGCAAGTACCAGGATGCCACGCTCAAGGCTAAGGATGCCGAGATTCTGCTCGAGAACACATCGGGTTTTCTCGAGGCCGAAGACGAGCTCGAACGAACATACAAGGTCCGACAAGACGACATTACTTCTGGTGTGGCCGTGGAGACCGCGCAGAAGCGATTCGAGCTTAACTTGGACCAGCTAGGACCCTACCAGTTCGACTACTCGAGAAATGGGCGGGACCTGTTGCTCGCAGGTCGAAAGGGACATGTTGCGACGATGGATTGGCGAGAAGGCAAGCTTGGCTGTGAGCTACAGTTGAACGAGACGGTGCGAGATGTGAAGTGGCTACACAACAACCAGTACTTTGCTGTCGCGCAGAAGAAGTACGTCTACATCTACGATCACAACGGTGTGGAACTTCACACTTTGAGAAAACACCAGGAGGTGTCTCATATGGAGTTCCTACCGTACCACTACCTCTTAGCAACCATTGTGAGTACCTACGCTTTCGAACACACTTTCTGTCGCTAACAATTCTCAGGGCTCTGTTGGTTTTCTCAAATATCAGGATACATCAACTGGTCAATTAGTCGCCGAGATTCCTACCCGATTAGGTCAACCTTGCTCCCTTAAACAGAACCCTTGGAACGCTATTCTACACGTCGGTCACCAGAACGGAACAGTTACACTATGGTCGCCCAACTCATCAGACCCCCTTGTGAAGTTGCTAGCACACAGAGGACCCGTTCGAGATGTAGCCATTGACCGTGAAGGTCGATACATGGTTTCAGCAGGTCAGGATCAGAAGATGGCAGTTTGGGATCTCAGAATGTTCCGCGAGGTCAACAGTTATTTCACACGTCAGCCGGCTTCCTCACTAGCGATCTCTGACACAGGCTTGACGGCTGTTGGTTGGGGTACTCAGACAACCATTTGGAAGGGTCTCTTCGACAAAAACGCTCCTGTTCAGGAGAAGGTTCAAAGCCCTTACATGGCCTGGGGTGGTGAAGGTAAGCGCATCGAGCGCGTGCGATGGTGTCCCTTTGAGGATGTTCTCGGTCTGGGCCACGACTCTGGCTTCTCATCTATCATCGTCCCTGGTGCTGGTGAGGCCAACTACGACGCCCTGGAGGTCAACCCCTTCGAAACCGCCAAGCAAAGACAGGAGTCCGAAGTCAAGGGTCTGCTCAACAAGCTGCAACCCGACATGATCGCCCTCGATCCCAATTTCATCGGAAACCTGGACTTGCGATCCGAGAAGCAGCGCCGTGCCGAGAAGGATCTCGACGCCCCTGCTACAGATATCGCCGAGGAGATCCGCAAGCGAGCAAGAGGCAAGAATGGTGCGCTCAAGAAGTACCTGCGCAAGCAGCGAAAGAAGAACATTATCGACGAGAAGAGAATGCACGTGGACGAGATTTGGAACGAGCAGCAGGCCAAGAAGAACAAGAAGGAGCTCGAGGCGGAGGCGGATCTGGGACCGGCGTTGTCGAGGTTTGCCAAAAAGGAGTAATAGACTTTCATGTACAAATGCGAATAATACCCTTTACCACAGAAAACATGTTTCACAAAAGTACAGGAAGTGCTGTTTTTTTTTTTTAATCTATGAAAACTTCGCTTGAATAGTCTATAATCGTAGTACTTTTAAGAATCCGGGCCCAAATTTCATAATCCTGTGCATGTCTCGTCTCCGTGTATGTGTACATCCTTTTTGACGCCTCTATCCTCATAACAGTTGTTTGTTTAGAGCAGCTTGAGTCCACCAGTGACCTGGTCGACGAGGCTACGAGGAGCAGGTCCAACGCCCAGCACCGTCATGCTGCCTGCCTCGATTTGTGTGCGGCCAGCATCCTGGATCACCTCGGCAGTGAGACCCAGAGATCGTGCCTTGCGTTGGAGCTCGAGAATTTCGGCCTGACTTTTGACTTGAACAGCGATCTTGGCCTGTCCAAGACGCTCCCATCGCTTGAGGATCTGAGCCTGAGGGGAATTGGCGGGAGCGCGGACGAGGGACTTGTAGCATGCGAGGGTGGCGTGGGAGCATTGAGCAGCGATTTTGCCTGTGAACGTGCATGGTTAGTATTTGGGATGTGTTAGAAGGTCGTGTTTCAACATACCCTTTGTCATGCCGAGATCTGTTCGTACAACAAGGACAAGCTTGCACTCCTCGCCGTTATCCTTAACAACAGGCTCCCTCTTCTCCTCCGCAGCCTTCAGGCCCTGCTTGCGGTCAGCGTCGGCGCCGTTGGCCCAGTTAGGCGCATGGTCGAGCACAGTGTCGTCTTCGTCGATATCGCTCTCGTCGCTCTCGACAGGGTCGTGCAGGGCGCGCCGACGCTCGTCAACCAGATCTGGCGAGATGAGGTAGCCACGGATGGTCCAGATCCCAAAGGCGTAGCCTGTAAGTAGGGCCACGACGGCCGTGGAGATGATGACTCCTGTTTGCTCGCCTTGGTTCATGGTGATTGAAAAGGAACGTAACGAACAGAATTAATTGGTTTGGAGAATTAGCTTGTGATACTGCTTGGTGGTTTTGGTGATGGAGCTAGGCTGGTGGTTACATCACGTGGGGCTGCTATGACTCTGTCAAGGTAAATCTCAAGAACGTTTCAGTTTTATCACGATGATGTTTCGAAAAGTGTCGAATTACTTGCTTTTATTCTTTACTCCTTTCTCTTGTAGCCTTTATTAAACTAGTATTACCATATATAATGGCTTCCAATGTTCCCGGCGCAGCCGCTCAGAGCTTTAACTTAAATCATGAAATTTGCCGTATACACTCCTCCTTATACAGATCACAATGGCAAGGCTGCAATGCGTATGCAACATCATGGCATCCTATCTTTTCTCTTATCTCTCACATAGTTAATACACCACGCTGGATGTATCCTGTTTCATCGACCAAGGGATGACACCCAAACATCTTGGAAAAGTCATTGAGACAAGCACTTCGCGCCTCAATGTGACCCTTCTTCATACTGATTCCCACACGAGGGACAAAGTTGACATATTTTTCATGTCCATTGATGAGAAGAGGCCCTTCGCCGGTTAGCAGCCCATGAACATAGTTCAATGCAAGGTCTTCACAGTTGAAGCCTTCATCGACGTAGTCTCTGATCTGCGTCATGATGGTATCGTTGGACGAGTAGTAGTCGAGGAACGATATATGCGAGAATGCAAGATTCGTCAGGACCATGTTATAATCATCCTGACCCTTCTTACTCGAGCAGAATGTATAGTGATGGTATCCGAAGGTGTCGACTGGTGAACAGCGAGCGAGAGCGCCAACCATTCGATTCCTGCCGAACTTGCGCCATGTCTGGAAGACAAATTCGAGGTCATCTGGGTAATAGTAGACGTCGTCGTCTGAGAGTAGGATCGCTTGGGTCTTGTAATCGGGATCGGGCCATAGTTTTTCGTTGAGACTGTTGCGCTTCGACTTTCGGTATCGAACGGGGACACCATGTTTGGAAACGTAGTCCGCGGGAGGATAGTTTTCGAGGTCGTTCCAGACGATGACTATCTCAAGAAGGGAGGGTACTTCCTCGCTCAGGATGACGTCTAGTGTTTCTTGAAGTTCCTTTGGTCGCTGATATGTCTGCATAGCGATCCTGTAACAGGCTCGACGTTAGTATCCTACCAGGACTAGAGGTGCACTGAGAACATACGTGAACTTGTCATCCCGCAAGTTTTCATATTTGTGCCTCGACACATCCCAAATCTCCCTTGTCCCATTGATCCCCTTACTTTCACACGTCGGATACCGTCCAATCTTTTGGATATACTTTGGTATGAACCACCCTGCGTTGGTAAACTTGGCCGTAAGAACGATAAACGTAAAGGCCAAGGAAAAAGCAGCAACAATAGTTGCCGTCCTTCGAAAAGCCCGCGATTTGACAACCTCTGGCGTACGGGCCTTCAACCACTCGGCCTTTTGCGCTATCCTCTTCCTGAAGGGCTGCGCTTTCTCCATGATGGAGACTGAAGGCTTCAACATCGTTGCTTGTGGCAGAAACTGCGAGAATTGTCCCATGGTATGTTTTAAATAGGGGAGGGGGCAAAGGATTCTTCTTAAGGGAGACAAGATACGGGAGAGGCGTCTGGTATGTATTGATCGGGGATTATTGGATAAGAAGGCCAATCTGATTGTTGGAATCTTGTGATATGACCCGGATTTGATTCATGTCGAGACCTTGGCACGCCCACACAAAGAGTACTCAACTCAAGTCACAGTCAAGAATGGCGAAGAAGCAAAGAAAGGACATGCGAGGCAAAAACAAAGAGCACGCGACTGTCGAGTATAGTTGTGGTGTAGCGAACTGGACTTGTTCTTGTCGACCTCGACTTACACGGGTACAGCATATACATATAACTCTCCCTTGCTTCGCATCCCTTGAGTCGGGCTCCAAGTTAAGTCTAAGTCTAAGTCTAATTCGAGCAAATCAATACTCACGATCATGCAATTTCTTGCATAGGAATGTACCAATAGTAACAAAGTGTTGTCGCACGTCGAGACATGTTTATCTAAATAAGCTGCCGGTTTCCTCTCAGCAAGTCGTTTGACCTAATGTGACGAATAATGTCTGTGGTTCGTCTTTGCCAATTCTTCAACTAAACTCAACTGGGAAAGGACTCGCCGAGTTTAGGATCGGTGGTTGAGGGTTGTCGATATGAGTCTATCTCGACAACATGTACCCATGACTACAGCAGAGAGACTCTTTCAGGAACATAGGGCACAGCTTATTCAAAATATGTAGTCAGAAGTCAAACATGATAGTTTTTACGTATTTCATGCCAAGCATCTAGGATCGAACTCTGCCAGAAAACCCCCTGTAATTCCATTCTTAGTGGCTTACGCCACTATCAAGCTCTTCCCTGCATATGCGTCGGGACCTTGCGTGGGGTCCCTAAGCTGATCGATCCAACCACATTTGAACTGCATCAAAAGAAACTAAATTCACAACCAGGAACAAGACTTGTGCCTAGCTTCACGATCTTGGATTTGCATAGTCTGAAATCATGAGTGCAAACAAGGCTCTCATAGTAGGTATCTCGGGATGTTCCTCAAGTGGGAAAACGACGCTTGCGAGACTACTGCGGGACATTTTCCCACACACTTTCATCCTTCATGAGGATGACTTTTATAGACCTGAGGCTGAGTGTGTTATCTTATTTAGTAGTTACAGTTGTGAATCCTGGCTAACAACAGTTTAGGTTGCCGACAAAGAATGGTCTCCTAGACTGGGACTGTGCCGAGGCCATTGATATCCCTGCTATGGCCGACTCACTCGCTTATATTCGTCAACACGCTGCCTTTCCTGTAAGTCCCCGAATCTTGAGTTCTAAACATAAAACTCTTACTTACATTGCTACTGTAGCCTACTCTTGATTCAAAAGAGGATCAAAACTCTGTGGGCAAGTGTCCCGTCTCGGAAACTACAATCGCTGCACAGCGCGCCAAGGTCGACGCTGCTCTAGGACCAGACCATCCTCTCCGCAACAACCTACGTCTATGTCTCCTCGACGGATTCCTTCTCTACTCGCCATCCATGGCCGCTATTAAGCCCAACTTGGACATCAAACTCTTCTTGAGGACAACATATGAAAAGGCCAAGGCGAGAAGAGAGGCCAGAGACGGATACGTCACTCTTGAGGGCTTCTGGGCGGATCCTCCGGGCTACGTGGACAAGATTGTCTGGCCTAACTACGTGGAGGAACATGCTTGGATGTTTGAGGAGGGTGATGTAGAGGGTAAATTTAAGACGGATGTTTTGGATAAGGAGGGGATTAAAGTGCAGAGTGATGTGAGTGCTGATGGAGATATCGAAAAAACATTCAGATGGACTGTGGACACCATTCTAGAAGAGCTTGGAAAGCAAATTTAGATGGAACATAAATAATAAAAACGCCAAGTTCAATTTTCTATATCGCTCAATGATGCTACAAGAAACTGTCTGTTTCTATAGGCTTTGTATGACCTTTTCTCATCGTTGTCTATCAATCATCTCAACCCTCTGTATATAAGTCATCTGATTAAGAGAGGTCCATTGCGTCAAACCACTGGCTCACTTCTTGCCTTGCCGCCAGTTCGGCACATCTCTGCTCATCCTTCAGCATTTTGACGGCTTCTTCCGCAGCTTTGGTCATGGCCTCAAGCTTATTAATGGCCCCTGAAATGACTCCCACTGGACGGTCGCCAACCTTGGCCGTGCAGAGATATTCCTTTACAGGTCCATCAACTGTGTTGCACTCCCAAGTCATCTTCTGGTCGCCGGCCAGCTTGCTAAGCTCTTCTTTAGGGTGCTGAACATGGACATTCTCACTTAGAATGCGATCGAGGTAAGGCAGAATGTCGAACCTGTGAAGAAAGGCTGCGCAAGTCTCGATGCATCCGGAGTCAACCCAAATAGCGCCCAGAGTAGCTTCAAAGAGATCCGAGTAAAACTTCTTAGGATGTAGTCGGGCCAGTAGTGTCCACGGGTAGTGGGTGCTGTCTCTCATAGCTACGGTGATTTCGTCTCGGAGGCTTTCGAACTTGGCCTCAGTCTCCTTCATTACTGTACCAATGGCAGGGGAGCTGTGTCGCATAAACTTCCAGAGAGGTAATGCGACTTCAGTAGCTACAGGTTCGCCCTCCTCGAAATCGATGTCGGTTCGGTGTAGTCCATGCTGCATGTTGGTAAAAGCAAGGAATTCTGCGTTGACCATTGCCGTCTTGATCATGTGTAGGCGGCTGTTAGGTACAGGTGGATCAAACTGGAACGTACGAGTGACAATGATATAGTCGAGAACCGCGTCTCCGAGGAACTCTAGCTGTTCGTAAGACCGCTGGTGTACATCCGCTGCATAGGATCCATGGGTCATGGCTTCAATAAGTAGTGACTTCTTGTTAAAGTTGTATCCAATCAACTCTTCGAGTGGCTCCATTGTCGGAGGGAGCTGTACGTCGCTGGGAGCTGCACGGAACAGAATGTCTCTAGCCATTCCTACTTCGAACCAGTTGCACTTGGTTCCCAAAAACAATTTGATGCATCTCAAAGCCTTGTTCATCCCACCGTCTTGGAAAGAGGCTCCAACAAGTGCCTCTACAACGTCAGCAAGAGTCTTTGGTCCAATTAGTCTCCAATCGTCATTAACTGATGTCGCGTCCAGAAAGTCGTCTCGGTAGAGTGGTCGCCATTTTACGCCGGTGAAGCTCTTTGAAAGAATGAACTTGGAAAGTCCTGTCTCAAGGCACATACGAGTGAGTCTGGCGTTGGAAACTAGCCGGTCTTTGAAGTGGTTCAAAAGACCTTCGGGCCAGGAGGGGTCTACAGTGCTGGTTAGTAAACATATCAACATGTGTTCATGGGTGACTTACGCTCAGAGTATGCCTGAACGACCGTGCAAAACTTCAGAACAGAATCACCCAAGAATTCAAGACGTTCGTAATCAACCGGCTCAGCCGCACTACGTGCGCTGATAGCCTCCAGTACCAATTGCAAGTCTGAAATACCAACTGGCTCCAAAAGTGTTGAGGCTAGTTCCGATGCGATTAGCTGTACTTCCAGGTCATGAATGATCGAAGGAATCAGCATGCCGAACTTAACGGCTCGTCGTGGGACCTTATCAACGGTCGCTCGTGAGATTGGTAGAACATAACGATAAGGCTTCGAACAAATGCTCTTCATTTGGTCAGCTCTAAGTGGGTGTAGTAGGTCCGATCGGCGCGTCCATTGCTCGACAACCAGGTACGGCTCGTCGGGGGCATCTTCGTACTCATTGAATGGATGCTGGACTTCTTCTTTGAGAGGCTTTGAGGGAATCTTCCGGACATAGTGGAAAGGACTATTTTTAAGGTCCCGTACTAGGACTCTCTTCTCAATAACAGCATCAATACTTTCAGAGAATGGAACAGAACCGATCTGATCGCGCGAAAGGTCCTTGGTCTCGTAGATGACTTTGATCACATGGTCACGGTCTTCGACTACCCAGCGGTGTCCAAAATGCATTGCCAATAGGGTAGATGTGTGATCCGGTAAGTCCAAGAATTCTTCGTTGGAGATCTTTCTGACTGAAGTGCATCTGACAGACCACTCGATCTCTTCTTCAGGGTGGACGGCGATGTCTCGGGGTCGTGGTAGCTCTACTGGTAGAGCGATTTCGAAACGAACAGGAGTAATGTACTCATGGTCGATAAACTCGTAAGCATAAAGCCATTTGTCGGTGGTCGTCTCCCACTTTTGCGCAATTTGCACCCACGGGTTGAAAAGACTTTCGGGCCGTGTCAAGGCTGCTTCCTCTTCGGCTTCCTGAGATTTATGATTGATGGGAAGCAGGTGATCTCCAACCAGTCCTTCATGGTATAACGCAAGACAGGCATGAAATGCTGCGTCTTTCATTGCGTTCTTCTCCGATTTCCATCCTCCACCTCCCTGGAATTTGCGTAGATGATGAGGCAGAGCTGAGGGCAGCGTGACGGTTGCGCTGAAGGTTGGTGCTCCGGATCCAACTTCCGTCTTGTTGAAGACGTAGACGGGCCTCTGGTCCACGTAATCCCGTTGGAAAACCTTGCTGCAAAAATGCTCAAGGTGCTGGCGAGAGTTCTCAAGATCTAATCTAGCCCCTGAATTGGGAACAGTGAAGGAGATAGAGCCTGTTGCTTCAGCGCGGGCTTCCGCATCCAATCGATCGAATTCATCCCGGTCTTGTTGGTAGCGGCTCTTCATCTCTCTTTCCAAGGAGTCCCATTCTTGAACATTTGAGGTTGACCTCTCCAAAACAATCATCCTAGATTCCTGCTTGCGTGCTCGTCCGCGACGTTGAATGTATGATTTGAGAGTCGTTGTTTCATCAAAGCAGATGACCAAATTGCATGCTGCAACATCGATACCTTCCTCAAGCACACTCGTTGATATCAAAAGATTGATAGCGCCTGTTCTAAAGGCAGCCAATACGTCTTCACTCGAGACAGGAAACTCGTGTAGGTTTTGCTTGCGAATCTTGGACGCTGCAGATCCTACTATTGAACCAACTCGGTATCGTTTTCGAATCTCTGGATGTTCCTTTAGGAGAGCGCAAAGGACGTTGACAGCAGCCCGTGACCGGACAAAGATAATGCCAACCACATCATTGTCTGCTGCAAGAAGTTCCTGTATCAGCTTGTTCGTTTTGTCAGCCATGTTGTATGGAGCCGGTAGTGAGAATTTGGCCCGGTCAGTGGTGATTTGGCGCAAGTGCCCTGCCAGATAAGTCCTGTCCTCGTTTGTCCAAGAATCAGTGTAGGTAGTTGGTGAGTCCACTCTTTCTAGGAACAGACTGGCCAGTTCGGATATGTATCTATCGGCGGCCCAAGGACCAAGCTCAACAAGAATGGCCTTGCTCTTGTTCCAGAAACTTTTCATTTGATTGCGAGAGAATGTATCGTGTGAAATCATTACCGTGTGAAGTTCCTCGAGGCTCTTCTCATTCTTGGAGACAAGGTCACGTAGCTTGGCAACATAGGGGTCTTGAGCGATATTCATACTCGCATGTTCCAACTTCAAGGTCTGCATCAGGGGAGTCAAGGCGGGGTGTTCGTCCACATCATAGAGCACCCGCACAAGATTAGGCTTGTTAACATGTCGAAGTAGCTCTTTGCGATGCACCGTGGGCGTAACACATATGGCATCCATGGTGGCCTCTAGTTGACGGGTTTCGTCGCGCCTTGACTTGGATTGCACCGGGCTGGCTGTCAGGCCCAAGATGTGAGGCACAGGCATGCCCGCATTCATGTGTTCATGGTAGAAATTCATCATGATCTTCCTTCCCGAACTGTTCTTCACACAATTGTGTACTGCAGGTAAGTCAGTGATAGTATCCTCAACGTCAGCGTTTTCTCACCTTCGTCGAAAACGATAAGGGCCAGCATGCCCATCTTCACGAATGCATGGTCAAGGGCATCTCGTAGGATATCGAAAGTAGAGACAACAATACGAGTTTGATGAAGGATCCTTGGCCAGACTTCTTCGGACCATGCATCAATGTTCAGCTGCCCAGTAAGCAGTTTCATCGAGATGGACGGCATCTGTTTCTGAATCACCTTGTACTGCTGTTCGCAGAGACTCACTGTTTTTCCGAGGAACCAAACGATCTTTCTTTGTTAGTGCTGCAGTCAAAGGATCTTCATCTGTTCACCAACCTTGTCTGACGAACATCTCTCGAGTTCAGCTTGTATGCGCATGACAGCCCTACGAGTACTAATCAGTCTCTCTTCTCTAGTGTTATGGAAGGAACATACACTTGGGTTTTTCCACTCCCGGTGTCCATCTAATCAAGTTAGTCGGTATGATTCGAACAAACGGAGCTCTCGATAACCTACTGCAACAATCACGTTTCTCTTGAGACTCTGTTCCAGCATCTCTCGCTGGTAGCCACGAGGATTGACGACCTCTGGATCGGGTGTTACGTCCTTGGATCGAAGTTCTTCGACTTGAAACTTTACATTCTCCTTATCATCGGCGAAAGTAATTAGTGATTCAGCGATTACAACCTTGGTGATGGACATCCGGTCGAGGCCAGGGCGGCCAGCCAGCGACGACCCTATTGTTCCGACTTCCGACAAGGACTGCGCATCCAGTTCCATCATGATCTTATCACCTGAAGACATTTTGGATAGCTGACAGCCCCTAAGGGCGAATCTCCGTTCGTGCAAGGTAGGAAGAAGTGAAGGTATATTGTTGCAAAAAAGAAAATGATGAAAAGTGTAGGGAATAAGAAGTCTTAGATGATGATTAGACCTCAAGAGCATATAGCAAAGGATGCCAAAGTATTCTGGTCTGCATCAAAAAAAGAAATGGAAGAGTGTGTAAGGAGGATGTTGCAAGAGCCCAGTCTTGGCCGAGTGTTGTAGAAGGGTAGATGGTTGGTAGTGGAGGTTAGTAGGCAACTGCTTGACAGTTGTAAAGTGTTGGAGGCCCGCCGAACAGTTGCCAAGGCTCTCAATAAGGCACTCGCCAGTAAATAAGAAAGTTGAAGGCCTACGTATGCATGCTGGCATGGATCAGTTCTATTGCAGGAGGCCGACCAGCTGGGCCAATGTGGCAGTGATACACTGCCAACAAGATGTTCGTCGTTGGAGTGGATTTGTGTAGGGCAGAATTTATCAGAGGCACTGCAGTTGGAGTTCATGGGGAGTTCCCAAAGACCACCATGGGTGATTGACTTTTGAATTCTGAACAACTATTGGGATCCATGTTATCGATTGGTGTTCTTCCTTACTAAAGTACTGTTTCTATGAATATTTTTATTGTTCTGGTTGGTATTTATAACGATTGGACACCAGTTGGTTGATTCTGTCGCCATGTATTGTCTGCCGCCGCTTTAGCTTGACAGGGGAAGTAAGCTAGGTGTAGATCAACCAACGCCACTTCAACTCCTGGGAGAAGCTAAAAGTGACAATGAATGTATTATGTACTATTAAATGTAGCCTTGATTACTCCAGAGTTGTAGGCATCTAATCATTACTATGTAGGTAGGTCAAGTAGGTGATGCGAAGACATTTCACTCCCGCCTGGATTAGTACAGTGGCCATTATAGCGTACATTTCATGCTGCTCTGTATTTGTCCTTGCACCTTTTACTCCCAAACGGTCACTTGTACACTTCCCCAATCACCAGATATTGTAATTTCTACCCATGCGAGCATGGAACTCCCACTACGCTCCTCTTCCTCAGATGAAGCTATGAGTCTGTACACGACGGGCTTCAATGCATGGAACCAGCTCAACTTTGAATCTTCCTCAGCTGATCAAGAGCCTAATGATTTGTTCACTTTTACAAAAGTGCTGACGGGCAACACTATCAATAATATCATTACAAAGATCAGCTATACCGCGGGTAAGCATCACAACTCCCTTCCGCTATTGCTTACCGTTCTGATACTCAGTAGTACAACGAAATAATACATGGGCTTTTGCCGGATCATACCCCAGCAAGCTTCTTTTTCGTGAAGCCAGTAACACTTGCTTGTTTGATTCATCAAGCGCCGAATCAGGAGACGGAAAATTTATGACTGTTCGAGATTCGGACTCTGAGCATCCAACCCAAGCTATTGTTCAGTATCCATCCTTGGCTGCATGGAAGTCTGACAAGTACATTGAACACTGGCCCTGCAAGTCTCCAGTTCGCCAAATAGTAGCTTACAATTCCGGTTTTGTGATCTTGCTTGAGAACGGAACTGTTCTTAGCTGCGGTGATCCAAGATTTCGAGACTGCCTTGGCCGTGAGATAGATGAATCATGGTATGTGTTCCTAATCATTCGTGCAAACATACTTTACTAATTGGTATTCTATAGTCCTGCCGAAGTCCCTAATGGCATAGAAGATCTTAACGATCTCGGAGAGTCCATCAAGAAGATATCTGCAGGAGGATATACCCTTGGGGCTCTAACAGATAGTGGTGGCCTGTACCTCTGGGGCATGAAACCACCCGGCTCACAAAGCCGGCACACTACTTTCACTGATCTTGGTTCCATACCAAGCTATGTGGAAGTCGATGGAGATAAAGACGTGCAAGATTTTGCAATCGGAGAGTCACATGCTATTGTCCTTACTACTGATGGTTGCATTTATGTAATAGGGGATAACACTAATGGCCAAATTGGTCTTGGCAAATCATTGAAAGAGAGTTCATTATGGTCAAAGACATATTTTATGCTTCCTCCAGATGAGGAGGTAGTAGCCGTTGAAGCTGGTCCAAGGGCGTCATTTATAGTCACGGTAAAGTCGGAATCAAAATAATGCCAAAGCTCATTCTGAGCTGCCCTTCTATCGGAACCAGCTCTGCTGAGCCCAGTGACCCTCTATTGTACAAGGCTTCTCGTTGTGTTCATCTGCATAAGGGTAATCATAGACTCGTCAGGTAATCCTCAATCTCTTGAGGGGTCAGCTTTCTGAAACGGGGTCCCACAGCCCCCTCGACGCCCTCGAGACCCAGAAGGTGCTCTGCGGGTGCACCAACAATACCTATAGTATGTTAGCATAACTCCATATATTGATTCATTTGAGACTTACCGATCTCGATGCTATCACCGTTCATCTCGCCTTCAATGTTGTCCTTCAAGGTCAACAGCGCAATATGGATGGCATCCTCAAGCTCAAGCTCTTCCGAGTATCGCTTCTCCAAGAATGTCTTGGCCTTGGTTGCGCTCTTGCCAATAGCTGTGGCCTTCCATGGGTAGTAACTGCCAGACGGGTCGACCTGGTACAGCATAGGGCCGCCCTTGTGAATACCACCGGTCTTTCGGTTGACCTTCTTCTCCTCGCTATCCTCCAGAGTGGCCTTGTTCTCTTCCTCGGGTTCAATGCCCTCGTCCCAACCAGCAATCAGCAGACTCACACCATAAGGTCGAACACCGGCTGACTGGGTGGCCTCCTGCATAACTCGGGCAACATCCTGCACCAATATTCTGGTAGGGGGGTACTCGTTGTAGATGCGCTTATACTCGGTATGCGAAACCTTTCGTGCTCGGTCTACCAGTACTCGATAGTCGGGGCCCATGCCGGAGTACACCATGCCGATGTTGGGGGTGATGTCGCTGATCTTGGAGAGGGAGCTCTGGTCGGCAAGAGGGGATGATGACTTCTTTTCAGTAGCGATGACGATACCATTGGTGGCTTTAGGTGGTTAGTTGGAGCTCCTCAGGATCTTGAAGGTAGCGCGAACCTTTAATGCCAAGGGCAGTGATACCCTGGTTTACAGCATTGAGGGCATACTCTATTTCGTGATGTTAGTTTCTTGGGTCGAGCTGGCTACAAGAAGTTTCAAACTGCAGAAGCTTTCAAGCTTTGCACAAAGTAGTTACGTACCAATCTGCACCAGCTTTCCACTATAACATTGTCAGCGATGATGTTTCCATAGCATAGCAAGATAGCAGTGTCGTCACCGAAACATACCTGGGGGAGAAGGTTGTGAGGGAGAAGGAGTATCTGTCCGCCATAGCTTAGGGTTCTGGGTTGATGAACTCGATCTGAATGTGGTGAAAGTAGAACTATGGTCGTTTATCAATTCGTGGGGTTGACAAGGAGATATCGAGCAAGGCTACAACTGGAGCTTTGGTGTTCGACCAGAGCAGCTGTAGCCTCTAGGCAGGCCCAGCTGCGCGTCTAGCTCAACCGCCGGGAGCTGTAGGCGGGGTAACGGTTTCTCCGAAGCCCGACTTGACGCTCCACACGAGCAGACCTCTTTCTTCTTGCAGTTTGGTGACGGCTGCTTCGGCTTTCTTCCTTAACTTTCTCCTACAAAAGGCTGAGCTGGCCTCTTGCATACCTATGTCCTGGTCATGATCTTGGCGAGCAGTTGCTTTCCCCGCTCGTGTTGATTTCATTTAACTTTACAAAAACATGTAGGTTGCGCCTGGCACGCCTCAACGGCCCACTACGTACTCGCACATTCCGCATTATTTGTTTCGTTCTGCTGCTTGTTGTCTATTATATTTCTTTCACATCCACAGGTCCACGTAAATCATCATGGATACACGCCCTACTTGGGATTGGTCGTCAGTAGGGGATAACTCCGCTCCTCGCGAACCCGAATCCGAACCTGCACCTGAACCCCAACCAGAGCCAGAGCCTCGTCGATCATCGCAATATGCTTGGACTCCCCAGGCAAATTCCACGTCGCGAGAGGAAACGTCATCTGAACAGCAACCGCGCCCTGCGCCTGGAAATAAGCGCTATGGCCCACGCACTTGCCGTATCTGCTTCGATACTGAAGAGCCTAAGTTTCCTGATCAAGCGACCACTTTTGGTATCCAGACAGGATCATCTCGACCTACATACGTCTCTGACGACCCGGAATTGGGAAGGTTGTTATCGCCATGCAAGTGTAAGGGATCGCAGAAATATGTTCACGAAGGGTGCCTGAACGCATGGAGGCTTGCAAACCCTATGGAAGCAAGGAACTACTGGCAATGTCCAACCTGCAAGTTCACTTACCGCATCTCTCGATTACACTGGGGCTCTGTTCTGAGCAGCAAGTGGGCACAAATCGGCTTGACCGTTTGCTTTTGTATATTGAGTATCTTCCTGCTCGGATTTATTGCGGATCCTCTTTTCGATCTTTGGTCCGACCCAATTGGAACCCTCGGCGAGACTGTCACAAGCGTGGTTACAGATATCGAAGCCTTGAGGCAACCTCCACCACCAGAGCCTACCTCATGGATCGAACATTTCACGAAGGGATTCTTCTCCCTGGGAATTGTCGGACTGTTTAAGACGATGTTCACCGTGAACCCATTCCATTGGTGGCAGATCCGAAACAGCGGGGTGGCAGGTGGTGGCAGGAGGGGAGGTACCGGTCGAAACCGTGTTGAGAATATCAGTCTGATCTTTGTTCTCATCGGCGCATTCACATTCCTGATGGGCATTTGGAAATTTGTTCAGAAGCTGAGCGCTCGTGTACTCAAGAACGTCAGCGACAGGGTTGTCGATGTCGGGGAAGACGATGACGAGGACGAAGATGAGGGAAGTAAGAAAGATCAATGAAGTTAGCTCTCCAAGCTGTTATCCTGGAAAGGGCGCTTTGTTCATGACCCAAATGCTTTGCATCGTGTATGTATTTGCACACTCTTAAGTTGCCTAGACCTTGCTCTTCCGTGTCAAGTCGACTAGTCTGTGTGCAGAGATCTACGCTCAGTTGTGCCTTGAGTAGAGACCGTTTTGGTTCTTTTCTCGCTGGCCAGCATGAGATTATCAACCTTGATTCACGCATCGTGGTGCCTTTGGGCGTTCGTAACGGTGTGAGGCATCTGCTGGGTACACTACCCTCGTACATAAGCAGTGAGCAGATTGTCGAATATTGGTTGATACATACTTTTCCGTTGTGATAATTTGTAGTCAGACATTAACCCGAGAAGAGATAAATTTATAGTTGAGAGATGGTATCAAATGACTCTATTTGTGCCATTTTAGAATAAATTCCCATTTAATTAATCTTTTTATCTTCAACAGACCATGTTTCTGTTGCCCGTTCTCATCTCCAAGTCCATCCATCTGCAGTCTGCGAAGCCTAGTCATTTGTCTTAATTACAGATAAGTTACATTCTTATCACTGGCTGACAATAATTTGCCATTGGCATGTGTGTGCCGACGTCCGTATCGAAGCAATTTATACGATGAGGGGCAGAGGTATAGCCTAAATATGTCAAACAGCAATACGAATTCTGATCGTATTCTCGCTGCATGCATGATTGTTCTGCTCTGAACTTCTTGCTATTGTATAAGTCGGATATTAATCCCCCCGACACCGAGATGACGTTGGAATTTGGGGTCCAGATCCCTGCAGCTCAATATGGGTAGCCTGACAATAGGTGTGGGCCAACACTCATGAATTCCGTCGGGCTGGACAAAAAGCCACTATCATCAATTGACTGCGCCAGCCATGGCTCCTTAGTTGTCTCTTTTACTGATTGCGGACCTCATTGTTCGCCTGCACTCGCTTCACAGCTTCTTCTCACGACTGGAGATCTCTCATTTGAACCCAATATATACAGCGGCCAGCCGTCAGACTTATACGAGACCCTGATTCCCACGATCAGCCCTTCCACCGTCGCATTGGTTGGACAGTAACGACTTTCGCAACTTGCAGATAATTCGAAGCAATCATCGTTGTGATAACTCGTCCATCATGCACTTCGCATACCCCCCTCGGAAGAACTCCAACCCACCACCCTTCGGGCGACGCTCTGCGAATATACCACCGATCCTGCGACGACTTCGCAAAAGAACCCTTCTTCTAGGTCTTCTTGGCATTGCTGGATTGATATACCTTCTGCTTGGGCCGAAGCGCGAGACACCGTACCGCGAGCATGTGCCATCAGGAAAACCCCCAGTAGTCGTAGTGACCGTCTTCGATCATTCGCAATACAGTACCTCTTATTTGGAGTCGATTCGAAATAATCGCGAGCAGTATGCCAAAAGACACGGTAAGGCGACCGTGGCTATTCCATACTTGAGCGTGGACTAATACATAGCCAGGATATGAAGCTATGGTTGTTAAAATGAGCGACTACAACACAGGCGAGTCTCCCAAGTCATGGGCCAAGATCATCGCGATGCGCCATGCGCTCTCGAAATACCCGGATGCCACCTATTTGTGGTACCTCGATCAGAACGCTTACATCATGGAGCTGGATAAAGCATTGGAGGAACAAGTGATGGAACCGCGGACACTTGAGAGTCTCATGATCAGGGACTGGTCTATCGTGCCTCCGGATAGCATCATCAAGACGTTTTCTCATCTAAGGGGTGAAGACGTGAACCTTGTCATCAGCCAGGACGAAGTTGGACTGGTCACTAATAGTTACGTCCTCAAGAATGGCGACTGGGCTAAGTTCTTTATCGAGACTTGGATGGATCCTTTGTACCAGAGCTACAATTTCCAAAAGGCTGAGCGCCATGCTCTTGTAAGTTCAACCAAGTGTACTGGCAGCAAGTCCGGTCTAATTCTCTATTTCAGGAACACATCGTTCAATGGCACCCAACCATTCTCTCCAAGCTCGCCCTCGTGCCTCAACGCCAATTTGCTTCATACGGACGTAACAACAAAGAGAGCAACGCGTATAGGGACGGCGATTTTGTCACTCTCATGATTGACTGTACCGTGACGGGGCAGACATCTTGCGACAAGCTATCGCATGTTTACCAACAGCAGCTGAGAACCAAGTTTGGCAACGAAGCTGCGTAGAGAAGAGAAAAGGAGCATCATGACATAGGCATTCGGGCAGAAGTCATTGGGCGTTTTGAGATATAGGTACTTGGAGGGGGCTTGCTTATAGGATTGGAGAAGGGAAAAGGCCAATAACGTAAGGTTTTTTTGTTGTTTTTTTTAATTCTCGGCGTTTGAGGGGGGTCATTTATTGGTTGCATTTAGTTTATATATTGAAACTAAACATTTGATCTACTCATATATATGGTCGAATCTCTGTGTGTAACATGTTGCAGGAAGTGATGAAGCAAATAGCGAATGCTTCTCGGATAATTGTTATCGTACGAGTGAGATTCTATCATTGGCGAGTTCTATGGTCGCAGATGAGAGCTTCGTAATAATTCTAGACGGTGCCCGCCGCAGTTGACCACCGCAAAGAAGCTGGGACCTTTTCTGCAAGACGAGCAAGGATGATCGAGGCGCAAAGTTTGCCTCTCTTCGGCAAATGAGTTTCATGAACTTGGATAGCTTCAACAAGCAAAGTTATTAGTTCGCGTTCTAGATGTGATCTTAAGGCAAACTCGCACTCGCATCCATCGCCAAGTTGATTGGTTGAGATGGGAGATCTCTTACACCAGAAACCGAGAGATATTCGGATCCTTGTATCGTTGCTCTAATCGATTATACTTTGTATCCCCCGGCAGTTCTTGATGAAACCCTCCACTTCTGAGACCGATCTTCCCGACTAACATCTGGTCAGTCAGTCCCATCTGAAATCGCTATGAAGATATCCCGAATATGGGGTTGCACAGATGAAACGAAGTCTTATCACAGCCAAACAATGCTACGGTGTAGCGGATCTTTGACCCGAATAGGACAGCTATCACATTTTGTCACATACAAAGTGTATTCTGAATGAGAAGCCCCGCATCACCATATGCGCAGAAAAGTGCTTCAAAGCAAGCAAGCAACTCGTCATGTACAATTACGGCGTCGAGACAGGGATATTGCTTTTGCCCTCCCCCCGGCCCCCCATGGAGGGTCGCTCTCCTCGGCCCACGATCCGTTTCTAGTGGGAGAAAGGGACGCGTTGGGGGGTTCAAGCACTATAACTTTAGGGGTTAAACGCCTAGGTTCCCGCGGAGGCCGGACCCCCGCCAAGGCATGTGATGGGTGCCGAGATGCGCTAAGAAATATCCAAGTACTGGCTATGCCCCGCGATATTGGATCTATGTTTAACGACGTCAAGCTCCTTTCTGCTTGGTTTTATTTAAACCACCAGCAATCGCCCTTCGAAAAAGAAGAAAAAAAATTGTAATTTGTCATTCCTTGTCGTTTTTGTCACTTGTTTCAATTACTGTTAGAAATGGCTTCTCCTTCACATATCGGGGGTCTCTCCCGTCTTCCTGCCAACTTGCGCGGCGGTATTGAGTCCGTTAAGCGCAGTAGGCATAACGTTTCTTGGCCGTTGTTGAACCTCGATCTGTAAGTCATGATGCCACTTACAATGTATCACCATGATGCGCCTTGCCATTTTGAGTGAACAATTGATGTCGCAAATACTAACAATATCTTTTTTATTAAAGATTGCGCAACGTCCTTCTCTTCCTCTTCCTCTGGCGATGGAGTCGTCGCGCATTCTGGCAACTCAGAGGTCGTGGTATCATCGGCTCCGTCATCGAGCTATACACCAACATTCGTCGCATCCTCTACGGTTACTTCCTACGAGCCCCGGGTGTGCGCGGCAAGGTCCAGCAGCAGGTTAACGAATCTCTGGCCAAGATATCCGACAAGTTGGTTCCCAAAGACCAAATTCGTTACCTGACTCTACCAAAGGAGGGCTTTTCTCATGATGTCGTACGCTCCAAGCTCGAGAACCTGGCCAACATGGACCACACACGCTGGGAGGATGGTTTTGTCTCCGGTGCTGTGTACCATGGCGAGGATGAGCTATTGGCTCTGCAGACTGAGGCGTTTGGCAAGTTCACTGTTGCCAACCCTATCCATCCCGATGTCTTCCCCGGCGTGCGCAAGATGGAAGCCGAGGTCGTGAGCATGGTCTTGAGCATGTTTCATGCTCCTCCTGGAGCAGCTGGTACATCTACCAGTGGAGGAACTGACAGTATTCTTATGGCCTGTTTGGCCGCTCGCCAAAAGGCTTATGCTGAGCGTGGAGTGACCGAGCCTGAGATGTAAGTAAAGCTCAAGCAATGCGCTATTGAAGATCAGGACTAACCAGCTGCAACAGGATTCTTCCCGAGACAGGTCACACTGCTTTCCGCAAGGCTGCTGAGTACTTTAAGATCAAGATCCGCCTCGTCGCCTGCCCTGCCCCTGAGTACCAGGTCGATGTCAACGCTGTCCGACGTCTGATCAACCCCAACACTGTTATGCTTGTCGGCTCTGCTCCCAACTTCCCCCACGGTATCATCGACGACATCTCCGCTCTGTCCAAGCTTGCTCTTCGCAAGAACCTCTGGCTCCATGTTGACTGCTGTCTGGGATCTTTCCTCGTTCCCTTCCTCGAGCGTGCTGGTTTCGAAACTCAACTCTTCGATTTCCGACTAAAGGGTGTTTCCAGTATCAGCTGTGATACTCACAAGTATGGTTTTGCGCCCAAGGGTAACTCGACTGTTCTTTACCGAACCGCCGAGCTTCGAAAGTTCCAGTACTTTGTTGCCCCTGATTGGTCCGGTGGTGTCTACGCTTCTCCCGGTCTGGCTGGTTCTCGACCTGGTGCCCTCATCGCCGGTTGCTGGGCTAGTTTGATGACCATGGGTGAGGCCGGTTATATCGATGCTTGTACCAAGATTGTGGGAACCGCTAAGAAGATCACTGAATCTATCCAGACCACCCCCGCATTGGGTGGCGAGCTCGAGATCATTGGAAAGCCGCTTGTCTCAGTCGTTGCATTCACAGCTCGCAACCTCAACGTCTACGATATTGCCGACGGCATGGGTGCCAAGGGATGGCATCTCAATGCTCTTCAGAGCCCCCCTGCCATCCACGTCGCCGTCACTCTGCCCATCACCAAGGTCTGGGAGAAGCTCATCGCCGATCTCGAAGCTGTTGTCGAGGAAGAGCGTGAGAAGGAGCGTGTTCGTCTTGTTGAGGGCAAGGGAGCACATGGTAAGGCCATGGGCGACGCTTCAGCACTGTACGGTGTCGCTGGCTCTTTGCCAAACAAGAGCGTTGTCGTTGACCTAGCGAGTGGATTCCTAGATCTGTTGTATAAGGCGTAAGTGTTTTTGGGTTACAATGGGAAAGAGAGAGGCGCAAAGCAGTAACTGTTAGGGGCTGCATTTTTTTGGTTCACGGGCGTAGGCGTTGGCGTCTAACCACATAGGACGCTTATCATGTATTGACTGACAACTGCGGGTTGTACCAAACTGGTGCTCTGAAAGGGATTATCGTTGCCGTGGTTATTTACTGTTCAGAATGAAATCGAATGGATGAACATGATCAAGTACCAATCATGTCGTTGAGGCGAATGGCGAATTCTTGATCGTGATCTGAAAGAACTTGAGCCTGTGAGGGACAACGAATAGGACAATACGTTCCTGACTATACCTGTTCCTACCTGTCTGCGTAACGCGCTTAACGTGTCAAGCATTTCTTGAAATGACAAAACCAAACATCCAGACCGCAAGTCTGTCTTCATCCTGAGCCTCGGCAATCGCGCCCAATGCTAGACGTCCGATACGAGAATCGTGGGGTCCTCTCCATATCTTCAGCATATGCCAAAACACTTGTCCGTCAGTGATTCAATGTCCAAATTCCCAAGTCCTTGGTTGGTCAGAACATCTGCCGAGCCTTGCGATCTCACTTGACTACCTACAGTATAATAACATCATATGCATCACATATGTCATCTATGTCCCACTATCTTGCTTTTTTGTGTGCTTTCTTTTCCAATAGCTGGCCCTTGCATTTCATATCGTGCAGTGTACATACATACTTACATACGTTGAATTGCCTTATGTATTTTTTATTTCGCCTCTCTCGCCTCTCTCGTCGGATCTTTATTCCCTTTCGGCCAGAAGGAATACAAACCAATAGTGTCAGGTTGTGCGTGTTCCAATTGGAAAAACCCGTTGTTTGGACGATCAACCTCGTGGACATTGCGGCCCAATGAGGAGGGGGAGCGTGGTTGAAGGGAAAAGGGTCCTTTGGTGTGGTGGGTTGGGTGAGTGACTGACTGAGTGATGAGTGAGCAAGCATTTTAGAATTTGGGGAAAATCAGGGTTTTTCTTAAAAGGTAGGGATTAGTCGAGACAGACCTAGAGCTGAGCTGTGACATGTATCTATGTACATATCAAACTCGATATCGTTTACGACGACAGAATGTATTATAGCTCTCAAGAACTTATTACCTGAACTCGTAAGGTTTTTATCAAGTTAACTCTTGTAGCGATATACCATAAATAGTAGATAATTGCCTCTTGATAATACCATGGACCGTTATAGTTGCGCCAGACATAAAAACATGTATGTCATATTGGAAGCCTGACGCCAACATGCAGGGATCTATCAAGCTGCACCTTGACCACCATCAACAACTACGCTACGCTAGGTACGCTACAGTACAGTACAGCAGTGCCCTCTCTGCTCTCTTTGCAGTCTTTCGTCTCCTTGTGAAATGCTTCAGCTCGCCCGACCAAGCAACCCAACGCAATGCACCGCACCGCACCACGATCACTTCCTATCTTGTCATCCCCGCGGTGAGACCCTTACTCGTGGTGCATTCTCTACCTACTACTGTTACCAGCGGGCCTCAGGGCTGCTGCGTAACCCATTCTCCATTACAGAGGCGATCCCTGTCTAGTTGCGGTCAAAGATGGTCCCTCTTTTGGTGTCATGTTCAAGTTTCGCTTCTGTTTAATTCTGTAGTAGTCTGATAATTTTACTTGTAGTAGTCTAGGTTCAGTAGCTAGCTGGGTAAGGTTGTTATCCGTTTCTGCATGTATAAGCCCGACATTTCGTCCCTCCTCTTCAGCCAACCCTATCTTGCCTCTGCTTTGCTCAGCTGCTCATCCTTCTTATCACTTTCTGCCCTTCCTTTCTTCTGAAGCTGCACTTGTTGTTTTAATTCTTCTTCTTCTTTGTTTCTGCTTATTCCGTCTTCTTCTGCTTCTTCTTTTGCGTTGCCCTACATTGCATTACCTCTTGGCTGCCTTTTTACATGCTGTGCTCATCCCCTCATACAAGGGAAGTAAGCTACCGTTGTGTGAGGTTACCATGCTTGCTGAACCATCGCCGTCTCCGATCTCCACGTTGGCTATGAATGGAGGAACGCATGTTGAGAGGGTGCACAGGCCGGAGACCAACAGTATTCAAATACCCCGGACCAAGACTGTCAACAAGGATGATGAATCCATTGCTTCCGGCTCAACTGCTTCGATTGATAGTCAGATGAAGAAGCGACTCAGCGTAGACATGTCGAAAGAACAGGTTGAAGATTTGGTCAGAAAGTTGACGATTGATGAGATGAAGACGAGGTGGTTTGATGAGATCTTTGAGAAAGTTAAGTCTGAGCGTAAGTTATACCACTTTTCTTCTGGAGGCTCACTTATTATGAATGGTATTGACTGAGTTTATAGTGGTCGAAGAACATTCACCAGCAAACAGTACACCCTCATCTTCAGAACCTCCCAGTCCCAAGTCAATTCCTGTCAAGCCTCCACCTTCTCAACAACCAACTCCTCAACAGCCTGTTCGGGAGAACACAAAGAAACCTGAGCCGGCAACTTCCTCAGTCGAGTCTAAGAACAAACCAAATGATCCCATATCTAGCCGCAGTTCCATCAACACCAATGGCAGCCCTTCAACATCCTTCGTCTCAGACTCTACTTCGTCCAACCACCAGCCACCGCGACCAAAGTCAGTTCCACTGCAGGCTTCGCCTCCGGCCTCGAAAGCACGACCTTCGGTACGGTTCTCAAAGTCTCCCATCATCTTGAATGAAGAACCTGAACCTCGACATGAGGCACCGCCACGTCCAGCTTCACGATCAGCAATACCTACCGATCCAGCGAAACAAGGCCCGGCACTATCTGCAGTGGACCTGAAATGGGGGCGATTATTTGATGATAGAGGCGATCCAACTGCAAGACTTGGTCAGGTTCTCCGAGGAATTGCCAATTACTTGGTAGGTTACCTCAGCATGATGATACCGTTCACCAAGCTGACTATGTGTAGATTGTCGAATACAGCCCTCGCAACTCATTGGTTGTCACACCAGAAAAGCTCATGGCATTCTATCATGAATACAAGCTTGACAATGAAACATTTCCGTTTCAGCGTATGTTCAAATTCGCCATATGAATACCACTCATCTAACCATACCAGAAATTTTTGACTGTCGACCCCACGGGGCTCTGGACAACCTCGAAACTCTGTACCAACATCTACGGTGTGAGAACCACCTCATTCAAAGACGTCCGGGTGGCATGCCTCACATCCCGTCTCTCACTCCAGCTGGTTTCGAGCGATGGATGACTTGCCAAATTCGAGCGTTCCCTGACCAAGAAGCCAAGCGATTAAATCACATCCTGGCTGACCTTCCCATCATCGCCGACGGTGCTTTCGATGACGGCAAGCCTGAACGGCTACCAAAGCAGATCTCTCGGCATCTACTCCCGGCAGCTCGACATCGTGAGACACACGATATTGTGGTGGATGCTATTGCGGGGTGGATCAAGCATACCGCGGAAAACGAGTCTGATCTCAGACGATCTTCATCTGAGGAAGTCTACAAACCCGCGCCAAAAGAAGAAAAGACAAGTCGCTACAGGCCAGATGACTATCGCGATCGAGACACTAAGTATCGTCGGGGATCTAAGGATAACCACAAACCTTCGCCGCTATCTCGATCTGCTCCTTCTTCGCATCGCTTCCCACCCCGTGCTAACTCAGACAACACTATTCGGCCCTCCACTCCAGCACCCGGGAGTTCAAGTCACAGAGCCAGAAGTCCCGTATCCAACCGCTACCGTCACTCCAACACAGCTGTCGACAGCGGCTCCAACACGGCTGATAACTACGACCTACCTTCTCCCAGCCATCGGAACAGCTATCCCAGTAGCAGTAGCAGTCGACGTAACCGGGACGACAAGTATCGGTACTCTTCAGGTCGCGATACAAAGTCACCTGTCGAAGCGGTTCCTCGGACGTTGCCTCGCAGAGACGCTGATCGTCGCTCGAGTTTGATTATTGAAGAGACTGGCAAAGACCCCAATGGGATGACTTACGATGAATACATGCGTTTGAATCCACGACCGATGCGCAACGCCGTTGTGGACGATGGAGGCCATTATAGAACTCCTTACTCTAGTGGAAGCGATGAACGCGTCCGCTGATATATACCCATTTCGTTTTCATTTATTAAGCAACATATTATTCTTGGGTGGTTTACTTTCATGTAAAAGTCTCGGAGTTCTTTGGGGGGACTTCTTTGTTTCTTCTAATTTCTTTTTTTTCTCTTGAGGCCTCTTTTTCTTGGGAAATTAACGATTTTACACGACAAATTGAGGAAATGCATGATTACGTTCTTTCTTGTTTTACGGCAATGACTTTTATTCTTGCCTGGTGTTCTTTGGTAGTGTACGATCGTACCTTGGTGTAAAACTTGGAGGCTCTAGTCATGAAATACCACGCTCGTTGCACGATGCTTTTGTGCTTTGTCCTTCCGATGATCGTTTCAGAAAGAAATGTGTTTGCTACGTTTTACAGCCACATGGTCTGACAGTATAATAGCTTTGAGATCGATATGTTTGTGGAAGTGATTACTATGTGGGCTAATGTTCAGAGAATACGGTTATGCGAAACAATGTTGTGCCCGTACTTGATGGGTGACTACTCCAGGTTCTAGGCGGAATTGTTCCTGAGGATCCACGGGCTTGAACTGGGTTGTTCCCCGAGAACCGAACAAGGGTGACGCGATATTCCTAGCATCGACCGTTGTTCGCATTGATATGGGGGAGATTGATCAACAATACGGTCAGGGATGTGATATTGAACATAGGGCTCGCTTAAAGGATCCACGTCGAGTCAATGCTGATTTGTGAACACAAAGACAGTCTATCAATTGATGCTATCTGATCAGGAAAACTCATATATCCCCTTTTTATTGTCATGCCTGCTATCATGAATAGTCGAACAGAAAAAAATGTCCGGCTGTAACAATGCGAAGAAACCAGAACTGGGTTTCAGTAGATACCGTGCCATTAAAATGTTGAGTGAGGCATTGCTGCCAAATGTAAAAACGATCGCTATGCCGTAATGCACCAGGTTTTTATGCAAGTGAGAGAGAGAAACACGAAGATGCTTGCTTCCGAAAAAGGGTATCTGATGTCGATGATTTGGGCGGCGTAATGGCAAGGTAGCATTACGACGGTTGAGACGGTAAAATATATATATATATATATGACTTGGTCATTACTTGACTGAATAGTGACGGTGATAAGAACGAATCGTATAAAAAGGATAAGCGAAACGTCGTAAAGCGTTAAGGCGCCGTGAGCGCGCAATTATAGTGAGAGATTAAATAAGTATTTCATGAGTCGTATAAGCGTTGCGCATTGCTGCTATTTTTTTTCCCCCATCGCGAAAGAACGTGAGCTCTGTCATGCTGGTGATCCAGGATATGGCGAACCGAGACTGGATAAACTGGCGATACTAGAGCGGTTGACACGTTTTCGTTTGAGGGCTTGATAATCTTTCTTGAAGGAGGTTATGCATCTTTGGAGTTCTTTGTCAGGATGTGAAGGCATTTGGATTTCGACAGCCTTGAGACAAATGCGTAGATATTGAAGTTCATCGTCGTTCTCGCGCAGCTCTTGCTCGCTGTTGGGTGTTAGTAGTCAACAGTGGTGATGAAACGACAAACTTACAGATGAGATATGCGATTTTGAAGAAAGATGATGCGCTGAGCAGCACGCTCGGCGCGCTCAATGAGAAGGCCTTGGATGTGCTGCGAGATTGTAAGTACATAAACGGGGCAAAGTGAGAATTTTCGCATACATCAGACTCTTCTTGACGAGCTTTGAGGTTGTCAACGAGCTGAGACATCTCTTCGTTGAGCTGTGTAACTTCTTGGATGACCTTCTTCGCCTGTGCTACCGTCATGCCCAGGTTTGGTGGGGGGTCGGGCTCTGGCGTCGGTTCTGGCTCGGGATCCCTTCTAATAGATGCGCCCAAGTCTGAGAACCGTGTCTTAAAGGCCGAACCTGGGGTACTGAAGATGGATTCGCCAGGGCTGTACATATCCAGGCTCACGGGCCGTCTGATGTTGGGTCGCGGTGATGGTGTTGATGGCACAGAAAATGAGACAGTCTTCTTAAGCATCTTCGTCCCTTCCAGCTGATCCAGTTGCGCAGTAAGAATGTCGACGCCACTATCGTCGAGGAGGTCATCTTCACCAGAGGTAAGCTCGTGGGCTAGCTGGCTTAACCTTTGCGCCAAAACATCGCGACTATTTCGTGGTCGATTATTTCGGCGCACTGAAGGAGAAGAATTGCGGGATGAGTCGTTTATGGAAGATAATCTCGAATGCCCGGACTGCTCTCTCTTATGAGGGCTCACACGGCCGGTGGAGAATCCAAGACTCGAAGCCACACTCGGGCTAGACAATAATGAGGGCGTCCTCAGACCTGGAATGTCTTGGTCGTCGTGGTATCGGTCTCGAAATTCATTGCGGTAGTTGCTCTCGAAGCTTCCATATGAGAAATATCCGGGGGCTGGCGTTGTGGCGTTGGAGGATGAATTTGATAGAGGCTGTTTGCGATTCGGCGTCTCGAAGATAAACTGCTGGTCCGAGACTGCAGACGCGGCATCGGCCTCAGCTGCGGCGATTGCAGCAGCGGGATCCTCGTCAATGGCGGCGAGGTCCATGGTAATTTGTTGTATTCTTAATTTTGTTTTCCTTTGCTTTGTTGATGATGTTTTTCCCCCTTCGATTTGGGACTGCGGGTAAGGCGGGTAACAGCACACAGTAGGTAGGTAGGTAGTACCAGAAAACAGACGCGCGCAAATACAAAAAACGTTCGAGACAAGCCTCCAACGTTTTTCGAGTAAAGTACCTCTTACGCGCTCTTAAGAGAAGCCGCCTAAATAAATGAGCACCACCCGACCGACGTGTTCAAGAGTGGAGCAAAAAGGGATCCCAGCTTCGTTCGCTTCACCGACTTCCCTGGGCCCTGGGAGGCTGCTCGGCCACGTCCACCAACCAGCAAAGAAAAATTAAAAGGCCCCGCGTGGGCCGCAGCGCAGGGAGGAGCCAGCCTGACCTGACCTGGCCTGGTCTGGAAGAAAAAAGGGGGGCGGAAGGAAGGAGAAGCGAAATATGATTCTCGTGAGAGCTACGAAAGAGGTAAATTGTCAATAAAATCGTCAGTATCGATAGAAGCCACCAAATCTGGTTGCTCTTTCAACCCGACGCCGGCCGCTTCTTAGAACTTTGTCCGAGTAAGGTAGCAGTCCATCCATCCATCAATAGGTACAGTAGCTTCCGTCGAGGCGGGGAAATTGTGGCCATTGGATGCCCATTGAAAGGATGACATTAACGAGACGGGAGATGGTATTTGGACCCATATTTAATCTGATCCAATAAAGTAACATGGAAAAGCAAGATACGACGTCATGCTTTCTTTCTTTCTTTGCTTGTTGGCTTGCTTGCGCTTGACCTTCACGTGTTGGCATTTCTTACAGCTCAGCTTCTAAACGCCCAACTTCATGTACGATTGAGTTGTCAACTTCCTAGTGCTGTGTTAGCCACAAAGTGAGGTGTTTTATGTCTCTGTTGCTGGGCAGCAATGTTACCTCTGTCTCTCAAGCAAGACAAAGTTGGTTCTTGGTAAGATCACGTGATTGGGGGAGAATAGAGTCATCCATACCTATTCCGAATGTCGGATGACAACGCATAGCATTTGAGCTTGCGCAAATTCTCGAATAATCCGTATGTGGGCGAGTTCCAAACTGCAAGGGTTTCGTTTCCTTGAAACTGTCCAAGACACTCCCAGGGCTCTTTGGGTACCCTATAGTTCGTTGATTTTGTGTTCTGTGTTGGCACCCGATTGTACCTTAATGTCTCACCATATTGTACGTACATGAAGTGCATGCATGAACTCACGATATCGACCTGAGAGCTGACTCAACCATGCCCAAATACTACAGTACAGATATGATATAACATGACCTGATATTATCGTCAACTTATCAAGCAGCTAGTCCGTGTCCTCGATGGCGTGCCTGTGCTGAGGTGTGGGGTAGTTAGTCGACTTGTGAAGGTTGATCTCCCCATACCAAGTTGGGTTCAAAGTCTGGGGAACTCGTGTGCTTGCTGCAGACGACTTGGCCGAGATAAGAAGAGACTGCAGTAAATCGAGATTCTACGTAGTATACGTGTGCCGAGTTTTCTTCTTCGGCAAATCAACTAAGAACTCTACAATGTGACAAAGACTCTTGTGATCACGATTCACATCAATGTCAGATCAGGATTGACGTATTATCACTTTCAAGCCATAATCACTGAGAACGGCAGATGTCCTTCGCTAAGTTATCGAATAAGCAACCTTGTTTCTTAAAAGAACATCTGTCACATCAGCATTAACGGTTTTCCACAGTACAAACCCAAAATCTAGGCCGAGGTCTATCGCCTTGACGAGGCGAGAAACGCTACAGCATCACTATAATCCAGTAAGATTCTGCATATAGTGGTCAGTTGTTTATGCAAATTCAATCCCGTGGCCTGACATACCGAATTCCTTCCACCGAGCTGAGAAATCCGTGCCCCGACATTGGAGCTCGGAGACCGGCGGTGATGAGGGGGGACCATTAGTGACAGCCCGGGATCTAGCTACAAAGAGCTGTGACTGATTCAACGTTATGATCAAGATAGTAGGCACTCTCTATGCTTCAAAAACTTCAACATAATTCAAATATTCACTCAATTCCAATATTCAGTCCTCGTGACCTCCCGTTACCCCGTAGTCTACTTCCCCAGAAAGTTGTCCTGCTCCATGTCTCCGTGGTTGAATCTTTTCCATCATGTGCCTGCAACTACTAACCTACCTATAGTCTACCCCTCTGCTCTAAATACTTCCCCATACTCGATCCCACATGTGCCAAAAGCCAAGCACAGATATGTAATAGCAATTGGATCGTCTTACCTCCACTAGAATGACGTTTTTTACCTGTATCTGACTCTGTACCTTTCCCCAGAAGAATCATTTAGGTCCTCATCAAACGCTGGACTCTTCCCGAGCAGTTCCGTGCCTTTGACCTCTAATTCTAGTCCCCCGTCTTCTTCCATTGTCTACTGCTCCCCTCCGATTTATTCCATTTCCATGTGCGCGTCTCATTTAGTCTCACGCGACACTGTTTTAAAAAAGTATTGATTGTTCGTTGTTGAAGCACGAGACGGCCAGTACTGTATCGTACCTACTGTAAACTCACGTACCTCGGCTTCTCCCGCTATTCGCACGCCTCTCATCCGTCTCCATATTCCATCTCCATCTACATACGCGGGGCCGCCATCATTGATACGGTACCCTTACCACACTCTCTCCGAATCCCCGACCAACCTCACCTCATCCTTCCTTTAACTTCTCTTCTCTCCGCGTCAATTCTCCTCTGACGATACAGTCGCTCGACTCTGCTCGTCTTGATTGACTTTTCAATGACGACGCCGTGAGCTTCTCCACCATCTACAACTCCCTCGGACGCTCTTCCGCAGCTGGATCCCGGTCTCTCCCTCCGTCCGTCCGAGCTGCCTCGTCCGAGTCCGATTCCTTTTTCTCTACAACATCGTCACGCTCGGCAACTTTGCTTTTTGTTCTCTGATTCGACCCACGTCTGCCCATCATGTCGTGGAGAGCTTCAGAGCGTCTGATGGATACGATCCGTCACTATGCTCGCTTTCCCGCCACCGGCGTCAGCTTGCGCCAGATGGTCCAGTTCGGCGAGAAACCTTCAGTTGGTATGTTACTGCTTGTGCTTGAGTACATTGGGGACGATTATTGACTTTGACTGCTTCAAGGCACCCTATTCCGAGCTTCTCAATTCTTAGCCGAGGAGCTTCCCATCCGTCTAGCTCATCGCGTACAAGAGCTCGACGAACTTCCAGATGGTCTCAATGAGATGCCATCGGTTATCAAGGTCAAAGATTGGTACGCCCAATCCTTCGAGGTATGTGTCATCCAAGCCGATTGTTCAAGGACGCCAAGCTAACTCGGTCTCTAGGAAATCACACAGCTACCTCGGCCAGAACTACCCTCGGATATAAAAAGTCGTCTCATGAAACCCAGCAAAGCTATCGGTCGCAACGCTTTCCGTTTACCTGCCGCAACCCCCAATCCCTCTATTGATGAGGGCGAGTCCGACGGTTGGGGCGGTCTCCAGAATGGCAATGGCAAGAATAAGGGCGTCACGCGCCGATACTTCGCTGTTGTTGACGACTCAAGTGACTGGCCTGCCGATCTTCACCTCTACAATCAACGTTTTGCTCAGACTCTACACCACATCAAGCGCCGTCACGATGGTGTCGTTACCACTATGGCTCAGGGCATCCTCGAATACAAGCGCCGTCGCCAGCGCATGCAAATCGATAGTACCATCCAATCGTTCCTCGACCGCTTCTACATGTCTCGTATCGGTATCCGTATGCTCATCGGTCAACACATTGCGTTGACCGACCAGAGTCATCATCGCGACCCCACCTACGTCGGTATCATCTGTACAAAGACCAATGTCCAGGATCTAGCCCAAGAAGCCATTGAGAACGCCCGATTCGTCTGCGAGGATCATTACGGTCTCTTTGAAGCACCCAAGGTCCAACTCGTCTGCAACCCCAACCTCAACTTTATGTACGTCCCCGGCCATCTGTCTCATATGCTCTTCGAGACCCTCAAGAACTCGCTGCGCGCCGTTGTCGAGACCCACGGCATGGAGAAGCAGGCGTTCCCCGTTACAAAGGTTATTGTCGCTGAGGGCAAAGAGGACATCACTATTAAGATTTCCGATGAGGGTGGCGGTATTCCTCGAAGCGCCATTCCTCTCGTCTGGACTTACATGTACACCACTGTCGACCGCACACCCAGCTTAGATCCCGATTTCGATAAGAGCGATTTCAAGGCCCCAATGGCTGGTTTTGGTTACGGATTGCCTATCTCACGTTTATACGCTCGCTACTTTGGTGGTGACTTGAAACTCATCAGCATGGAAGGGTAAGTTTTTACTTAACATTTACAGAACTTCAAGTACCTCTGACAACATGGAACAAATTCGTGATTAACGCTTTTCCCTACACAGATATGGAACCGACGTCTACCTTCACCTCAACCGTCTATCCTCTTCCTCCGAACCTCTCCAATAGCAATCACTTAGCGCCGGCGCACAGAACATTCAGGTTCCTCCCTGGGTTCTCCGCAAACGACTACAGAGCCGAAACCGAGAGATATCGGAACGGAAACAGGTGGGCGACGCCGAAGCGGTGGTCAACGCGCCTCCACGAAGCAACTATAACAGTCCACAGGAAGTCTAATGGGTTTTTTTTTCTTACACAAAGGGAATCATTGTCGCCCGCGGAAGAGCCGTGCGCCGGAGCAAGACAGAGTCGAAAATATATCGTGATGCCACTATATCATCAGCAACTATTGCGAGAAATAAGAACAGGAGGAGGAGGAAGAAGAAGAAGAAGAAGAAGAAGGAGATAAAGAACCACTACTACAACTACAACATGCCCACAAGGCTGACGACGATATGCCCAGAGGAATATCACGCCAACAGAAACGCACAGGAAAGTTGGATATTTGAAAGAGGAGGAAGGAGGCTACTCGAATCGGAGGACGAAGATCCCTATGCGCAGGAGCGCAACACTACGTGGTTTACACGGCCAGCAGGGTCAATGTCCAGTTTGAGAACCAATGTTGAGAACTTATGCGGCCTAACGAAGCGTGCCGTCGCACGCATGTTTGGACAATGAACGTTATGCTGCGACATGGTTATTATATTATTCTAGTTCAGTCTTCTCCCTCACTGAAAGGGAGGCAAGACGTACATCGTTTTCTTGTAACGAGGGGGGCACATTGTATATGATGCATTGGATACGAACGGAAAGGGGATGAAGCTCGAAGAGATGGACGGCTGTCTTTGCTGGCAGACCATGTAAGCATGTATATGGAACACAAAATACTTCTACGGGAGTCTTGGTCATGGGTAGGAAATATCATTGCATATTGTTTTTTCTGGATTACGTTTAAGCCTGCGGTATGAAGTCTGACTGGCATTCATACACCCCAGTGGCCAACTTACGTTGAGCAGCATTTCCGAGACAATGGTCCCTGTGTGGTAACGCCTAGGCGAGTCGGGGAATTATCCGCACATTACCTTAACTATAACATTATACTAAAGCATAGGATGATACAAGACTTTGGGATAACTTCAGGCGGCTTAGCAGAGATTTCAGGCTATTATTCACTAACTACTAGACTACTGTGTCTGATCAACTACCTTCATCTTCTTCTCAGGGGCGTCTGCCTCGACGCTGTTCATCATCACCCTCCACCTACTCTCTGCGTGCCAGACCAGGTCCCAGCATTCGCACTTGATGCTGGATCTCAGCTTGAGAAAATCGAAGCTACGTTATGAGTTAGTCAATGACCCTGAAGCTGGATCCAATATGCTTACCTCGCTAGCCTTAGGCCACTTGCTGCCACCACGAGTCTGGGGCACTGGGGCAGGAGGGATGTCGTCCCAGTCGCCAATGACGTTGGAGTCCTGCTCAGTCTCTCCAGATGCGACCGAAGCGGAGCTAGAAGCAACAGTTGGATCTTTGGTGGCCTTGTATCGAAGACCTTTGGAGTCCCATGCGTTGTAGTTGATTCTTTTGGAGGCGGCAATCTCCTCCTTCTCCTTTCGAAGGGTCGTGGCCGTAGAAAGGCTACCGGTGGTGCTTCCCTCGGGTCCGGTGGTGCTATCTTCGCTGCTCTGCTCTGGCTTCTTCTTGTGGCGAAGGTGAGGAGGGAGTTGCTTGCTGACGCTTTGAGCGCTTGCCATACCCTTGGAGCTTTCGGAAATAGTGTCAGTATTGATTGCCATCTTCTCCATGTGGGACGACAAGGCACCCTGCAGCTGAGGTGGCCCATTGGGGACGCGACCTCGTAGGTGAGGAGGAACAATGTTGATGCGGCTGGAGGTGGTTGACATGGTTTCGTTGACGACGCTGGAGGTCTCCGAGTATGATGGTTCAGCTACTCGAGCCGAGGATGCCGAGGTGCCAACAACCTGCGAGAATGCTTTGTTGACCGACTCTGTTGGCTGCAGACCAAGTGCTTCAGGTCCGGTGATAGGTGCCTACATTATGTCAGTACCTGATACTCTATTCAGTGCTATATGACTTACTCCACGGATCTCACCAGGCTGGAAGAAGTCGGAAGTGTGCAGTGGCTCCTCCCACAAATGGAGTTTCGCTTCCTCGATGGAGGTATGCCCAGTGGCTAGAGGAATAGGCGTGACACCGTACTCTTGCGCCGTGTCCCAAGCCACGCATTGGGTGCAGCGCTATGGTATGTCAGTTGAAGGTCTCATCCTTGCTACGTTACCTAGGCACATACCGGGTCATCGGACTTGCGTTCATTGTTGGAATATTCTTCAATGGGCCTGGTTCTGTCACAGACACAACAGGTGATCTCGCTGCGGACTGACTGGCTGTGCTCCTTGCAGATCATGCCCGAGTTACCATGATTGTTGTGTCTGGCGCGCTTGTGCTGGCTCTTGTAGAAGTCGTCGAGATCTTTCCACTCGCCACCAACAGCGCAACGATACTTGTTGGCGTTACCCATCATGACTGATAGGGGATGGCACTTGTGTGTGGTGGAAGTTGTGTGATAGAGTTGAGATGAAGGTGCGCTGTTGTGATTTGGAGTTATTTGTAGGCAGGTACTTGGTCAGGAGGCAGTGATTCACAGCCTGTCACCTAGGCTACCGATAACCCACTTGTGCCTGCACTTTTCTATTGTTTGCAGAAAATGTTTGCCCTGTTCGTTATGTTGATTGCGGCTGCCTGATTGATTCAATAGATAGGCGTTCTCAGCAGGGACGGTGTTAGGTAGCTCCAACTATGACGGGACACTGCTTCAGTGCGAGGAAAGGTGCATCTAAGTATCAGGGAGAACTCGTCTGGGATACTATAATCAACATACCTACTGTATCCCACTTGTTTTAATGATATTCAATAACGAGATGGCAAGGACTATAGATGTCTTGGGGATTTGAATGAGACAAATATCTCTGATCTCTGGATAGGAGAACCACAACTTTGGCATTGAGGATACGAAATAATTCAATATCTTTAAGGTAGTTCCAACTGGACTGTTGATTTCACATTTCTTGAGTCGCAGACTTATGTTTCAAGTTCTCTCCATTCCCTTGAGTGGAAAGGGGGCGGCTCCTCGATGTACTAATGATATACCTACCTGCTACACTGCAGTAATGGACGATATGAACTGTACAAGCAGACGAAGAAATGCTCTTTAATTATATGGACTTGGTTAAATAATTTACTCTATCCATCCGTATAAAACCTATGGCTTACAGAGATTTCTAGCAGACTTACTTGGGTTGCTTCTTATTCAACCCAGCTTTTTTTAAAGTTCTGCCTTAAATCTCAATAAAGTTATCCTCTGTATTTCTTCTCTTCAAAAGCATCATAATCTAATGCTTGCCTAATAACCTAGAATAGCTTTTTTCACTAAAGCTAATAGTGATAAAAATGCCCTAACTTAAGCTTTCGAATTATTTACAAAATGCCTGCCTTCCTGCTTCCTTACTCTCTTAAAACCTCTCCTCTTTCTATCACCAATAAAGAAATACTCAAAAACTGCAAAGCTACTACCTCAAGATACCTATCAGTCCACAACTACAATAAACCATCGGCGGCCCTCTTTAGAAGGGGGTTACCCTCCGTCTACTTAACTTCTTATTCAACAGTGTTTGTATGCATCATCCCGTTTGTATCGATCCCTTGACACTCGACCTTACTATGAATGCACATTTCCGATGACGATGTTCAGCCACTTATTTCTTTTGTAAAAACTGTCATATTTATACGTGCATTAGCCTGAAGGCCTCTGCGCTCGATTATCTGAGTCGCATCTAAGCATACTTGTGCTGATCTCGTTGTAGGTGGATGAGGCTCAACCTGGCCCGCACGCGATGCTCATCTAGCACATGGCAATTTTCAACAACATCCTTTCCACTGCGTACTGTCGATACCTCTCTTGGCCTTGTCCTAGGAAGAAACAGCCTTATGCATGTCGTTTCTCTATTCAAACACCCTCCTTGCGCGGCACAGACTGCTAGCGAGAAACCTGGCCTCTTCCGACATTTTCACCGCCATCTACCCTACAGAATCATGAATTGAAGTCTTCACCGCTCGGGCGGAACCTCACATAGCGCTGAGCTAACTCGATGCCGAACCCCAGACGATCGATCACCTGCTGGCATGATAACCAAGTCGGCGATTCGAAACTACTCTGACCACCATGAGGCTTTGCGTCGCATGTCTGTACTGCATTATCTCGATGACTGCATCTGCTCAGGTCAACCAGTGTACCACGCTTAATATGCGCACGACTGGCTTCGATATCTTCGGGCTCCGAGCTTGTCTGTACTCGCCGCAGGGCTGCAAGACACTGCATGAAGACTACAGAATCTGCCAGACCGCAAGGGCAGCTTCCTGCAACTACCCTGCGCCTCTCAGAATGCTATTGGTCTTGATCGCGTGGCTGAACGAGCAGACTCTGCAAGTGACCGCCGTAGCCGATGAGCAAGCATCAATCTTTTACTGTACATGCTGGGGTCATGCCATGTTGCTGCAGTGATGTTGGAGAAGACGTGTCAAGCGACTGTGATCTCCGCAGACTATTCGTTGCTAACGGCCTATCTTACGGTAGAGCAGGTATCCATCACCAGCTTACCCTGGGCGAACGGCCCATCTACGACGGGGTAGCAAGCTTCACTTTTATGATCGCGAAATCCACCGGCGATATGCTGGCCATAGAGTAACAGCAAGACAAGGTCAGGCCTAGTCCACAAGAAGATGCCCTTTACCGATAAGGGTGTGAGGTCTTCCAGATCGAGTCCAGCCCATACTCATCTTGGCCACGAGATCTGGGGTAGGCTGCCTTTTGACTTGCGCTTCTGCAAGCCTCAGCAATAGGTTTGAGCTAGAAGTCCAAAACGGCGTGACATGATTACCCAGCGTCATTGAGAAAAGCAAGACATTGGGGAGTTTTCTTTTCTTTTGCAACGAAGCAAGAACTGCCAACAACTAGACTACCCTTTGCGACACGCAGATTCTCTGGCGACAATCATCAGCCCGCGTAATGCAGCTTGGTCCCTGGATCCGTGCTCCAAGATAAGCTGTATCTCTCCACCGAGCGAGCGAGCATCAGTTGCGAGGAGCATCATTGGGCCCAGTAACTGATCCTCGCGATTTTCGAAAGAAAACAAAATAGATCGACATACATACATATCGCGTTGTCGCGTCCAATGGTCGTCCATGACTTCACCACGAACGATGCCACCGTGACAGGTGATCCAAGCGGGCTAAGATCGGCTACCATAGCTCTCGGGATACTGTACATACCAGCTTAACACTTCCAAGGTGAACAGACATCGCCACATTCGCACAAAGTACACGTAAAGAAAATGCCTGCCTCGCTTTTGAACCTGGCCAATACGGAAGTGCCAGCTCAGGTTCCGGCTGGCGGAGCAGCACATCAACAATGGTCCCTAGAGAAACGGAACACGTCAAAAAGACCCGACAATGCGGTGACAGGGCAATGGATCCAGCCAGTCTGGAGCATTAACAACAAGCATTATTACAAACTTCTTTCTAATGCAAAAACAGTTTTGTTGAAAACTCTGCCCTGAGCATTACTGAAAGACCGCACCACCGGTATGCTGCTGATTAGCCAGAGAAAACCCTAAATTAATGGGTTCCTAGATTAGATTCTCAGACAGTCTACATACAGTACAGATAGCCTGAGTTTACAACTTTACCATCGACGGTGCGGTTGGACAGCACGCTAAAGAAAAGCCAACGGGCTCGAGGCTACGGTGGAGCAACACGGGGCGTCCCATCGGGAAGAACCCTTTCGACGGCTGCACTCCACAAATGTCAGTTGAAAAAAGTTAGGTCGACACAGAGTTGAGTTGGCTTGCTCTCAAGGCTGGGCTGGCGACTGTCTAGGTTAGACCAGGCCTGGCTTTCACAGAAGCGAGGTGGCAGGGAAAAAAAAGTGAAAACGAAAAGTGAGGCATTCCGGCCACACTAGACGAGGGCTGTGAATACGAATACCAACAGGCATTACCATTACTCGTGTGGCGCAGACAGGGCCGATCACGATCTTTAAAGCCAATTGAGTTGAGACAGTGAGTAATGATTGCTGTCAGCACAGCAAAGTTAAAAAGGTAAAAAACGGTTTCGTGGCAGCCGAAAGAGATGATGTGAGCCGAGCCACCCCAAACAGGCACAACTCAAGTCGATGGTAGCCTGTAGGAAAAGAACAGTGCAATGACGACAATGTTTGAGCTGAATCGAATGGGATCGAGGCACACTCTTTCAGACACGGCACGGCACGTCTGTCTGAACCAGGTACGGCCCTGAGTAGGAAACTGTACCATGATGTCGTTGGATGTGAGCCCGTCAGTTGAATGTTGACCAGAAACCGGTCACGACTGCCCTTCGCGTCAAAAAGAAACCACCTTGTCAATCAATGTCTGGCTTTCACCCGCCAGCCCAGCCTCCATCTGTGCGTGCCGCGTTTCGGCGCCTAGGGCCATCATGCAGGCCATTTGCTGCGACAGGTCATCTGTAGGGTCAGGCACCGAATATAGCGATAATGATCGCTTCAGTTACCACTATAGGTCCCTCAAAAGGTCGCCTGGAATAGCGTGAACGGGCCTGTGAGAGATCTTAGACGCGGGTTCGCTCGCATCATCTACTATCTGTGCATATATGGTCGCTCAGTGACAGACGTGTTGTACAGGGAACTCCTGGGCAGCCTTGGGCAGTGACGGGCTCTCATTGATGGTTTGGAGGACTGGGTAGGAAAATGCAGGGACAATGGCATCAGAGTTCACCCCGCCTGCGCTGACTCGAAACGCTGGCGAGCCGGTCCCTCATCCCAACGTTATCTGCCCGGCCACCGCAGGCGGCTGCATGATTCGAGGCTTGGTGACAGGCACGGCGGCTCCTCAGGTCTCGCCGCGTTTCATGCCGCAAATACTACCTGTTTGAACAAGAGACAACTTCAAGGGAGTTTCTCATCTATCACTTTGTGTGAGATAACAACGAAAAAGCAACGAGAGGGGAGATGGAGGGGAGGGTCACGGGCAATCTCAACGACAATCAAGGAACGCGACAATCACCAGAGCTGCACGGCGCTGCGAGATGGATCGACGTCTAGGCTAGGTAGGTCGTCGACGGTCTTCCACTCTGCTGGGCCGGGATAGCCTTTCCTTCGAGAAGGTCTGGTAGATTTTTCCGCGACACCGGGCAACCCGGGAATGCTACCGTACGGTATCATAGTGTCCAGGCTTGTCCGTGATTCTGTCGCAGGCAATCTCCGTTCCCCGGGCGTGTGTCCTTTGCACTGGGTCGATGATCCTGCGGCATCGTGGCAGGCGAGTCCAGGATCGGAAAACGTGCCCCGAGGAGGATAGAGCAGTTAGGTGCACGGTACAGTTAGTCGTTGCTATTCACGAGCGAGCGACTGAACGGGTCGACGTCCAGGGTTTCAGAGACGATCAGGCCAGGTACCTGGATGTTTGGTACCTGCAGCAGCTCTCTTGAAAGTACCGAATGAACGGAAGGGCATCCACCCATAATCAGGCATAAAAAGATGTTTGGTAATTAACGAGCAGCCTACTAGCCCAGCCCAGGCAATGTGAAGTGAAGTGAAATTGACCTGGGGCCCTCCATGTCGAGTACATGTACACGGTCCGGCGGCTGGCCCCTGGCAGCGGCCCCACACCCCGGACGGTTGGCTCGAAGACTGGTGGATTGGAGGCTGGTTTGGTTGGTGTAGCCATAATTAATTACTGTCCATAATAATGAGCCCTGCAGAGTAGGCTCTCACAAAGCCCTATAGAGGAACAATCTCGCATGGGTAAAGGAAAATTCAGACCTTCTCAAATCCTGGATCGAACAATCTAGGGCAGTCTCCGTATCCGTACTTTGGAGATTCTTATGCCGACGAGACAATATTACCAGATCGAACATGACCCTGTTGCTGTTGCTGATAGCAATGATGATTTGTGATAATGTACCAGCTTCCACATGACGTTACATTGCCCATAAACCTGCTTACAAGCTGAAGCACGATGACACCATGTTGCTGTATGCACAGTATCGATCTGCCTGTATCTGAGAGTACAGTAAGTGACTTGGAGTGAGTCTCCAGGAACCACTTTAGGGCTCATGAGTCTATCCGCCATGATCGACTTATGAAAGCAGGGACAGTGCCTTCAGCTCAACGGTTACCAGACTTTGTGGCGTCTTATGCTCCAGTTATGCCCTGAATGGCGTTGCATAATTCGTGCACTACAAACGGACTTGTACACGTGTGTGACAAGGGTCTGCCCGCATGTTTCGGAACAAGCTCGTCCTTGTTTCCATCAAAGGCTTCAAACTGCCCGTTGCTTGCCCTTTCGTCACAGCTTTGTAAGTTGTAAAGCAATGATTCCCAAGCAGGTTAACTTCGTCCCTCCAAGTGTTTCGTCACTTGAATGCTCAATGCCCCTCGTTGACATCCCCCTCCTGGTCCCCTCCCCCTTTTCCATCTATTCTATTCCCCTGGAAGCATAATCCAGAGGGCACGTCCCGACAGAAGGAAAAGCGTCAAAGCTAGACAGGTTGTTTGATTAATGCCCCGGCCGCTGGAAGACGGCCTCCGCACGTACCAATTAGCCCACGAGGGCCCTGAACAGAGCACCCAAGGTTAAGTTGGAGGGATGAACGAGGGGCAGGTCGAGAGGCCAATTCATGCGACCCCGAGACAGTACCAGGACACTCCGAGGCTCTTGCAGATGGAATTTGACGAGCGCCACGCGAATGAGCCAGAGATTGTTCAGTCCACATGAGCAAAGATAAGATTTGACGTTTCGCTTCGAAAATCTATATGGGCTCGCCGTAGCCCTCACCATCCATAGATAGGCGATTGTGACAGTAGACGTAGACCAGTCTTTCAGTGCTGTACAAAAAGGTCTGTGGCGCGAGGCCACGAGAACTGACCGAGGCTGAGGCGGCAGTGCAGCGCGTGTAGTGAGCGTGAACGCGTCTGACAAAGAGTACAGGACGCGTCTGGCGTAGGACTGATGTCCAATCTTAGCATATGTCCAATCTTAGCATTTTGCTTGGCTCATCAAAGCTAAACTTCACCAAAGAGCATCGCCAATTAACGCCGCATTGTGATATCAAAATCTATCACCCGTAGTAGTATTATTTGTTGAGCGCCTTTGGCGATCCAATACGAAAGGCATGGAAGTGGTGGTCATGGGAGACAAGACAGGTTGAATTGCTCATCTCCTAGACCCTGCGCGCCTATCACAAGCTCCACGCCTGGTAGAACGTTGTGAGCACCCGATTTGCGCCCAAATTGCGACAATTTGCAACGCGGAGAGCTATGCCCGAAAAGAGGTTGTTAAAACATAGGGAAATAGAGGCGGGCCTGTTGGTGCTCGCGAGATTGGGATTGGTTTTGCAGGTTGGGCACTAGGAACTTCGTCGCTCTGCTCCCCGTACCTACCATGAACGGAATAGATAGCTCGCAAGTCCCAAAAGGTTCCAATAGGCAAATGGTCATCTCTCTGCGACACCGTCATCGCCGGTGGTCGCTCTTTGTTAACGGGCCAAAAAATCCTGGGAAGGTTCTAGGGGATCCAGGGGAGCTTTCCCGCGGCGACCCTAGGTCGTTTCTTGAGTTTCGTCCCCAATTGTTCTGTCATCCTATTCAACCAGGCTGCGAGAAGGTGATTTCCATTTATCTGGGACCGCTGGGGACCGACCCTTATTTCCAAGAGCCGACGGGCTCAAGTTGGAGGTTAAAATCTCCCGTGATATATCACGACTCATTGCTATTCGTTGTCTTCCACTTGGGAAACCGGGCATTCTAGCCCATACCAGCGAGTAGCCAGTCCCGTCAGAGTTGTGAGGGCCACACGACACCATGAAAATAGACCCTCTGACCCTCCCTGGGGACTCTTCGATTGCTCCATTCCCAAAACCTTGCACACCCTTTGAATATTTGGCTGTTGCTTGTGTATCCCAGTCTTCATTCCTTGGTTGTCTGGGACATTTGATATTCCTACCAGAGCGTCGGAATTCCCTGTACCACAGATTCGCGCCGATTTGATCATAAGTCTGCTTGAGAACTTTTCTCCCTTGGCAATATGTGGGTAGAAAGAAATGCTTGCTGGAGATTATTTGGCGACTGGACGATTATCGTGAACTCTGTACAGTACTTTGGGTTTGTGCTTGAGATCAAATCAAAGCGAAGTATCTGCACCGCATGCCGTGACTCGAACTAAGTTCTCAAGGCTTGCTTAGCTGGGCTTCTGAGAGACTCTCGTCTGTTCCCTGACAATACAGCAACTGCTACTGCTGCTGTAGGCTACCTACTGTCTACTGTCCACTGTGCTGGACTATGCTTTGCTCTGGTCGTAGGGTCCCATCTCTAACCTTTCAGGCGTAAAAGTGACCACCGGAGCGCGGGTACGTACCCCCATCTTGGCAATTCAAGCCTGAACCGAAGGTGTCGCTGCTGTTGTTCTGTGCTGGGTTTCCATTTCTTCGACAGGGGCATCTAAAGTGGGAAGCCCAATGTTGTAGAGTGACATGATATGTAAAAAAAGCTAACATGTATTGACGGCATGGTTACCTTTTCCACCAGCTACATCACTATAGAGAAAAGGTTTCTGCAAGGTCCCGGCCGTGGATTGCAAGTACTTGGACTTGGACTCCTTATCCCGTCCCATGTTATCCCATCCCAACCCATCCTGGACGAGTCTCCATTGCTTCTTTTTCCATGGCTTCCCTGCACCTGAACAGTAAACTCCACCGGCCGAAGCTAGCTGGCTGTTGCTGTTGACGGATACCGCGACACGCCCATGTTGCTCTCGCACACCCCGTCTCGTCTCACTCACGACGCCTCTGCACAGGTTCTCTGGCTTCTGAATTTTGGTTCTTTTTGGGTTCTTCTGGGGGGAGTTACTGGTCTCTCTCCCCATGGGTTCTACCACACCAATCGTTCGCTGTTGAGTCTTTTCGCTCAGCTCACCTGCATTAAACCATCATCTTCCCCTCACTTACTTGATCGCGAGAAACAATAACAATGCCTGTTGACGTCGCTTGAACAATCGCCGACTGTCCATACAACGCCCAGCGCATCGCATTGATCACACTGCACTAAAGTTGGAGCGGGAAGCTGTTCGCTGGGGCCTCTTCGCAGAGCAGCCGGCTACCTCACCTTACTCACTAGTGGCCTGAGGATCCTGCCCCGATCGGCAGGTTGAAGCCACTCCCCCCCCTGGCCCTTGGCCCTGGGCAAGAGCTTTCCCTCTCCTTTTCGTTAATATCGACCCTATCCACTTCTGCAATCACCCTCACTTCAGTCACTCCTTTTGCTCTTCTGGAACCTGGACCCTCTGGGACGATCTCATCTCCTTGATTGACGTTTATTCTCATCGTCGTCTTGAATAATTCTCCCCATTTACATCCCCTCTTTCTCGACCTCCCATTGTTCTGTTCAGTCCATCGTTACTTCACTTCATTCATCCATTCAAACTACCGCCACTATCCCCTCCTCCCATTAAACATACAGCAGAGGAAATTAGCTACCCAGTCTATCGCTATACAATCGCTCTGCACTCTAGCACACGCACACCCTTTGGTCCTTCATACGCCGTTCTCAACAGCAACCTTACCGATCTGAATGCTCCGATAAATCGATTTCTAGCTCTTTGATAGAGCTTATCGTCTTTGGCCTGGATTAGGTATATTCTACGTCGCTGGCCAACATCGAAAACCCGACTCCTCGCGTGTCACACTGCATCTAGACAATAGACTGTCTCGATCATAACTCGACATGATGACTGTACCAAACGATTTGACCCATCGGGGTTCAAACGGTCAACAGCTTTCCCTGGAGGACCGATTTGAAGTATTGAAGGAAATTGGTGATGGTAGCTTCGGTAGCGTCGTTCTGGGTAGAGTCCGGACGGCTGGTGCCAATGTTGCTCGCCGAGGCACAGTGGTAAGTCGATACGATGTGTACCCTCTTGTGTGACAGCTGCTAACTCGACCCAGGTTGCTATCAAGACTATGAAGAAGACCTTTGAGTCTCTAACACCATGCTTGGAGCTTCGTGAAGTCGTCTTCCTCCGCACACTGCCACACCACCCTCACCTTGTTCCTGCTCTCGACATTTTCTTGGATCCTTACACCAAGAAACTCCATATTGCCATGGAGTACATGGAGGGCAACCTCTACCAGCTGATGAAGGCTCGCGACCACAAGTGCCTTGACAACGGCAGCGTCAAGAGCATCCTCTTCCAGATTATGCAGGGTCTGGAACACATCCACTCACACCACTTCTTCCACCGCGACATCAAGCCCGAAAACATTCTCGTCACAACTTCCGGCCACAATGAGTCTGGCAACACTTTCCGACGATACTCTGCTCTCGTTACTCCTCCTTCAACACCGCCCACATACACCGTCAAGATTGCCGATTTTGGTCTTGCTCGAGAGACACACTCCAAGCTTCCCTACACCACATACGTATCTACAAGATGGTACCGCGCTCCCGAAGTCCTCCTACGAGCAGGGGAATACTCTGCTCCTGTCGACATCTGGGCTGTTGGTGCTATGGCTGTTGAGATCGCTACGTTGAAGCCACTTTTCCCTGGTGGAAACGAGGTTGATCAAGTCTGGCGAGTTTGTGAGATTATGGGTAGCCCAGGTAACTGGTATAACAAGTCCGGTAACCGCGTCGGTGGAGGCGATTGGCGTGATGGTACTAGACTCGCTGGCAAGTTGGGTTTCTCTTTCCCCAAGATGGCTCCCCATGCCATGGACACCATTCTGCAAACACCACAATGGCCTTCATCCCTGGCTCAGTTTGTCACTTGGTGCTTGATGTGGGACCCCAAGAACCGACCTACCTCTTCGCAAGCTCTTGCCCACGAGTACTTCATCGATGCCGTTGATCCTACACGACCCAAGTCTTCAGCTTCCAGAATCCTTGGTCGCAAGCAATCTGATCTCAGCCGAAGCAGCAAGGAGGCTTCTACTACCCCCACCTCCGTCAAGCAATCTTGGTTCCGCAAGTCCCTTATCGGCCGTTCTGAGACCACCGACCTGGCTACCATGCAAACCCAAACCAAGGAGCCCGCTGGTCCTCGTCCCGCCCCCGAAGCAGCCAGCGCGAAGCCCCGACCTGCTGCCGGAAAGAGAGCTACTTGGACAAATGGCCCTTCGAACGTGGCACCTATGCCCATTCTTCCCACTGCGCGGCCCATCTCGCCGATCCCTGATGCTGTAAATGCCCGCGCCAACAACACCTACGACGACGCTTACGCTAATGGACATGGCCAGGGGAAGACCAAGAAACTTGGCCGACAGCTCTCTGTCGCTTCAAGCACAAACAACTACACAGAAATGCATCGGCAACAAGCAGAACGTGCTCTCAATGGGAATTCTGGCCTCGCCTCCCCTCCGAATGGACAGAAGGAGAGCTTCTTTTCACATCTCAGAAAACGTGCGCGGCGGTTCTCTGGACGACATCAGACCCCCGTCTCACCCTCCTACGATGACGACGACCTGGAGGCCCAGGTTGGATGTGGCCCTTGGGCTAGCAATCGGTCGTCCATGGTTATTGACCAATCGCAACAACAGGCTCCCGTTCCCAAGTCCGAGGTCTACGAATCTCTTGACAAGGCCCTCAGAGATGTTCAGAACAACCTCGATTCGAGACCTCCCGTTCCGCCCGCTCACCAGATCTCGCCTACCAGCACCCTCAAGCGACATCACTCGCTACCTCAACACCAAGCCCGGTCAGTAGATAACCTGATCGGTGCCGCTCGGGGTGGTCCCATTTCCAGCCGCACACGACGGGCCCAGGCGACTCATGGCGTGCATCAGTATGAGGCTCCTGATGAGGAAGACGAGCTTTTAGACGAGGCAATGACTTCAACTCAACGAGCCATGAAGCGCATGGAACAAAACCAAAACAAGCCCCTCCGGCAATCAGCTAGCAACATTGGCTTGATGAACCCGTATCCCACTCCCTCACCTTCCGCCAACGGCAACCAAGTATTGTTTGCCGATGGCCAGGCTGTTACTCCTAAGCCTCTCGATCTCAATAAGAAGACCGATCAATACAAGTGGCCCACGCCACCATATGAAGAGAGTGAGTGGGCAGCGTCGGCAGCAGCCAGCATTTGGGCTGCTGGCAGCCGCTTTTAGGGTTTAAAAATCTGGACACAACCCGTTACGATTACGTCCAGTGGCGTGGAAAAGTTATTTTTTGTACCAACTCGCATGGTCCTGGTGTTTGGGTGTTGGGTTAAGATGTACAACCCTTTTTTGATCTTTTAGCATTGTTGCAATGTGGGCGGTTTGTTTGATTTCTGGGCATATTGGCTTGACTATACATACTTTATTCCCCCTTCTCTTCAGCACGCTCGACGTTTCACCGAATACCCGGCCGGAGATTTACGCCGCCTTCTGCACATTACTACTATTATTATTACCTCTTCGCAATCTCTCCCTTTCCGCCACTGTTTGCTCTTATTCATTTTTTGTCGTATACCTTGAGTATCAAATACCCCTATAGACCACAGGCGAGCGCAGCCGCAGCAATCTGCTTGAAGCAATATCACATACCACTCAATCAATTTCTTTCCTTTGTCTCACTATATAAGAAGGGGAAACGGAGTATTAGGTTCTTGGGCTGAATATGACCGGCCATTTCTCTTTGTCATATTGGGTCGTCTTTTGGTGAATGCAGAAAATAGGGTCAACAGGACGCCTCGTGGAAGATGAACACAGGTTATCGCTTGCTTATTGGAGGATGTACAAAAGTCAGCGCGCAATCACTGTCCGCTTTTCTCTGTCGATGGGATGGGGGACTGCCAACCGAATAAAAGGAGTTTCACGGGCCAGGATGCCGAACATCAGTCTGCAAGTTTACGATGAGAGAACCGTATATAATTATCATACGCCCCAGCAACAAGAGATGGAATGCCTTGATGCGAGGAGGGATGATGGGGGTTAATCAAGGAGAAGAAAAAAAAATAACAAAACAAGTCCTGTTTCATCTTGCTGCTATACATTGTGACATTGCCTTGTGTGTTATCCAATGGTTGAGTTGGGGGAAGGGCCCTGAGCTGCCTAGACTTTGGTGATGAATGAAGAATGTTGAAAGTCTCACAAACTTACTGTAAGGTTTCTACCTCCCTTTACGAGTGGGGGATGAAGTGAGAATGGTGAGGCAACATTTGTAACGAGTGGGGAGGCAACCTAGTTAATCAGACTGGGGAATGGGAGATGAGGTGGCTTGTGTAGTAAGTTAGTCTAGATACTACAGAGTAAGTTGGTAGCTGTTGCATTGGGAATCGAGTAAGAATGGTATTATTTGCATAATATTATTTAAACTCAGTGCAAGAATAAGCAACTGCGTTTCGCCGTTAGGGTGTCATTGTGTTGTGTGTGGTTGGCTCCTGTTATCATGACAGAAGCAATTGAAGGAGATGTGATATATTACCATTAATACTATAGAACATTATTGTAGCTATTAAGAGAGCCTCGATCTGAGAAGTGAGTGAGATGGGATGAAGCTCACCTAGTCAGTAAGTTGAGCACGTCACGTGGCTAAAGGAATATCACAACGAACGCTTACCTTAGGCAGCACTCTCAGCTGTTCTGGTAAGCCAAGCCAAGAACTGACGACGAATCTGTGGCCTTTACGAAACGAAAGACCATCCTTTGTACGGGTTACATGACCTCCCCTTTTCTTTCGGGATTGTTTGCGATTATTTTGAAGTTTGTTTTTTTTTTGGTCGAGAAACCGTAACGATAGACGTTTCACACTCAGCGACGAGTCAAGCCCATTGATTCATGTTGGACAACTAGTGAGGCGCAGTGAGATCTGAAGAATACGAAAAATTGCGACGATATATTCAGCCAAAGACTTGGATCATTTTCGGACATATTCAATCATTGGATCGACATATTTGTCGAACTTCGTTTTCACCTCTCGCCACCGCTCTGCTATATCCTACCAAACCAGTCAGACGTCTTACGCGGGGGAGGGGTAAAACAGTTGTTGGACTCATGATACACGGCTTGCTTAACATATGAGTGAGCATTTTAATTGAGCAAAGAAAACCATCATCATGAGTCTCAATCTGCCAATGCGACCAAGCACAAGCAGTCAGCGTAATCGCGACAGTCGTAATAATTATTTCAACAGCTATACCCCACCAAGCTCGACAGAAGCTATCAATGGCCCTGTTAGGGAATTGGTGAGAGAGCAAGCGCCTCTGAACGACCGCTTGATTGTTGGTGTTGATTTTGGTACTACTTTCTCAGGGTGAGTATTCGAGCATCGGAATACTCGAAATGAGACTAATACTCGCAGTGTTGCTGCTGTCTATACTTCCACTCCCGATGATATAGAAATCATCAAGACGTGGCCAGGCGGTAATGGTATCACCTCGGACAAAGTCCCAACTGAGATCGCGTATGACTTTCCTCCCAATGCGCCACAGGGCACCGATCCAACGGTGAAATGGGGGTTCCAGTTCAAACCTGAGGAGTCTCGTCTGCGCTGCATCAAGCTATTTCTAGACCGATCGCAGAAACTGCCCTTCTACGTCAGCCCTCTTGACACAGCGGCTCAATTGAAGCGGTTCAATAAAAATGTGGTCGACGCCGTAAGTGATTATTTGACTCAGGTATACAAACATACTATGGACACGCTCACGCGTCGCTATGGAGAGTCGTTTATGGCGTCAACAAAAGTCGAGTTCGTGTTGACGTGCCCGGCTGTTTGGAGTGATGCAGCGAAGAACACGACACTGCAAGCTGCGGAGAGAGCTGGCATGGGCTCCAGGTCTGAGATCCAGATGATTAGCGAACCTGAAGCTGCGGCTGTATATACGCTTAAGGCGATTCAACCGAATCATCTGAATGTGGGCGATAACTTTATCGTCTGTGACGCTGGAGGCGGTACCGTTGAGTAAGTCGATTTTGTTCTTGTGAATATTTTCAGGCATTGACAGCCGATAGTTTGATCGCATATAAGATCATCTCCCTCAAACCGCTCAGAGTCGAGGAATCTGCGGTTGGAACAGGAGGTTTGTGTGGAAGTGCCTTTTTGAACTACCGATTCGAAGAACATGTCAGAGGCCGTCTTGGTCAGACTCGTTTTGACGAGATGAAAGCCAAGAAGGGCAAGACGTGGCAAATGGGCCTTCGGTATTTTGAGGAGTTTGTTAAACGGAACTTTAACGAGGATGAGCATCAGGAAGTCAACGTTCCGTAAGTACACTACAGCATTTTAGCTCGTTTTTACTGACAAGCCTAGTTTTCCTGGTCTTCCTGACGACGAAGAAGCTGGGCTGGACTCGGGCTTCTTAGTCATGACGGCAGAACAAGTCAAAGATATCTTTGAGCCAGTCGTCAAGGAAGTCTGCGACCTTGTCCAAGGACAAGTTTCAGGGCTTCGATCAAAGGGCGGTATAGTCTCTGGCATTGTCCTAGTAGGAGGATTTGGCCAGAGCGATTACCTATACCGTCGCCTCAAGTCTCACTTTACGAGCGCTGCTCCACCACCTTATAGTGAGCGGCCTACCCATGCCAATGCCAACTCTACACAGGAGACGGGTTCTATCGAAGTGATGCAACCCGTCTATGCCTGGACGGCCGTTGTGCGTGGTGCTGTTTTGAGAGGATTAGAAGGTAACATGGTTATCTCTCGTAAGTCGAGAATGCACTATGGAACTTCGTATGCTACTGTGTATGATGAGGATAAGCATTCGGTTAGTGAACGATACTGGTCTCCTCTGTGGGAGCGATGGATGGTATCTGACCGGATGCAATGGCACATTGCCAAGGTACGTCTCTTACTCACCCAAACCTGGCATTCACTAACAAAACCCAGGGAGAGGCTTTGTCACCGCTTGCCCCGATCGCATTCCACTACACACGTAACTTCCGTCCTGGCCAATCCCTTATCGTCACGGACGACTTGATAGCATGCGATGCCGACGAGCCACCGGCGGCGTATACTAGAGAACTGATCCACGTGTGTACACTGACGACAGACCTCAACGCCGTTCCAAGGAGCTTGTTTACAAGGCTGACGACCACGAGGGGTGTTGAGTTCGATAACCTAGATTTTACACTGGAGATGAGGGTTGAGAGCGCGGGTCTAGGCTTTGAGTTGAAGGTCGATGGCGTACGGTATGGAAGAGTTGAGGCTGAGTTTCACTAAGGGATGACTGAGAGCTAAAGATTGGGTGTTTGGGTTAGACAATAGTTAAATTCATTGCATATTCCACCTGGTGTTCCTGTGTTCTGTGAATGGTGGGTGATATCTGGTATAATGGTGAACATCGCATTCCCAAATTACTTATCCGAAAAACACTTCTTTACAGTTACTCCTTTCAACTAGATGGCGTTACTTTCACAATAACTTGTTCTGAGTCCTGTTGTTGGACCACGCGGGACTTGAGCTGTTCGAGTCCGTGTTCCCTTTGTTGTTCCAACACAGTGTCATGTTCATGAAAACGATCTGGAACATCACGGATCTAAGAGAACACTTATCGAGATGAATTAGTTCGATTGTTTCGAAGAAGAACACGCCCCAGCAAGCAAGTGTTCACTCTCTACATGACATTCTCAAGTCGTACATATAAAGCATGCCGGTTGAACTTCAGACTGCATCCTCATCAACCACAATCTTCATTTTCGCCCAAACAAAACTACAACACCGCAACCGGTTTGCATTCGCAAAATCGACAATGTCTTACACAAATTCCAACGCAAGCTCCAACGCAAGCTCCAATGCGAGTCCCTACCTTTCCTTCCAGTGGCCCCGTTCCGACAACCACAACTTCATCTGCTGGCACCGTGGCTTCGACAACCTAAACAACAACATCATGGTCGCTCTTCTAGTCCCATGGATCCAATGGCCCAACAATCCTCTCGACGATGCCAACTCTCACTGGAGTGTCATCCAGGACAAAGCGCACCAAGCCGTTCGCGAATGGCGCAGAATTCTTCGGGAGAAGATCTCGGGCGAGGTGCATCCGAGACACATGAAGCTCACGAGTATCATTCTTATGCATTCGCAATTGAAACTAACTATTGATAGTTTGATGGAGGGCGAGGAGCACATGATGATGTTTTATGGGTTCGTGGCGGATGAGTTGATGGAGATGGAGGAAGTGAGGGATGTTAGAATGGGGAAGAATATTATCAAATGGGTTGGTACTGGAGAAGATGCGTATCCTGTTGTGAGGAAGTCTAAGCCAAGGGGCATGTAAGGACGGAATATTTTCTATGGTATGGGTGGTAGGTAAGTATATATATATATATATACATGCTGGACATGTAGTGCCTTGTATCTGGAATACAACATTTACCATGAGATTCAGTCGTTGACTTGTATGCATTTGTGAAGTATCATCAAGATCTCCGGTTTAAGTTCCACGACAAATATGGAAACAATTTTGTCTTCTTTTATTATACTAACCATTCAAAATGTCTCAGCAGACGTCACTTGAAGTTGGTTTGTTCTTCCACTTTTCAATGTGGGGCACAAGCAAGATCAAACCAAGTTCTTTATATACACAATTCTCACTCTTTCATCGGGACTCATATACAAAGGTTAAGAAAGAAAAAAACATTCACAATGTCTTCCTCAGAACATGCACCCGCACTCGTGGAATGGGCCACTTCTAACGGCGCCACCATCAATCCCTCTGTCCAAGTCTCTCACCTGCCCGAAACAGGCCTTTCATTCTGCGCAACGGCCTCTACATCGCCCTTTGACACAATTGTCAGCATTCCTTCTTCTCTCACGTTGTCATATATCAACACTCTTCCTGGACGGGACGATCCTAAGCCGTTTACTCCTGGATTCCTGGCCAAAACTCCTCCGCATGTCATTGGACGTTTTGTTCTCATCAAGCACTTTCTTCTCAAGGGGGAATCTTTCTGGGCGCCGTATATACAGGCCTTACCTCAGCCAAACGACGTTGATTCGTGGTCTCTTCCGCCGTTTTGGCCTGATGAGGATGCTGAGTTGTTTGAGGGGACGAACATAGAGGTTGGCGTCACCAGCATAAAGGCCAATGTGAAGCGCGAGTTTAGAGCGGCGCACGATCTTTTGGACAGGGAGGATTGGGAGCCCGAACTTTTGAGCAAGTTTACTTTGCCGTTGTATCAGTGGGCGTACAGCATCTTCTCCAGCCGAAGTTTCCGACCAAGTCTCGTTCTTGGACCAGAGGACCAACAGCGTCTCCCCAAGGGCGTCAAGCTAGACGACTTTTCTGTTCTTATGCCGCTGTTTGATGTGGGAAACCACGATATGACGACCGAAGTACGATGGGATCGCGATGAGACGAGCAATGACTGCAGTCTCAAGGTTGGAAAAGCTTATCAAGCAGGAGAGCAAATTTTCAACAACTACAGCATGAAGACAAATGCTGAGCTACTACTCGGTTATGGCTTCATGCTTCCCGAGACAGAAGGGCTGCATAACGACTATGTCCATGTACGAAAACGCCAACCTGCTCAGGGTGAAGCTACAGAAGAGTACTACATCTCCCTCCGTCCGATCCGCCACGCCAGTTCTCTCCTCGCACGCTCTAAACAGACGGTACAACTAGCCAATTCAACGGCCGCGCTAGGAGCTTTCCAGCATGTCCAACACGACATGGTGTGGGATATCTTTTGCACGCTCGCACCGCCTGAGCAGCGCGCACAACTCATCTGCGAGGGCTCAGAGCAAGAGCAAAAAGAGAATTTCTTCAGCGGACAGGTTAGCGAAGACGGAAGGATGTTTATGCAGCAAACAGCGGCTATCATCCAACACAAGGTGATGCAGGAGCTGGAGAGGTTGCTGGAGACGGATGTGGAAATTGTGGGTGGAGGTGATTTGACGAGGAATCAGCAGCTGGCGCTAGATTACAGAGCGAGATGTCGAAGGGTTCTTGAAAACACACTAGAGGCTATGAATATGGAGGAGTTATTTGGAGAGGATGGGGAGGAGGAATAGATGTTTGGCAGTTATTGAAAAGAGGTGAGTTTGTAGAGGCTGTTCGGAGATATGGATCAGTAAGTACAGAGATGTAACGGATAGGGACGGCTGTAAGAGAAGGCGATCAAAACAATTTATGGCTAAGCAGATATGACAGTCATTATTTGACCGTCTGATTAAGATCACTCTGAGAATAATATGAGTAGATTTGTAAACATCAAATGTGCTTGTCTGGACATTCCTCCTTAATTCACATTGGCTGCATATTTCCACCGTCAGATTTCACTTCATCTCCACTTACCAAGTCACAACTTCAATCTATCCATCAACTGCCCTACATTGACTTCTTCTGGAACAGAAACATCTGACTGGAAAGGACAAGTAACTTACTAAATCTTGAAGTGTTTTGTCACTCCTATTTTCCTCAGATCCCAATCACCACCATGACAACGACTTCATCACCCCGCAAACTCCTCGATCTCATCACCGACATCGACAAGTAAGTCTCTCCCAACAAAACCACCATGCCGACTCTAACAAAACTAGCGCTCCCTTGGACTTTGAGACGAATTTTCAACCTTACTACCGTCTCTACCTCTCTTCAGACCCTCGTCCTCATGGCTTCATCCTCCCCGACACGGTATCCCGCATGCCATGGCCCGACACCTTCGCCATCAACCACGAAGCCCGCACCGTAACGCTCAGCGAACCACCATCTTCCACATCACTCACAGAGCACGCCAATGCAGCGTTTCAAGAAGCTGTGGACAGAGCCATTGACGATGATCTGTTTCCTATCCTTCACAAGGAACACAGCGAGTACTTCCGTGTAGTTGGTGCGAGGAGTTTTGTCCAGGTTGAGAGATTCGCTGCTCCGCTGTTTGGCATTGCCACGCGCGGTGCTCATTTGACGGGCTATGTTCGTGATGATGACGGAGGGATTAAGATCTGGGTTGCTAGAAGAAGTCGCCATTTGTTTAGTTATCCAGGTCTTCTGGATAGTACTGTGGCAGGCGGTATAAAAGCCAGCGATACACCACTCGCATGCATCAAAGCCGAATCTACCGAAGAAGCATGCCTTCCACCAGATCTTGTATCAACAAGTCTTGAGCCCGCAGGTGCCATAACGCTGGCCAACATCAACGCCACGTCGAAGCTGTTCCACTCGGATATCATCTACGTGTTCGACCTTGAGATGCCGGGCGATGTAATTCCCCGACCGGGAGATGACGAGGTAGAGGAGTTTGTGCTGATGGAGTGTGGGGAGGTTATTGAGAGGATGTCGAAGGGGGAATTCAAGCCGAATGTTTGTCCTGTCATGATTGATTTCCTTGTTAGGAGGGGATTCGTTACGAAGGAGAATGAAGGAGACTTTGAGGAGATTCGGAGGAGGTTGAGGAGGGAGATTCCTATGCCAATGGAGTCGGATGTGTAGAAACAATCTTTGATCAAGTATGTGGCTCTCATGTGCTGCAATACATATAGTCGAAGCTGGAGAATACTGTTCTGATGATGTTGCAGCACGGCCATTGAGAGTATCGACTCTAAGTAAAGTTATCGTAAAAGGCATCACATTTTGGCATAGCCATTTAATATCATTGCATCTCACTACCTATTAATACAGCAAAGTTATTCAATAACAAAGGATACAGCCTTCATTGTATGATTATCTTGTACGTGTACTTGGTGCCTCACTTCCTAACTCTTGCTATACTACCAGCAGCTTATCATTCCGCACACAAGCTCAACAAACCATTTGGAAATCTCTCTGATAAGAAGTAAAGGTTAAAACCAGATCAACTGAAAGGCCTTTCAATCACATGAACCCTCCTAAACCGACCAATTAGTCACCCAAGTATTATCTATCTTTTACAGGGTAACCATCCCTCCATCTAGGCCTGTCTACAGTGTAAATTAGTAGGTCGACAGGTCCCTTTGGCGAGGCGAGGCGAACCAAGCCCAGCCCAGTTCCTTCCCACTCACTACCCATCAGCCCACCAAAAAAGTCCTCCACCACCACACTCTGCTCTCCCCCGAATTTCAGTTCCCATCAACCCGCAAAGAAAAAAAAAAGATAAAAAAGAAAAATCTGAATATTCGACCGACGAGAATTATCAACCATACTGCATACGACATCGGCACAATGCTCATTTCTACAGTCATGAATTACGAATATTTCGATTTGATCATCCTCTTCATTTAAAGATATGGAAATTCCTGGTATGCATGTCTTTTCTCTTTGTCTGCTGACCTCTCTCAACCCCGCCTTGACGGGACGGATCATATGCTCTCTGCTTCACGCCAGCCATAGCAGTGCACTCGTCGATACGCATTTGACACATCTGTTTTCATCGATTTCTCAAAAGAAAAAGAAGATCCAAAGTCTCTATCGAGATATCTTCGTTTTGCTGTCGGAATGGGTCATCCTGCTATTTTCTCATCGTCTTGCTATCTCTTCTCAACCATAACCTTATCACAAAGCGTTAAATCCAACACCCGGCTTCCTCGCTTCTCCCTTCTGTCATCTATTGCTCTCTGATTCACTCACCGTCTTATCCCTTTGTTACACTTTTCCATATACTGTACGTTCGATCGAGTCGTCTCGTCTCCTCGTCTCTTTACTTTTTCCTGAGGAATCGACACACTTGGTGCCTCAGGACTTTTCTCTACCCACACACACACAGCTGCCTTGCGCCCACACAGAGTCCGAGGCATCATTCTTGCATAAAGTCTCCAAGACTGAGTTTACTTCATGCAAGTTGGCAGCTGCTCAAAGTTTGTTTGTTATTGGCTCCGTTGAACGCGTTTGGACATTTTCCGTTGCGTCCAAGTCGCCATTGAACCTTTCCCATACATTGTGTCCAACGACGAGTGCAAATGCCTCCATCCATAACACAGCATATACACACCAGGCGACAAAGGCGACGACACAGGCCACGACATTGGAGCGTCTTCGAAGAGATCCCGCCTCGTACCCAATCAAGACACAACCATGCTTCCACCACGGATCACCGACAGGCAATAACTGCCAGAACCACGATGACTGCAAACCCGATGATTGATACGACACAGACACAGACACAGACATCACATCACATCACGTCACTGAACGGCCCAAGTGAGAGTACTAAAGTTGATTCATTTTATACATTCAACACATGGTCGATAAGCGAAACCTGGATGCCCACTGCCATCCATCCAACTTCACTTTGATACGATGGATATTACCAATCAAGTTCCCCTCCGCTCGCTCGCTCGCTCTCTCGGGTATCTCCCCAAAACCTTCCTCGTCAACCTCCAAACTACCTCGATACTTTCTCACCGAAAGTCTTCCCTATAGCACTGCAACCTGTCTCACTGCGTGTGCGCCGCTACTCCCGGAGACTAATGCTTAGTTTGTCCGGGAATTACCACGACGTCTTCATTACCGATCTCATCAGGCTTGGTTTTGTGTGCCTCGTCTGAGGCGGCATGCTCGAGTATACGCCGACCATGCTACGCTATTCCTTTGAGCAAGCATGACACCTGGTGTAGCCATGCGGCTGGGTATAATGGTGCCTCATGCTCTCCGGTCGACTTGGCAACCAAGCTCCCAAAAAGGAAGTCATACAACTCATACAGTCCATCTGTCACTCAGACGTTATCTTTACTCCTCCTCCGAATCCGACTCATCGCTGGACTCGGCGTTGGGTGTGGGGGCTTGCAGCACAGGCTGGGCGTCTCCAGGCTCTTGACCAGGTCTGTATAGATCGCGGAGATCGCGAAGCTGTGCAATGCGCTCCTCCTGTTCACGGGCACTCATGGGCTTATTCTTCTTGGGTTTCGCCGACGTCGACGACGTCTTTGAGTGCTTAGGGGGCGCCGCCCGGGATACTTCGGGAGAAGATGCAACATTCGAGTCCTTGCCAAATCCTGGCAACACCTTCTTACAGAGTTCCCAGAGCTTGAGAAGTGCCTCGTTGCTTAACTGGTCAATGTCCAGCTCCAATTCTCCATCGGTGTTCTCCTAAAGACATGTTAGCGCTGCTCAATGTCACACAAACCTGGTGGTACTTACGTTTTGGCCGGTATCTCGCTTTATAATGTCAATGGCACGATCAAGCTGAGCACCGTCAAGGTCATTGATGGCCGACGCAATTGCATCTTTATCCGCGGCTGTGAGGGTCTTTTTGGGTGCCGCCTTTTTGGTACCACTAGGCTTTTTGGGATGGGGCACAGCTCCGCTAGGCTTGCGAGGGGCAGATCCACTGGGCTTCGGCTTGCTGGGCTTGCTGGCCTTTTTGGTAGGCTTGTCCGGGTTATTAGAGCGGTGCTGACTCAGTTTCTGCTTCGCCTTAAGAAGAGTGTCTTGTACAACACCCACGATAGTCTGCTGGATCTTTATCATGCTTTCGACAGGCACTTCAGCGGCATAAAGATCAGTAAGCTTGCCGCTTTCTTCTCGCAACTTGGCCTCCAGCTCACGCACTTCCTTGGTGGGGTCAACACCCGGGGGACCGGCTGCTTCAACACCCTCAGCCTCATCCTCATCCTCGTCCTCCTCATCACTACCGTTGGAAGCAGCAGGAGCATTTGCCTTGGCGTGTCTAGCCAGCCAGGCGTCTTTGTCCTTCATCAAGCTGTTATAGTATCCTTCCAGTTGGGATGCTACGTAAGAGACCGTATTGCCTTGGTCAACGCTGCCGTTGAAAGTATAACAATTGGTGAAGATCAGGCGCACATTCCTGTCAAAGTCCTTGATGTTGGTTATCTCGCCACCCTTCAGCATGCGGGAAACCTTGTTGAGGTCCATGGGCTTCTTGATAATGGAGTAGTAGTGGGGGATGTTCAAGCCTTCAGCATCGACAGGGTCCATGAACCAAGAATTGATGGCGTGATTCTTGGGGTGCATCAGATCATTCAATACCTCTTCGGCAAACTGCAACTCAGGCTTGAGTTTCTTGCGCAAAGGTTTGGTTGTGTAGTCAATGTCCTTGGACTTGGGAGCACGGACAGTTCTTTTGGGGCGGTCGCCTTCAGTAGCATTGGAACCGCGACGCAATTCAGAAGCTGCAGCAGCGGCCTCTTGGGACCCGTGCCGTGGCTTCGATGTCACGCTCTCAGCAGCAGGGCTTGTGCCTGGTCCGACAGATGGCTTACGGGCAACAGCGTCGCCAAGAGAGCCGATACGCGACTCGCGAGGAGGTTTCGGTTTAGGCGCAGCTTTGGGTTTAACCATCTCCTCCTGAGGGATAAGAATGATGTTTTCCCAGATATCTCGGATGGCGTTGAACGCAGCAGTGGTTACCTCGTGTAAAGTGCCATTGAAGGTACGGGTGTTGTCGTACATAAGAGACAAATCATTCTGGAAGTCACCGATGGTGGCATATACGGCATCGCGCAAGGTTCGGTCGATTTCGGACAAATCGGTGGGCTTCTCGATCTTAGCCAGATAGCTCTCAGCAAGTCCTGGCCACAGCTTTGGGACAGAGTCCCTGAAATGGCCACCCGACTTCGTCTTCTTCACGCGTCCAAGTACCTTGCGGAACTCGCGACGCTGATGAGCGGTAATTTTCTGCTCCTTGAATTCCGTGTCGTTCCATCGGTCGAGACCAGAGAAGCGTGACATTTCCTGCTCGGGAGCAGGCTCATTGGGAGCCGGTTCCGTCTTAGAGGCGGGAACCCCAGTGTCGGCAGGCTCCTCAGACTTGGGTTCTGTCTTGGCTCGTTTGGGCGCGGGCTCGTCTGCAGAATCTTCCTCACGTTCGCGTGCCACCTTAGAGCTCAGGGAAGCATCAGCTGCTGGCGCATCCTGCATGGTAACTTCGGTGGAAGGCTTGGGGGCGTCAACATCATTGGAATCGATCGCAAGCTGGGAGAGGCTGGTAGGCTGCTCATCAGCCTCGGAGGCAGGAGCCGCAGTATCGTTTGACGTTGCCGCCTTGTCTTCGGTTGCTTCGGTACCAGCCTTTTCAGTGACTTCAGAGGGTTTCTCCGTCATGTCGACATCTTTGGACTCTTCCTTAGCAGGATCTTCGGCAGACGTCTCTTGCGCGGGCGTATCATCTTTAGGTTTGTCTGCAGGGGCAGCATCTGCCATGTCGACATCCTCAGACGCAGCATTCGCCTTTTCTTCTGTGGATTTGGAATCGCCCGACTCTTTTGTCTGGTCGACACTGTCCGACTTATCCTTTCCATCTCCAGCCTCATCTTTAGGCGGAGATGCAGGTGTCGCCTTTTTCTCATCGCCATCCTCGGTCATCTCGACATCTTTACTCACGCCGTTCTCAACTGGAGAGTCGTCCGACTTCTCCTTATCCTTTACAGATGTGGATTCAGGCGCGTCGTTTGACTTTTCAGGAGTGGCATGTCTAAGGAGGAACAAAGTCAGCGAAGGCTGGATAATGAAAGTGTTTATGCATGGCATCACGACAGTGTGACGACAAGTCGCGCGCAGCGCATGCAAAACCGAGGATCAACTTACCCGTTAACTTCGGACTTCTGTTCCTTCTCTACTGTGGCATCGCGCGTCGAATCGGCGGCGGGAGCATCGGGTGTGGGTGAAGCCATAATGGCCGGTCGCGATAAATGCGCGTCAATGTAAGTCTATCCTAGTTGACCCAACGCGACATGAAATGGCGATGCGTTCACGTATCAAGGTGAGTCGTCGTAGATTATCGAGTTAGGCGACGTGATGTTGATGCGCAATGGAGGTTGAAGTGGGGATGTTGGAATGGAGGCGCGTCGCGCAGTTGGAATAAAGGCGGGGAGTCGCGATCTTTTATGCGCTGCTCTTTTTTGGAATTTTGGTGGCCTAGCGGCAGATGGCAGGCAGGCGCAAGCGGAGGCGACGGCAACAAGAACCAAGACCGATGTCGTAACCCCGATGTAAGGCAAGAGCCAGGTAGGTCAAGTCAAGGTGTAAAAGAGGAGTAAAGCCGAAGCAAAGACACTGACACCAAAAAATGGACGAAAGGGTCAAGTAAAAAGAAGCGATCAGAAGAAATAAAGAAGATTGAGATAAAAAAAAAACAGTACAAACGATACAGAATTGATCTGAATCGCAAGACTTATTATTGATTATAAAAAGCCAATAGTAGGTTGGTAGGTGCAGTGCAGTCGCAGTTAGCGTTTTTTTTTGGTGGTGATCGCCGACTGAGAACAACAAGAACTGGAAGGAGCTCTTATCGTGATCGGGGCGCGGAAGGTGGTTTTTGTGCTTTGTGGTAGCCTCAAAAAGGTGCAAGGTGGTCGCCAAGAGGGGGGAAAGGGTTGCTTGGCTTGTGTGAGTGGCCAGTGCTGAGTAGTCAGGTCCCAGATGGCAGCGCAGAGCAGGTCTCTTTTTTTTTTTTTGTTCTTCTTACTTCTCTCTTTTGGGCCGGGAACCGGAACGGAAGAAAGAGGAGGGGGGTAAGGGGGGGTTGGATTTAAGGGGAGTTTCGGAGCCTCTGAGGGAAAAGCGCGTGCACGTCAGTGAATTTTGCCCGGTCGGAGGCGCGGTGGTATTTATGAGAGAAGAAGGCAAACTCCGCTGAACAGTTGACTTGTCTCTACCGGGGCGCGCAAACTTGGCAAGGGGAAAAATTTAGTTGTCCGAGTTTTGTACTCAAAGGGGACTGATGGATGGGAGGGCACGGGCCAGCTTGAGTCCCCCCGTCATGATGATCGCTGGTGGCTGGGGAACGTGTGGCTACGAGGTTGGGTATCATTATTATTATCATCAAGTTTGTTTCATCGAGTTTTGATCGTGTCGAGGATAGACAAGACATTGAACTGTTAACTCAGAACTATCGCCAATATGCTTGAAATTGTATTGCAAAGTTTGAATGCGTATAGCCATGCAACATGATAGCTCACATACCTACCATCCAGATCTAAACCTTACCGATCATTAAGTGTGGCTAGAGGTTGAAGTGTAGTCAGAAAGGGAAGGTCTCTATCCCAAAAGACTCGGATAAGATTGCAGACGGTTCCGGGATGCCTCCGTTTCCCGAGCATACGTCGTACAAGATAATCCGGTTTAACCAAGAAAAAAGAAGATATCGCATCAACTCTCACTCAAATGAAAAAAAAAAGAACCAAGCCAATGCTTTAGATGAGACATTTCAGTATTGCAACTCAAATGCATAAGTCACGATCAAAGAACGATGCGTACAAAAGGTCGTGCTTCTTGGCTTCTGGACACGTGCTTTAACTTTCGCGACGTTTCTCTTACACGTTCGCGTCGCGTCACCAAGTCATGATGCAACAAAGCATCATAACCCACTAGCGAGTTACAGTCTTATACCGAAGCTAGGCCGCATCATGGTCCAGCCGGGAGACACGGGTCCGCTTTGGACAGGTTAAACATCAGGTGACCGTGCTCTCCCGTATCAAATGAGGCAAACGGGCATGCACATGGTTTGTGGTACCCAAACTTGGTTTACTGAGGTCGTCTAGAGGCATTCCTTAAAAAGTCAGCTTTGTACATGCTCTCGTTCTCGTGAAAGCCCACGGATGCTAAGTTGATCCTTCCGAACAAGGTGAAAGAAGCATACGCGGCCAATTGCAGTTAGTCTTTGATCCCACTATCTATGCGATCTGACCAATCAGGACTACGCTAGACTTTTGAGCCAATCACTGTTATTAAATGGCTCCCAAACTCAAGATTAGGCCGCCGCAGGCGAAAGCTGGCAACTACCTAAATCAATCAACGCCTCACATGACTCAGCCTGTGGCTCACCCCGTGGCTGCTACACGTGATTATCATCGCTATCTTATCGCTTTGTGGGGCAACCACCAGGTTAAGCTCAGGTTCCAGAAAAAAAGTTCCTTCACTCGAGACTGAGCGACGGCTTCGTCAAATTTTCCAATTGATAACGCTCAACACCATTCCTTTTTCTCAGTGGTAACTAGAAATCGCGATATCAGCGAGGCAAGCGTGAAAACAACTTGATCCGCTTCTCAACTTAAACTCCCGTCTTTGATTCCATCATCAACAAATCGTCGCACGCGACTCGGCCATATCCTTTCTGCGCCTGCTTCAATAACTTCACATTCTACCCATAATGTCGACAACAAAACGCAAGGCGCCGGTCAAGCTGGCTGCGCCAGTGTCTCGAACCAGCGCTCGAATCCCCAACAAGTCCGTCATCGACGAGTCAAAGGCTTCCATTGCCGGCCCCGAGGTTTACGGATCCCAGCACGAGACTATTGAGATCTCTTCCGATGCCGACAGCGATGAAGATCTCTCCGACGCTGAGAGCCTTGCGGATCAGCAGCAAGAGGAGCAGCAGGCTATTGAGGAAGCCCCCAGCGCAAAGTTCCAGAAGCAAGAGTCCAATGGTGAGGCCAACGACGACGAGGAGGACGCCGAGGGTACATCGCCCTCTTTTGGAGAGCTTCTCCGCGCCGGAAACGACATCATTGATGTCCCCTCAGCTCTTAACGGCACAGTCGCTTCTCAGCCTACACAAAATGCTATTGTTGCTCCCTCTCACCGGTCTCTTTCTACCGTCCTTACTCAAGCCCTTCGCACCGATGACACAGACCTTCTCGAGTCGTGTCTGCACACCACCGATTCTACCACCATCCGCAACACCGTCGAGCGCCTCGACACCGCTCTTGCTGGTTCTCTCCTCACCAAGATCGCCGCACGCCTGTACCGTCGTCCTGGTCGCGCCTCCGATCTCTTGTACTGGGTTCAGTGGATACTAACCGCCCACGGTGGTGTTCTTGCATCGCAGCCCAAGGTTCTACACAACCTCACCGGTTTGCAAAAGGTTCTTACCGAGCGCTCAAAGGGTCTCAATAGCCTTCTTGCCCTGCAGGGTAAACTCGAAATGCTCGAGAACCAGATGCTTCTTCGACGCAAGATGTACCGTGGTATCAACAACAGTGGCGACTCGGACTCTGACGAGGATGAAGATGAGGATGTTATCTGGGTTGAGGGCGAGGACGACGCTGCGCGCACCTCTGGCCGAAGGCGCGGCATGGAGGGTGGTTTCGACGACTCAGACGACGATGCCGATGTTCCCATCACCAACGGCTTCGTCGGCGACTCTGACGACGAGGAGGATTCAGTCGTCGAGGAAGAGGAGAGCGATGCCGAGGAGTCCCTCGATGAGGACGAGGTCGTCCACGAGGAAATTGATGATTCTATGGGTGAGGACGAGGAGAGCGACGTCGAAGCCGCACCCCCGTCCAAACTGCAAAAGACTGCCAGCAACTTTGGCAAGCGGAGATGAACGGATTTGGACGAAAAGAATGTAGCAGAGTGAAAAGGGGAGGGAAACGGCTTGTTAACATCCTGGCGTTGGTCTTTTAGACATTTGGCTTGCTTTAATTTTTCTGTATCTTTGTTTTGGCAATATGACGAGTTGATACCTCCCCATGGCATGCATCCACTTCTAATGTGTGGCTGATAGCAGATTTGTTCATGTCATCGTTCATGTTTTTGATCTAAAAAGTAGATGTTGCCAAGAATAGTCTCAGAAAGAATAGCCATATTATAAACGAGTAAATTGTTTCCTTGTCAAAATTCACTGCCCTTGCAGCTTTACAGGTATTTCCAGCGCCATGCCATGCTAGGTGCCATGCCGAACGAGAAAAAAGCAAAGTCCTAAATAAATATGTGATCCCCATCATCTCCAGACCTCTATCAAATACACCTAACACCATATTGATAGCCATGCGCTTTGCTTATGCTGTTTCCCGTCTTCTATGTTTCCTCAAAAGTATTACAGTAAAATCTTGTTTAGAGTTGTCTCTCGGAATAGGTCAATGAATCCTTTCAGGTTGAAATTGGCAGATCAGATTCCTCAAGGGAGAACACCTTGACGCCATTGCTCGATTCTATTAGTAGAGCCACCCTGACCAGGCATTTGCATACCGGGCTGCAACATGCCTCCACCGTAGACGCTCATACCACCAGCTCCATAGGGGCCCATTGCACCCAAGTTTCCAGCCGAAGCGCCATAAGCGGGCTGCTGCATTGGCGCACCGTATGTACTAAACACGGCACTCTTTCGATGGCTGAGAGCTGGTTGGTTGAAGAGCTGGGTATGGAGAGCTGGCGAGGACATCGCAGCCTGTGAGTTCTGACCCCCAAGACCGTTGTTGAAAGTGCCTCCAAGATAGCCGCCAGAGTGGGCATTGCCGGCGACACCCAGGGTCTGTGGCATCTGGTTTCTATAGGCTGCCATCTTGGCATCACCTTCTCTCACCAGTCTCCTCTCACGCTCAAGGCGCTCTCGCTCTGCCATAGCCTCATTCACCTCCCTCTTAGGATGAGCAGAAAGCACGCTTGACATCTGATGCATGCGGCCATTGACTCCAGGGATCGGCACTTCTGGCTCTTCAGCACTAGCGTTCAGCTGGTTGAAGCTCATTTCCCGCTCACGGGCCTCACGCTCGGCTTGCAAGCGACGACGGCGTTGACCCAGAGTTTCCTCTTCACCAGTCTTGGGCTTCCCTTCTTCTTCTTCTTTCTTCTTCTTATCCTCGGGGTCCTCAAATTGGTTGAGCAGCTCAACGGAGAAGGCACTGCTGACAGGTCGAGCTTTAGGCAACAGATTTTCTGCCTCTTCCTTAGCAGCAAGGCGCCGTTTTCGATCTGCCAGTGTTTCACCCTCGAACTCGTCATCAGGCTCGGTAGATGCGTTCTGGACAGAGAGCTGTGCAACAGAATGATGCGCGGAGTGAGACGTTGTAGGAAGGTAGTTAGCACTGAGATTATTCATGCTGGGCCGGTGCATGGACCGAGGGTCCTGACCATGAAGGCGAGCTCGGCGGTGGCTAAGGGGTTCGTTCTCTTCCATCTCACGACGCTCCATCAAACCAATGGGGCGGTTCAGATCCATAACATTCTTTGCGCCCTGGTTGCGTGCTGCGATGACAGCCAAAGGTATATCCTCATCATCGGAGTCCTCTTCAGCGGGCAGTGCCTGGCCATCTTCCCAAGCCAAGTTGATACGCTTGTTGTTCCTTGCTTTCTTTTGGGTCTCAGCAACGGCGTCCATCTCCAATAGGGTTGCATGCATGCCGCCAGGGAATGTTCGTTGAGTGCGCTCCTTCTGCTGCTGTTTACGCAGCTGTAATTCCGCCAGTAGTGTTGTCGGGGGCCCATGGAAACCCTCTTCCTCAGAAGCGTCCTCAGCATCCCCCTCGGCGTGTTGTTCATCGTCACTGTGCCCTTCGCTGCGAGCTAAGCCGTCGTGTTCATCAGCATTCGTGTCAGCATTGACTGGTCCCAGACCAGACTCAGACTGGGCCTTTTGATCCTTGTTGTCATCACTTACATGGCTGTGACGCTTGCCAAGCCACATAAAAGATGAGCGTTTCCTAGCATGCTTTTTCTCAGGCTCAGGCTGGAGAACGGTAGATGCAGCAACCGACGCCCGTTTCTTCTCCTTGCCATATACCTCCTTTCCGAGTCTACCAGCGCGTTCGTGATCGGTAAACGCACTAACAGGGGCCTTGGCGGAGGCATCAAGGATGCTTTCCAGTGTGGCCATTGCTGACCCGTCCTTAACTTCGATATCCGGTTGTGTGTTGTCAGGAAGATCAAAGTAAGCGCTCGCTCTTAGTTGAGGTGGCAGGTTTGACATTCGCGACTTTCGCTCGTCAGGGTTCTTCTTTGATAGTTTTTGAGGACGCCTTAATGCCTCAACTGGTGCATCAGCATTGGCTGCAGGTTGTACAGCGGGGGCAATGTCTTGTTCCGAATGAACAGAGTGAGCTGGATCTGGTTGTTGGCCAAGTTCTCGAAGCTCATCAGATGTCAAGGCAACGAAAGATGCTCGATGGCCGGCGAGGGGATCAGGCAGCCAAGAGTCTCTAGTGGTGTCACGCTCCTGAGCAGGGGCATTGGCATCTAAGACTTGTGATTTTCTGCCACCGTCAAACATAGCGCTCATCACCTGGGAACGCCGTTTGTTCCTTTCGCTGGCTTTGGGCTTATTGGAGAGTTTGGGAGGTAAGTTGAGCATAGCAGGTACCCGAGCTGGGTAGTAGAGCATCTGTTGACCCGACTCAGGATCCATGTAGGACTGAGGTCGGGGGTCCTGACGAGGCACAGGTCGGTGTGCAGCTTGATGTTGCTGAGCCTGGGGTTCTAAATCATCCGGGAGAGCGTAAGGGTCATCTTGCTCAGGAACCCAGTGAACGCCATCAAAGTCACCAAATGCATCTTGGCATTGTTGGAAGGTTGTATCCGAGTGTGAGCTTCCAGGTCGCTGAGGATCTCGGGATTCTTGGTTGGCCGTGGAACCATTGTTTGCGTCGGCATGCGGGTGCTCGTTCTTAGAATCCATGAAGTTATCGTCACCCATCATGTTTTGGAAGACATCGGTAGCGGGCATATTGGCATCACGGAGCTCATCCGGTAATTGGGATTCACCCTCGGAGTTCTTGACGGGGGTCTTGTCGGCCATGTCGAGGACGTCTTGGGTCAAGGCAATAGGTTCGGATTCTGAAATCTCGGCAAGCGAAACCTTTGTAGAGCGAACACTTCTGACAGACGCCTTCCCGGGGCCGTGTCGTGATAAGACGGAATCGAGGTCAAAGTCCGGTCGGCCTGCCGAGTTCTTGGACCCTGATCTAAGTCGCCCAGTAAAGGAGTGGTTCGGAGAAAGTACGTATCCACCAGGAGAATAACCACCGTGCCGTGCAGCGTTGTTTGTCGAAACGATGGAGGAAGCGATGGAGGGATGTCGTCTCAATTGCTCGACAGCGGAGCCGGGATTATTCGTGTAATCGTCAATGGACCCTGAGGCCTTGAGGCTGGCGGCAAGTATAGAGGAACGTCGACTATCGGATCGCTTTAATTCAGTGTGTAAATCTCGAATTGCATCGTCGATGGAACTTGTCATAGACAGTCGCTCGGCAGTCGCTTCGAGTTGTGCGATGTTACCAACGTATGCTCCGGATCGTGCCTGGGAGGTGATGTCGGGGGTTGGATGTTTGATATTAAGGGATGGCGAGTCGGGAGCGGTACGAATGATTGGTCTTGGAGTCGGCCTGACAAAACTTGTATCAAGTTTGATGCCACTTAGTCGAGAAGAAAGGGAGTTATTGTGAGAGGGAGGAAGGCTGTTGTCGTGTGAGGAATGATCGTTGCGGTGTCTTTGATGCCCAGGGGGGACAGAATTGTCGCTAGTGGAGGCCGTGCTGGACATGACCCGGGTGGCGCTTTGCGTAGCACTGCAGTGGCTGCTTGCCTGTGCCTGTGCGGGTGCTGTGGCTGTCCCTGGCGCAGGGAGCGCTCCCACTGATGAGGGCCCTGTGGGTGCTGAAGCAGACTCGTATTGCTGCTGTCTGGTCGAACTATCTATTCGATACTCGTGCTGATCGGAATGAAGGCCCCTGAAACCAAGAGCAGGGTCGGCGGCGTTTGATGGGGCGTTGCTATTTTGGGCAGACAAGCCTGTCGTATTTAAAGCAGACGGCGAAATGACTTTGGGTTGCGCTTGTGGTGCACCGTCTTTCGACTGGCTTGTTTCGTTAATTTCTGGAGACTTTTGGCTCGATTGACCATCTAAAGTTCTTTGTAAGTCGGAATTCTTCTCTATTAAACAAGGAACATTACCATCGTCAGCGGCACGTGTCTTGTCGGTGTTGCCGTCATCTGCAGTCCCTTTACGTTCAAGAAGATCTGCACTTTGCTGGCTCTGGGCGCTGGGATCTGAAGGGCTAGTGGGCAACCCCGCTGAAACTGATAGTGATTGGCTTGAAGACGCTGTGGCCTTGTCGACACTAGCTGGTGCACTAACACTGCCCGCTTCGAGACCACTCGAGATAGACTTGTCAATATCGAGAAAACATGAATCGTCCATCATGCTGAGTGGTGTCAGAGTCAGATTTTGGTCGGCCAGCGACTGAATTGAGACCAGCTCAGGACTTGTCGTGAGGGGAGTTGAAAGAGGAGAAGAGAGGAGAGCGGGTGCCTCATCGATTTCTTGGCCGTCGTGGGATATCGTTGCCTTTGAAGGAGTCATGATGACTGATTGGTGAGCGCACAAGTCGATGCGATCCTGCGCCAACCGAACGAGGCAGGGAAACTGCTGTCTTTGTCTTAACTCTTATCAAAAAGGATGCGTCCTGCATCCAGATCTTCCTGGAACCGACAAGGAAGAGGATGTAAATGGACAAGATTGGCCAAGTTCGGTATAAAGTACCCGACTCAGAACGGCACAGCACAGCGAGTGCGCAAACAGATTGTTATCGAACTGGTAGCTGGAAGTGTGGTAATGTCAGATCACAGGTGAACATCCCATGATACAGTGAGCTGGAGTCGGTGTGAGCTTTGATGATAGCTGGCTGCAGGCGTCGCAATTTTGAGAGTAGCTTGTTGATAGCGGGAAGTTGGTGTCCAGGGTCGAGGGGCTCGCGCGCAACGTCCTGGAAGCTACCTAAGAGATGAAGAAGATCGAAAGTGTCGAGATTATCGAGACAGCGCGGCAGTGACTAGAAGTAGGATTAGACTCGAACAAAATTCCAGCCTAAGTGATGGTCCAAGTTTAAGGGACGACGGGTATTAAAAGAAAGTGAAGTGAATTTGGGGGTCCTTGTACCGTATAACTAGACGGAAACAAAGCGGGAAGTAAAGAAGGAATTCGCGGGAATGAGAAGTCAATTTTGACTGAAAACAGGACTGGAATGACTGGGAAAGTATAACAATTCGATCCCCCAGCGCAGTGCCGTGCCGTCCATGCAGCACAGACTTGCACTGACAAAGAAGAGGACGATTTAAACAAATTGGAGTGTAGTATAGTCCAGTCCAGTCCAGTTCAGTCCAGTGTACCGCGCACAAGCCAATGTAAGGTATCCTGGTGTTTCGCTACCAACTGGGGCGCGTCGCATGGAAAGACAGGATGATCCCAGATACCGAGTGAACCAGGTACGCGCGGAAAGGCCCGTAACATAGGAAGAGTCAAATACAAAATGAGATGAGATGAAACAAGACGAGGCAGGGAAACGAGAAAACGTGGCTATCAAAGGAAAAGTCAACAAAAGGTTGGTCCGTACCTGACAGCGCATCTGCTTGCATACGCAGTGTGACGATAGAGGCCTTGCAATGAAGGAATTAACAAAAGTGGTGTTGCAGTGCAGCGCATGTACTGATCTTCGGGTTGGACAAGACGCAAGACTCAGGTACAAGAAAAAAGCAAACCACGAAATGAAGGGTCAACCAAGGTGGTACAAAAGCGAGTAGAAAGAGTTGCGCGACGACGATGGAGACAAGACAGGACAGACTGGGAGTCTGTCTGACTGGACGGGAAGTGGATATCGCGACGAAAACGTCGTAGTCGTTGAGTAAAAAAAGAGAGAGAAAAGTTGGAAGTTGGAGGACAAGAACCTGTCTTGCCTGCCTGTCGTTGGCTTAAGTGGGACAATCCATCGAGAAACTCAAGACTCAATTCGATAACACGTCCATTTACTCGAGTCGTACAGTCGCATCGGAGTTGTGTGGTTGACTAGGGGAAAGTAAATAATGGCAAACTTAAAGTTCACAAAAGGACAAGACACAAATGGCACCTTGTCTTGCTCGTCTTTGCTATAGATAAATTGGGTTGGGAGGTGCATGGGGTTGTCACACACACACTCTCTGAAGGCTTCATTCAATATACACTAAACTCAACCTGCAGTTAAATAAGGCTAACTACTCTGTAACATATTAGCAATTCTTCTACAGGAGCTTGGTCAAGCCACTGCATGTTTTAGATCAGAAGAAATAAGGCTCAGCTGAAAGGCAAAAAAAGAATGCATAGCCCATTCCATAATCAACATAGCATGCATTAGAAGGTAGATCATAGCGAAAAGCATCGCCCGCCTTGAGCCAAAGTCAGAAATGACAGAAAGCTTTAGATCGCGATGCGATGGGTCTTTTTTCTGGCCCTTTGTCCTCTCGCTTTTTTTTTCCTTCTCACTGTTAATTACTCTTCGATCGCTGCAACTTGACAAGCATCGGGAACTAGAAACACTCTGTATCCACACAATTGATCCTTCTTTTTAGCCAACGACCAATGATCTAACATCATAAAAAAAAGCAACGAAGAAAGAGAAGACTTTTTCTCTCGCGGCGTGTTTTACTACCACGTTTCGCTTACGGGGCACTTTGCCTGTTCAGATGTGCATTAATATTCCGTTCCCCAGATCCTCTTCATGATCAACAAGAATCCATGGAGATGTACATACACAATTGCACAAAAAGCCACTCTCCAATAGCCTTAAACGCAAACATCAACAAAATGCCGTTTCTGAACATGGCTTCCAATTCGTCGAATCCCCATCAAGAACTCAATTCAAATATACCCACCATCTTGGGTCGCGCGTCTGCCCTGTTTTTGTCTCTGTTCCCCGGAAGCGGCAGAGGATTTCGTGGGAACGCCAACTCTACCGGAGCCCACCCTTAGCCAGGTTTGCAGACCCTGTTGCTCGTGGCTTCTGAGCATTCCCATAGGCTCACATGCAACTCTAGTGCAATATTCCCTAACGTTAGGTCATCTTGCAGAACTCCGCTGTTCATAAGCTGCAGTAATGGCTTGGCTGAAAACTATCGGTTCCTGTAAAACTACGGTGTATGCAGTAAACCAAGATATTCGTCAATTATGACGATCGAAGGTTCAACTTTGCGGATTCAACAGCTCGTCTTGCCTTGCTGTGCCGCACGTAAGGTCAGCCTAGAATATGACTGAACCAGTCGTAAACCATGTCTTCTCTTATCAGCACGTAGAACGCTGTAATATCTGGGCTGACCTGCTCATCTCGATCATCGACAGGGGTTTTAATGGGCACACCAAGACTCTGGGCCGTTTCGACAAGGGTTGTAGTGCTCTCAACATCGAAACGCCTCTATCCATCACCAACGGTCAAGCCTCAGGGAAATGAGAAACCTCTCCCCAACATCTCAACAGCTGTTTCTTCCAGTCGTAAGCTGGTTTCATTCTCTCCAGCCAGCCACAGTTGCACAAGCAAAACTCTGTGGCGTCTCTTACCCCTGGCGCCCACGTTGGATCCTTGTCAGTCCACAGAGCGAGGAGACAGGGGAAACGTTGCGATTTGTTCATTTCATGCAGGGGCATGTGGTCCTTTGCATCACAACTTTAAAATGGAGGATGTTCTGAACGCTGAAACCAAGAAACAACAGAAAACTCAGCGTAAAGGATCTAAGGCTGCTAAGGGTATCTGTAGAGTAACATCGTTAGTTTATTGTTACAGTCGGCTTCTTGTCCAATGTCCGGGCTGCTGGGCCATTACGCTATTATGATCGATATGAAACGACATCGGCAACTGGGGTTCCGTGGTTATATGTCAGGTGTGATATTCAACATCTTCAATTTCGGTGATACCCAGGGTCGCATTTACGAGCCGTGCTCAACCAATAGCCCTTAGCTAATTCCCAAGGTCTGCGATCGTTCCTTTATAGTGATTTTCTGTAACTTAATATGTGAAGTGCTATTAGGTATTGACTGACTATTCGTGATATAGGCTGTATCTAATTGATATATGATGCCTAGGTAGGGTGTTAAAGAGTAGGTAATATCTAAGCATTAGGGTATAAAGCTAAATAGTCTAAGGATACGCTCTAAGATCTCATTAATTGACTTGATAATTTCGTCTCTTATGCTTCCCACGGCTGAAATTTCTGGTTACAAGAGGTCTACGCAATACTCTCTTGTATTCATATTATTCATAGCCCCAAGTTGGGCCCCCAATTCCCGGGTTATCCACCAGCCGAGATGTCATTCATGCTGAAATTTTCGGCTCTTGCGGAAGCGGCCCTCCCTCCGTCTCCGTTGTTTCCGTTGTCTGCTGTGGATTCTCCAATCTCTGCCGCTCCTCCATCGTGAGATCACTCTTAGCAGACCCAATGTTGATAAAGGGGATGAACAGCAACGGAACGCATGCCACACCAAACGCCAGCCAGAAGGCCACCTTGTAGCTCTTCCGAAGTCCAAGGTCCGACGTCTCGGCAACAGCTATGTCTGCAATGCCAAGGAAGAAGCTGATTCCCAGGAAAAGGACACTGTTTATCAATGCACCTGCGAGTCCTTGCCTATGGCTGGGCATATTAGTCGTAAGGAAGATGTTGCTGACTGTGAAGGTGATATCGATGCCGAGAGTACAGCAAACCATGCTGGGAAATACCCAAGCCCAGTAGTTTGGATCCTCCGGCATGAGGGCAAATAGCAACATGCAGATGGCGTTGGCCATAGACGAGATGAAAAGTAGCATTCTTCCTGGTAAGAAATGCAGTGTAAAGCCGCCAACAGTGCCGATGATGAGACCACCTACGATCATAGGAATGTACCAAACAGCAGTAATGAGTGGTGACCTGTGCAGTACCAATTCCATATAGAAGCTCGAATAGAAGAGGAAAAGCCCAAAGGTACCGAAGGCCATGAAGAGGACAGCCACGAAACGCTTCATGCCTTTTGGTTCGAAGAGATCCGCAGGCAATAAAGGAACTCGGGCCTTATGATTCTCAACGTACCATGCGGCTATCAGAAATAGGACACCCAGGATCAGCGTTACGATAATATAGGGCGTTGCCCAGCCGTCCGGTGCATGCGAACTATCGGTTAGGGAGTACACGATTAGAAGAAGGCCGGGCACAATTGTTCCAACTCCCCACCAATCCATTGGAATATCGACCTTTCTGTCGCGGTAGTCGAAAGGGACGGTGGCCAACGAAACTCCACACACAACAGCGAAGATGATAGTGCCGATCCAGAAGTACCAACGCCAGTTAAGAAACTCGGCGGATAAACCTCCAATAAAGATACCAAGGAAGAATCCGATTGGGGCGAATGCACCATATATCGAGAAGATGAAGTTCTTGCGAGGCCCAGGACGATAGATCTTACCCATTAGCATGACGCCGCCTGGTAGATATGCAGCAGGACCGAAACCCTGAAGCGCTCGACAGAAAATGAGCATCATGTAGTTCTTACTGAAGCCTGCAATCAAAGCCCAGATAAAGAACCATATCAGACCGCCATTAAATACCAGGTAACCACCATACATGTCGCCTAGTCGACCCATTGGGAGCAACATGGCTCCTGTGATAAGAGAGAAGACACTTGAAGGCCATGTTTGCGACGCAGCAGGTATGTTCAGCTCTTCAGCTAACGGCGGGAGGATGACATGAAATCCACTGACGAAGAATTCCTGATGATGTCAGTATCTCGACTCGTTGACTATGGTGTAGGACAAAGGAATGAGGACCGCAACTTACTGCCAACAGCATAGAGCAGAACACTGAGAAGCCGAATCCCAATTCAGCCCATATCGACTTGAAAACTTCCGGTCGTTGACGACCAAGCTTCTCAACATCAACCGATGAATCCCGGCTTGCATCTCCGGCCCGGATGCCGGCGTTTTCCTCGTCGGGCCGGCTCATGATATCCGTAGTCTTTAGGAACCCAATGAGAGGCAAGGAATGGACAGCAATTTATATGCGCACAATCGTTATCGAAACCTCAGCCAAGGAATCAAAGAAGAAGATTCCCATCTTGCTTTGTAGTTTTCCATGTCAAAATATCGGTTGCCCCCCTCTGAAGTCATGGAGCCGCCGTTCTTGGCGTGTGGATCTTGCCGGTGGAAAAAGTTGCCTTGTTCGGATTAGCGGGACGACTACCTTATGCTTATTTCTCTCAAGACTTGCTTATAAAGTATCACTCGGCAGATGTTGATGGGAGATGCGATGTGACGCCCGAAGCGATGCCCTTTTTGCTAACATGATGGCCGAGCCGTGGAGTTGAGTGCATAAGATGACGACCTCGGCTGTCAATTTGAGGGGTTCGTGATGGCTGGCGCTGTAAGATGATGCCGAGTAACAAAAACTGTAGATAGTTGTAGCCCTTCAACTCTAAGCTAAGACCTATTGTTTTCGTCAGACTTTTCCTGGTGTGAGTTGTTTCATATCAACTTGGAATTTGAACAGATTATTATCTATTCGTAACAGCTTGTTACCAAGTCCAAAACTGAGGGGGCACGGCTCAAATCGACTGCCATTGGGCTCAATGGTCTCAGAACGTGGGCTATCTCTTATAGTGCAAGCTCCTCACGTTTTCGTTCAATCTTTATCAAGAAGTTCCATGTAAGGCAATTGCACTTTACAAAGAGGCATTAAGACAGAATTACTGAGTTTTCTTTCTACCACATAAATTGCCGCATGCCGGCCAGTCTCAAACCTTCTTGATATTGCTTTCTCTGCTTTGGCAGAAGTTTCCCCATCAGACCTCAGTCACAGTATTGATGGAACTGGTACAAGCGGAACCTCCAGGGAAAGCAGTATTGGACAATATCTCGTCCTTTACTCTTCTAGTTGTGGCCAGGCGTATCTGGCGCGTCTTGTTGCCGCACGACGTTCAAGAGCACTGAACCTAATACCCATTCGAATAGTTGAGTATGTATATTCAGCTTCTTTAAAGTGAACCGGCTTGAATTACGGGGCGAGGTTTAGATCTAGTTGGCTTCCCCGTACCATCAGCCCGTCCCATCTCAGGGTGTAATGAGTCATGAACAAGTGGCTGCTAAGCGACGTTGAAAGTACACCCCAAACAAACTGACCAGAAGACAAAGAACATTCCTGCGTGTATCCCATTCAACTTTATACTCCAAAAGTCTCGGTTGTAATAGTTGTGTTCAGTATTCATGTTGCAAGACGGCTGTCGGTTTTGCCAATGTTCTCTAGGTGCAATATCACGAGTGTTTGTGTATAAGAGCGGGCACTCATGCCGTCGTTCTGTGTATAACAACAGCTGATCTTTATACCAAGCAGCAAAATACAAAAAAAGGGGGTTCTAGTGAATTTAATGTTAAAGACATTAGATTTTTAACTTTGGATACTATAGAATGGCTTTCCAGAACATCTAAACAGTGAGTGGTCTGTGGTCGATTCAGGCTACCCTGGACCACCGCTGCTCTCATCGCTGGGCGACCACAAAGTCTCAACGATCTATAAACGTCAAATGAGTTTCAGATCGCCATAGGCATTGACATGTCGATCTTGACAAGAAATCCATATTCGGATATACGATTAACGATGGGAATTTGTCACCATCGACATTGAACACGAACTGCAGGGTCCTGCTTCAACCAATTCATCTCCTACTGAACAAAATGGTCTTGCTGCACTGTATCTTCCTGCAGTTGCCAACGTTAGTATTTTACCGGCGTTACACGATGACTCGTCTATAGAAAACCTATTGCAAGTACAGTGACTTCCAACAGTAAAGTCAAGCATCTCCGCTAACTACAGGGTATCGGTCGCGAATCATAGAACATATCATATCTGCGAGTCGCGCGTATGAAACACAGCGTGCAGATCTCGCCGCACGACTCGGGGAAAACAAACTGACGTCGTGAAGATCGAACGCGTCCACAACGGGACCCTTATGATCCGCGCCCAGTGATCAGCGCTTCGAAGACAGACTGTTGGCTGGGATAATAGGCCTGCATTCCAGAAAGATAACGAGCTCTGATTGTACAAAAAGCTAAATTCAGGGCTGATGATCATGCTCCTTGGTACACATAAAACCTGGAGAGGAGGGGACTAAAGTTCAAGCGAACGGGATGCACGCCCAAGCACATGGCTAGTGGAGTTGATCTTTGGGATCTGGGAGGGGAAGATACCGACCGCTGTGAAAGAAGTCCAATCTGGAAAAGAGGCTTGCTGTGTGCTGTATCTCGAGGGAAACTAATGCGGTAAGTGCCGACTTCGGAGAATCAATGATGGAGAAGTGAGACAGTGATATGCCATCTGGGGTATCACAGTTTCTTGAGTGACACTTAACACAGGCACAAAGTTGGTTGCCATGGTTTGAGATGGCACAAAGAGGGAGGGAGCATTACGTTCTGCTGTAGCTGTTACTATAGCTATGCTGAATGGACCGGGACAGCTGACGAGAAACGTTGAACTAAGATGACATGGAGGCTCTGTACGATGCAACACTGACAACAAGACAAAAAAACACCAAGGTTTCAGTTTGCAAGCGGTGTGCATAAAGCAGCACCACGAGAAAGACGTCCATGCGTCTAAAGTGTCATCAAGATCTTGGTTTGTCAAAGAAACAGGGCAATTAAGACTACATCTCTACTAATTGAGAGCCAGGTCCTAACCGGTTGCCAAAAGCGAGACCGAACCGTATAATAGGACGAATACAGGGGGAACGAGATGCAGATGTCACCTGAGTACCAGGGGTATAGGATAAGAAGAGCCGCATTGATTCGACAGGGATAAATACAAATTCAACAGCGTCAGGAGAGGTTGGGTTTAGATACACGAAAGAGCGGACTTTTGCTTCCATCGTGAAGTGAAATGGCGGAGGTTTAGATCCTTGACGTTGGGAGGGTCTCGTGTACTGTCGAGACTGTTTAGGTTGCAGAGACGGTTCCGGGGAAGATGGAAGGGAACGGGGGATAACTAGAACAAGGGCGGGCGGATGCGGTGAGTGCGGGGGATCAGCAAGGTTATGTACTGTACTGTACTTTACTGTAAACAAGGAACCTGAACTGAAGAGCAGTATCACCAACTGCTTATGTTGGTTGGTGATAGACAAGAAAGAACATGAAACTGACGATGAATTATGTCCTGTTGTTTTACAGCATATTTAGTGGTGGAAGAGAACTGTTGAATGCAACGGCTCACTGTGGCTGTTCTGGGAACCACGCAAGTTTGTGCTCAGATTGCTGTCTCTCAAAGTTATCGCACTCGGAAGCCGCTGAAGGAAATCCAACTAAGCAAGCGCTACGTTATCGTATCGTGATGGAGGGTTGGAAGCTGAGAAGAATGAGTGGCTGTCTTGGATGTGACGGCATAAAGATGGAGGTGTGCGTGTGTGTGTATGCGTGCAGCAAGCAAAGCAAACAAGTGCCTGCGAAGGGGGGGGAGGATGGGATGAAAGTGTCGCGTGGGGGATTTGAATTTAGAAAAAAGCCAATATTTTCTTTTTTTATTGAACCTTGTCGACTCGATCACGATAGCTTCAAATTTTGACTTGAGTTGCTGACGACGTTCGAGAAACAGAATGACACGTATTTGATGCCATACATTAATATTACACTGTCTCAGGTTATCTCCTCGAACCAAGGAAATAGAACCTCGAGACTGAGACCTATGCCAAATTCCAGTATGTCCTCAACGAAACGATATGGCGTGGCTGCTGTGCAACACAAGACCTCAACAGTGGTTGCGTCTACGAGCTGCGCTGCAACCAACATCAGATCTCACAGCGAAGAGAAGAAAAATGAGAGAGAAAAAGGGGGCGTTTTTGAGGCTCTGGCTTTAAGCGAAGTTCCGAGAGAGGGTGTGAAGTACGACGCCTACCAGTGCAGGAGGACGCCCAGTGAGAGAGATAACGGACCTGGCGATGGAGGGTTGCAGCCAAAGTGCCATCCATCCATCTCTGAGAAAGAAGGTGCAGAAAAAAAAAGATTGATTTTTCTCTCTCTCTCTTTCTGATAGTTTGTTCCTAGATAGCTTCACTACAGTGTTGTCGCCTTTTCTCCCCTAAATATCGCCACAAATAGCTGCAAGTGTTGCGGGTCAATCTAGTTCATCTCGTTTCGTTTTCACCTCTTTTGATATTTTCTGCATATCTAGTTTCCGGTTGTTCTCGGTCTATCTGACACGACTGCTGGACTCTGATAGTCTGGACTGAAATGGAGTCCATCGTGAAAAGAGTTTCGCTTCACTTTTGTTCCCAGTTTCCTAGACTTAGTAGGTGAAATGGATTGCTGTAAATAGTCGGTGAGGACAAACAACTGCAAGGAACCAACCATAGGTACCTCCACTACCATCCATTGTTCTGGAGGGCCCTCAGCCGGGGGAGGTTTCTAGCGGGTTTGCTCTCCGGGGACTTGCGGGCTCGGGGGCCGGGCGGGAACACTACAGGAGCCCCGGTGGACGCGGAAGCGGGTGGCGAGCAGTGTGCCTGTGAGTTTAGTTCTGTTTGTTCTTGGCTTTTCTCTCAAGTATCAGTACAGTACAGTATATTGCACAAGTTATAGGTGATGGATGATATGAGATCATAGAATGCCTGGTCATTAGGTCTCGACGATTGATTGGAATTGTTGGACGTGGGGAGCCGTCTTCGGCAGCTGCGCTTGTAATTAATCTGAATCCATTGCTCAATCAAAGAGGCTTCGAGAAGAGGTCACCGGCCTGTGTGAGTTGGTGAGTGAAGTACTGTACAGACCGAGTCAGACTACTAACTCTGCATAATTTGGTGGAAGAACATGACCTCAGCACAGTACTTCTCTGACTCTACCATTATATACACTGTCTCTCTACTCCTTTCTTGTCCCCATGTTAATAAAACCCCACCATGGACCCGACTCTACGACACCCCCACCAAGAACTGAACTGGCCTGGGCTTCGGTGACAGAAATAATGAGACATGGTTCCCACGGGGAATCCGCCTTGATGGCTGGGGTAATGTTTAGTCGCAAAAAAACAAGCACTATCGATCGTGAACTTCATGTGAAGATTTGCATTAATTTCGTGCCCGGTTTCTGAACGAGAAAAACGAGATTGTTGATTGTTGGTATTTTCAGATACGGATGATCAGATCAGCGATCAGCATGTGCCTTGAAAATGGGACCATGAATATCATCATCGCCACCCACTCCAGGTCCCTTAAGATCGTCGTCGCTATCTTTTCAGGGTACTGTATGTATGACAGGCCGGGCAGGCTTTCCTCTGTTGTGTTCCAGGGGTCTTCTTTTCTCTGCCTCGGGAACTGAAGCCCGCCCACGTCGTCAGATTCCACGGTGGCATGTGGTGGGATGTCAAAAATAGTCACCACACATATAGATAAGGTGTGCATGTGGTTATTCTTTTGCTTGGCACTGTTTTCCATGACATGTTGATGTCTATGTATGTATGTATTTGGTGTTTGTCTATTATTCTACTGTACAGCTACTGTTCAAAGGCATCTCTGCAAGAAGATCAACTAACATGGTTGGCTTGGGGCTTGCGCTCGGCGATTCGATAGTCTAGTTTGTGGCGGTATCCATTGAGAGAGAATACAGTGAGACTGACCGAACTCGAAAGGATGACATGGATGTTTGGGACCTTGACATGGTTGATTTGACTGAAATGTGAACTTGTGACCGCCGGCGTCGGACGCCAGCCATTTCCGATTCATACAGCAGCAGCACAGTAGGTAGTTAGGTAGTTTAGCTACAGTACAGTATGTACATGGGCAAGCGAGACAGAGAAAGAGAGAGATCCAAGCAATTCAATTGATGGATGGGTGAATCAATCAACCCATGTACCACTACCGAAACCAGACCAGACCAGACCACTGCAGGACCAGACCAGCATTTGCTTTGCATCTTTCATCGCCCCGCCTTGGTCTTTGGTCTGTCTGCCCGTTGGATGCACTTGGGGGTTGGTCGGTCGGGTCCTTAAAGCCAAAATACCAAGGTTTCCCACGCAGTCGAGTCGGCCTCTCTTCTCGTCTCCATGCCTTTCTAATTCCAACCTACCGCTTCTTCCTATTGCTTGTCTTGTCGTTACTAGACCAGACCAGCCTAACTTTAGCAAACCACCATCACACTTTTTAATCCCTATCGTCGCCTTTTCTCTCTTTTTTCTTTCACATTCCTAGACCCTTCTTACTCTTCTTCACTCTATACTTCTTTTACTTTACTGCTGTCGAGTTCAATGTCACAGCAACAGTCCTCCTGACACACCGACCAAAGTCTAAATAAAGCACTACTCACTTGTTTTTGTCCGCCCCTGCCCCTCTATCACAGGCCAGGCGCAACACAGGGCAGCGCAACGTAATAGCAGCCAGACCAAGTACAACCCAGTCGAGTCCAGCGCACGAGTCATCCAATCCGATCCCTGACCGGGCTTTTTTCTCTTTCTCCTCCCATCATGGCCACGCCAGAGAAACCTCGGCGACGGTTTATCCCAGAGCCCATTGAAACCACATTTTCGACAAGTCGATCAAGCAAAAAGACGGATGAGAAAACCACAATGCGACCCAACCCAGAACCGACTCCCGAGCCCTCGCCTCGCTCGCCCTCTCCTGGCCTTCACGAATTGCACCAGCAGCCGAAACCTAAACGACGCTTCGCTCCCCAGTTGATTGAGTCTTCTCGCAGGAGTCGCAGAGTGGGAGACGCAGGGCCCGCAACCAAACCCACCGACAAGACCGATATCACCCCTTACACAAAGAACATTTACACCGCAACAAAACCTCGCGGAAGGAGACGAGACGACGCCCACGATGCCCACGATTCTCCATCCAATGGCCCCAGACGTCGCGAGTCCGAAGACGAAAATGTCGTTCAGTTTCTCCTCGAGATCGCCGCAAAGGAGGCAGAGCGCCAGATGCAGGAAGCTGCAATGGCTGCTTTCCCCAACAGCCACGTACGTGAAGGAAATGTAGACCATTTCTACTTCCGCGAGAGTTCAGGAAGCGATCAATCTCCCGAGAGCACTTCCCCTGTGCACGAGCATCATAGCCACTCAGGCAAACACCATCATCACAATGTGCGGCGGCAGTCATCCGACAGCAATCTCAACTGGTGGCACAAGCATATGCAGGAGCATGCCGAGGCCAAGCAGGAACAGCAACATGACGATGCTATGGTTATCGACGAGAAGCCTGGCGAGATGCATACCTTGGTGGAAGAGCCAGAAACACCGTCGTTTAAGAAGGATGAGGATACAATTATGCGCAACGATACGACCGACACGGCGGAACTTGACAAGATGGACCTTGAACTTCCCCCGGATCCGGTGTGGACCACCTCCAATACGCCTCGTGATAGTACTAGCAAGCGTTCATCGATTGGAGTTAGTGGCCCGATTGGAGAGACACATATGCCGCTGCTTGAGACTGAGTCCTATCTGACCGCCGAGCAACGCAACAAGGCTGCGTCGCCGGCACCTGCAGCAACCCGGCACATTGGTGAATCTACGATGCCCTTTATCCCATCGGCCCCGGCCGTCGGATCTGTAGACACTCCCTTTGCCAAATCTTCTCAAATACCCCCGGACACCGGCGGTTTTGCGTCGCGCAACGCTGCCCGCCCCTTTGGACGACCATTTGGAGGCTACGGACGCGCATCGCCTGCTCCTTTGTCCCAGAAGAAGCGATTCGGTGTTACTCCACCAATGCTCGGTAAAGACCTCGTTTTCCGAAAGTGTCCGTCTCCCAAGCAGACCAAGCTCGAGCCCGATCACCCATTTGCAGAACGCCATGCTGAGGAGAAGTTTCGGGACCTTTCGGGCCAGAATGGTCTCTGGCGAGGTTATTGCTTCAGATCAGACTCGAACGATGCGTACCTCGTGCCAGCAGACCTGCATGCCCCACCAATGTTGGCTACGCCCAGACCGGCGGCCACACCCGGTGATGCCTCGCATATAAGCTCTCCACCTTTGACAGATGAGCCTGTCTCCATCAATGGCGCAGCCAATGGCCAAGTGAATGGTACCATAGAGCACCGCACACGGGCCGGTCCTCCCAAGGGGCTTCACATGCTGCACGGCATCAATGAGCGTCTTCAGAAAGAAAAGGCACACGCCGAGTTGGAAGATAAGATTGAACACGAGTTTGACGACAGCTTCGTGACTCAAGTGTATAACTACCTATCTCTAGGCTATCCCGCTATGGCCCGCGCTTTTGATGGCGAGCTCTCACGAATCAGCATGATGAGCATTGAAGAACTCGAAAAGGATGACGAAAAGCAACTCGCTCAGGGTCACCTTGTCGAATCTGAGGCCGATAAGCCTCGTGATCAGAGATGTCCACGATGGCATGCTCTTCAGTCCTATATCAAGGAGTGGGCTAGACAACACCCCAACCTCGACAGCATGGACCCTGTTGGATGGGGAGTCCGAGAGCGACGAGGTAGCTGGGCTGTCTGAGCTGTACCTCTTCAACATTTGTTTTGCGCTTTTGCCAATTGCGTGCGCCGTGTTCAAGACCTCGACTTACAGAGGAAGCGGATTGACTGGTTATTATTGTTTAAAAACATGAGTGGGCGTTATATTTGAGCAACGTCGGGTTTCTACGTCTGCTTTTCTTTCCATATTTACAAGAAGCATGGTGGGACGAGGATGTCCCTAGAGCGGGGTTTGCAGGTTCAAGAGTAGAGGAGGATCGGGATATACAAAAGCTGCGCGTTTGCGTGGCTTAATTGGCAGTGGATTGTCTAGACATTGCGGAAATCTTTTAGAAAACCGAAGACAAAAGGCGGAGGGTGATACAGGAACAGAGGGTCGGATGGAGGAGGATGTTAGAGTCCAGATATGTACTTGACCCGAGGATGAGTCTTGAATTGTTAGGTCCTACAACATGCCGGGAGTAGAGAATACATTACACTTCTCGATGAAATGAATCGAGAGTTTTCGTTAATAATGATCAAGATCCTTTGTGTGATACAATATTGTGTTCTCTTATTCGTCGTTATTACTTTGGAATGTTCTTATCACATGATTCAATAACGTTCCATGTTCTCCCCCCAATATCAACACCATCACCCTCCTCGAGACTCTCTTCTCCCAAGATCTTCTCGATAGGCAATTCCTCAGCACCTATCCTAACAGTTCTCTTCCACCCACTCTCCGTCCATTCCCATCTCTCCAGCGCAATATCCTCACCAACTCTGATCAACCCCTGGGCATATCTTCCTAATCTCACAACACATCCTCTCACACCCTTCTCTTCATCTTCCGTCTGCAGAACCAGTGCTCTAACACCTGATTCTCCCGGCACAGCAATCGGCGTGGCATCGTGCCAGAGCTCTTCATACTCTGTATCGATACCCGTGTCTGGATTCACCATGCTTCCCTTTTCGAGGGTGAGATCGTTAGGTTGGGGATACATAAAACCTGAGTCATTTACCAACTCGCGAGAAGATATCCATTGATGGAACGTTGAGTGGGAAGTCAATTCGCCTGAAGGATCGGGTTTGAGGGTTGAGACTGTTGTGCCGGCTATGGCCCAGTCTAAGCGGGATAACGGAAGGGGATCTAATAAGTATTAGTTATGATCAAAAAAATACGACATGAAGTGTTTACCATCTTGGCCGGTCCATGAATCAGAGTCACTCTTGGGAAGGAGGATGCGGAGATCGACGAAGCGTTTTAGCCGTGGGCTTGTGATCACGAGAGTTGTTGTTGGCTCGGATGGTTCGTCGGGGAGCCAGCGGATGAATTTTCTTATAGAGATTGTGCCCATTTTGTAAGATGTCGGTTTGTGAGGTTGTTGATGAGTGAGTAAGTGAGGTGAATGGAGTTGAGTATGAGGGGTGAATGCGGGGGCGGAATATGTGCGGAACGAGAGCGTTTGTGATGGGCCTTGAGTACATTGATGTTGCAATTTAGAAAATGTTGGTGGTAGATAAAGAGTTTTGATATTATAGAACAATACTCGGATATGATACCGCGAGGTGATCAAAATAAGCATGGCATGTTGACCACCGCGTAAGGAATCTTGAGAACGGCGGAAGATCTGAGTGAAAGGTGGTATGCTGCTTTCGGACTCTCATCGATATGATGAAACCCAGATGTAGATTCAATATAATTGGGTGAGTGAGAGACATTTTGCATCCAATTCCTCTTACAGCTAAAAAGGGGCACATCTTCAGGAAAGCCCTTATAAAGACTGCACCATTTTGGAGTCGTCAGGGCTGCTACACGTAAAGGATTACCAGAGCCTCGAATCCGAGGTATTATACGAGCAGACCTCACAAAACATAGGCATCTTAGTGATTGCATCTTGCTCTTATTTAGAACCATCAGCTTGGGTCAGCGGCGCTGCGTTAGGTGACAGGGGTGTTTGGCACTAAACTTGGGTCCAAATCTAGAGCCTCGGGAGATATTTCAGGGTCCAAGTTCAAGCCACCATCGTCAATTCAAGTCATACATGTTCTGACAATAAAAAGTTTATGATAGACCCAGCAGTCGATTCAGTCTCTAACAAATCACTCGGCCGGAGCAAATCCAACGCTTGACCCATCGGCCAACTATTTCCTGTTTCGCTTATTCTCCTAGAACCCACGAGGCGTTCAATAGTCTCCCAATCGAACCCAATCTAGACCCGGTGTTCCCAAGCGAAAAGGGAAACCCCATCCAGACTATTGAACAGCAGCTGAAGAGCTATCGAACAACTCCATGCGAAAAGGACAAGGCCAAGCCTGATGGAAATTTCCGATCATGTCAGGGGCCAGTCAGGGCCTTCGGGTAAGGCGTCGGGAGGCGGACGCCTTCAAATGATGATATATCTCATGGTGCTGCTCGTTGAGTCTTGATCTCTTCACTTGTCTTTAGCCCAGTCTTTCGTTCCAAGCCTCTTTTTGGCTTATCCATTCGTTACTTGCAGGATGCGTTCGGTCTCTGCGCTCGTGGCTTTGGCCCTTGCAGGCTCATTTGAACTTGCGACGGCAAGTCAGTGCAAGCCTTCTTCTCCTCTTCAGACGGACAAGACAGCACAGTCTGCTTCCATTACCAGCGGAACAGCAACAAACTCGGTATCTTCTTCTCAAACTACTGACGGCCCTGTCATAATCACCAATGCTGTGACCAACGGCGATTTTGGAGGCTATGATCCATCCGCAGATGGTGGCATCTACGCTTTCCAAGCCGGTGGCAACGCCAAACTCCTCCAAGGTCCGGGTCACCAGGGTCAAACCGACGAGAGGAACTGTGTGCAGCTCAAGTCGGGTGTCGTTTCACGAAAGCGACAAACTCCTCCCGAAAACCCTTGGATTCAACAGCAGCTTGAGGATATGGAGCCCAGCGACTACACCGTTCGCTTTTGGTACGCTATTGCCAACAATGCTGTCGCCGATACATGCCGCATCGAGGGCTTTTACGGTGGTGAGCAGTTTGGAGCAACACCTTATTTTCCTGTTGTCAGCGATGCTGGTGACCAGTGGTTGGAATTTGTTGATAACATGGCTGTCACTACGAACAGTGGGACGATCCGATTTGAACTTGTTTGTGTCAACGGAGGCTCTGCAGAGGCTTACTTTGATCAGGTCTTTGTGTCTAACAAGATCGGCGAGGAGTGGACGGATAATATCTCTCTATTCTTCCCTACTTCTAAGCACGCCGCTACTGTTGGTCCCATCCAGACCAGCACGGCTCCTGCTGTTGACACTGCCGTCACTAGCAGCGACAACATTGAGACGTCTGATATTTCTACTGCCCAACCTTTAGAGGCACCCACTACTACAGACAAAGCTTCAGCAACCGACAAGACGACCGAGGCAGTACCAACAACCGCAACATCTTCCGCTCCTACCGACAACAGCGAGGACACTCCATCTGGTCCCAAGGTCTGCGCTTCGCTCGGTGCCGGCGCTGCTGGTAAAGGATGCGCCAAGCGGCCGTACAGCAGCACACGAGGCTACAAAACGATTGGAGGAAGCAAGATCACCAAGGAACAGTGTGCTGCCCTCTGTCTCGCAGACAAGAACTGTATGAGTTTCCAGTGGCTCTACCAGGGCAGCGGCTGCGCAAACACGTGTAACCTCCTCGCCACGGAGTTGGCCGACATACCCACCAACGGAGGTTCTGACGCCGCTTGGGCCTACGATCGAAGCTGCATTCACGAGAACGAGTGCTCCGAGCAACCCGCCGGGACTCGCTGCGTCAACCCCAACGCTGATACCCCCGCCAAGTCTTGTACTCAGATGAAAGGTGTGCTAAAGGCATGCGCCAAGCCCTTCCTCACAGCTTCCACCAGGGGATATTGCGGTCTTACCACTGAGTGCCGTGATCTTTGTGCCAAATATCCTTCGTGCAAGTCTTATTCAGCTACCTTTGGAAGCTGTAGTCTGTACGACGCTAGATCATCCGAGGTTGCGGAGCCTTCGAATGCGTATAACTTCTTTTACGATATGGATTGCCATGCTTGCGGAGCGGGCAATGCTTACTTTGATTATATTACTGTTGGTCAAGATCCGGATGAGTTCCCGCAGTGGACATGCCCGGTTGAGGAAAAGAAAACTTCTTCGACTCTGGCTGTCTCGACGACTGACAAGCCTGCTGTTGCGACTACGCCCAGTGTTGATGCAACCACTAGTGCTGGTCCAAGTGAGAATGATAGCATGATCCCGACAACTGTGCCAAGCCCCACCACTCCCGCTCCGTCTACTGCTGTGTCTATCTGCCCCAATGGTGTTCCATCTCCCGGATTCTGCTCGATCACAAACCCAGCACCTGAAAGTGCACTCTGCGGGAAGCGCGGCTGGCCTCAGTTCATCGACGCGTACGGTTACAGTCTCGAGGATCGTCCCAACCAGCGATCCATCGAAGACTGTGCCGTCATCTGCAAGACTGACCATCAATGTTTGGCCTTTGGCTTTGACGATAGCCAACCTAGACTCAAGTGTCTGCTCAGCCCTTCAGACTTGCAAGATGCCTCTGTAATTGAGAACAACTTCGGAAGCAATGCTATCTGGTTCGATTTGAAGTGCATGACCTGCAAGGTGTGCGGCGAGATTGAACCTACTGCTACGCCTTCACCACCAGAGCTGGGCTGTAATGTCCTTAACAACAATGCTGGCTGTAGATATAAGGAGAATGGTGAATGGCCCATTGGTAGTAACGGAAAGGGAGTTACTGGTTATACCTGTCACGACAATGGCAAGGTCACTTTGGGAGAACCATTCTCGGCAGATACCAATACCTGGCCTCGTCAGAATTCTGAGATTCAGTGCACTGAGACGTGCCTGCAGCTTGAGAACTGTAAGTCTTCTGCATTCAACAGGGATACCATGCGTTGCGAGTTCTTTAGCACTTCTCTCAAGGATGCTGGGTACAGATTCCGTGATGGTAGCAATGTGTGGTATAACGATAACGCATGCTTTGATTGCTCAGGGTTGTGCCGAGAGCCTCAGCAGCAACATACTGGAACTGAAACCGAGAGCGTTCCTTTCTTCCCTCCCCCCACTGAGGCGCCTACGACTTTGAGGACATCTACCCGCCCTACCAACGAAGACGCTGTCACCACTGAACCTGCAACAAGAACAACATCCTCGCTCATCAACTCGGAAGTTCCGATCGCTACAACCTCAAGCGCCCCTAAGAATGAGCCCATGACCTGTGCAGCACCATCAGCTTCTCTCAGCGATAACGTCACCTGCGGTCTTCCTGGAGTGAGCAACGAGGCTCAGTCCAAACAAGTCGACGGCTACACGATCAAGGTTACAGGAACCCTCGAGAAATGCGCTCTTGAGTGTCTGCAACTTGCCGAGTGCAATGGATTCGTCTTCCAGAAGAACACTGCTTCGTGCAATGTTTTTACAGCTGGGACGGCTGACCTGGAAATGGTTTATCATCCGTCATCGAATGATCGGTACTACGATAGGAATTGCTTCAAGTGTGGATCTTGATGGGGTCTCGGGGATTTAATCTGTCATGCGGCATAGATGTGCCTGAGTTTAAGGCTGGTAGTATTGAAATCTACTTTATCTAGTAATTGAAGAGCATCTTCTTACCAATTTTCTCTATCGTAAGCTTCCAACTCACCTTTATTCTATTTGATAGATCCAATTCTGTAGCGATGCAGCGTCAATCCATTTCTCCAGCCAAGCTTTCCTTCACCAATTCCACGTCATGTCATCCGGTAATGGGATAAGAACTACCATCATGAAACACAGCCAAGAATCTCTTGCGCAGCGATAACCGCCGAGACGTTTCATTGTTTCCACTGTTTATTTGTAGAATATGGAGAACCATTCTCTTGGCGTCGGGTTGTTTGGTGCTGCCCAGGCGGGAATATTGCTGTCCTCCAAACATAGTCCGGTGCATGAGGCTCTTGGCCGTTAGAGTTAATTTTAAGGACCATTGAGTTTAATCTCTTTTGTTGCTGGGGACGTGGACAGATCCGTTTATATATCTGGTTTTCCTTCTACAAAGCGGATGTCTTGGTAACTCACTCTCTTTCAACCACCGTTCATTCGTTAACCCTGTTGTTTTAGTTCGTTCTTTACCTTTGTCTATCGCTAAAACGGCCGTGCCGAAATAGTCATCATGAAGCGATCCGTTCTCATCTCTCTTATTCCCGCGGTGCTGGGCTGCGCCAACGTCAAGTCCAATGCATGTGCCATATCTGTCGCCGCCAACGTCGCTGGCTGTGCCGACGTGAATGATTCTTCATCTCTTCCTGAGTGGGCTTCTGGTTGCTCTAAGAAGAACTTGATCAAGGAGTGCAAGTGTCAGTATACCGCCGGCGGTGATGCTGAGGCCCCTGTCCCTGCTCCCGCTTCTACTACTCTTGCTACTCGTGTTGCTTCTTCTATGCCTGAGGCTACTGCCGAGAAGCCTGCTGAGTCTTCTCCCTCCGATGTTGGTGCTGTCGCTGGAGGTAGCTGCGGCGCTGCCGAGGTTGACCAGCTTGTTGGTTATGGTGATGGTACCACTGGAGGTTCTGGTGAGCCTGTTGTTGTCAAGTCTTGCTCTGAGCTCAAGTCTGCTCTTGAGAATGGTGGTGTTATTCACATCGATGGCCAAATCAGCGGTTGCGATATCATGGAGGTTCCAAGCGACACCACTATTGCTGGTGTTGGTTCCAACTCTGGTAAGAAAAGACTTTCGAAGGAAAGCAACACATACTAACATATCATTCTTCAGGTCTCACAGACAGTGGTTTCCGCATCAAGAAGGTCAACAACGTCATCGTGCGCAACCTCAACATGCACAACCCTCCCAAAGAGATGGATCTCATCGACATCGAGAGCGCAACCTACGTCTGGATCGATCACAACGAGTTCTCTTCCGAAGGCATCGCCGGCGACAAGGACTACTTCGACGGTCTCCTCGACGCCAAGCGCGGCTCCGACTTCCTGACATTCTCATGGAACAAGTTCTCCGACCACTGGAAGGCCAGCTTGATCGGCCACAGCGACGACAACGGCGAGCAGGACAGCGGCAAGCTGCACGTTACATACCACCACAACTACTGGAGCAACATTAACAGCCGTGCTCCCTCCATTCGCTTTGGAACCGCGCATATCTACAGCAGCTGCTACGAGGATCTTCCCACGTCTGGAGTGAACTCCCGCATGGGTGCCAAGGTACTCGTCGAAGCGACCGCGTTTATTAATGTGAAGAAGCCTATCATTACCAACCTTGATTCTCGAGAGGATGGTTTCGCGGTTGAGAAGGATAACCTGTTTGAGAACAGTGAGCCGGCTATTACCCAGGAGAAGGACTTTACACCTCCTTATGAGTACACTACTGATCCTGCTGAGTGCGTCTGTGAGCTTGTTAAGGCCAAGGCCGGTACTGGCGTCATCACTGTTTAAGTAGAGTTGAGCATGTCTTGACTATTAGTGGAGTGAGATTGGAAGCGATGGGAGTGCACTGAAACCTCGGCCGATGGAAGTATATGAGACGAGATTTGCCAGTTACTTTATGCGACTTCAGGGCATAGTCTCAGGCCATTTAATTTTGTATCTAAAGTTTAGGGGCCACCCTTTCCAACCGCCTAGGTAACTAATTCAAGACCAGAAGATCGACAGGACTTGGAATCCAGAGAATGTGACCTAATTCCTCGACCACGTGGGAGAAGTGAACGGGTGCAGATCCTCGGCTTCATCCGAGTCAATGTTATCATACACGACGCGCATCCGCAGACACTATTAGACTAATGAGTTCCTAACCTGACTTATGCCCCGTGAATTCCACGGCATGCTGGAGTGAGCAGGGCACCACGATTGCTTGAACGGTCTCTTTCAGTGGTTCTCGAAGTGACAAACCAAACAAGGGGAGAAATGGCAGTGTGTATACGTCCGAACTTGGAAGCCAGTATTCCGTCACCGATGGCAGTAATACATGCATCAGAGCACGACGAACTGTAACCGCTGTCCTCCAGGTCCACGATGCTATGCCCCAAACATTTCGATATAATCGTGGTACTGCGCTCAGCCCCTACTTGGTAAATCAATCGGTACTTACTCCCGACGCCGGACCGGGAAAATTGGAGCATACGGCGCCGAAACACCCGGAGGCAAGTTGGAGATAAATATATGCGGGGAGTTGAGAGAAATTGGAGAATCCAACCTTCTTGGTTAGAACGAGTCTGTGCCATGAACAAACTCTCAATACCCGCTTTGAATACCCGCCCAACCTATCCTATCTGAGTGCCACGATGGAGCTTTACTCGACCTCCGGTTAAATGCACTCTCCGGACTGTCTCGTATCAGCGCCAGTCGTTGGTTGGAGCATTCCAACTCAAGCTTTCGGGAGATTATCCAGACATGGAAATAGCTGCTGTTGAGATACCATCTAGATCAAGATTGGTTTGCAGCCAGTGATCTGGTACCCATGCCTCAAGTAACCTATTATCTGTCATGTATCAGTCATAGCCAATTATCCGGAGATAGGGAGGGTGTCACTGCCACATCACCAACCTTTCTGTTGGTAGCAGCATCTCACCACGATAATTTCCAAAACGCCATACTCAAAAGATCGACATCGGAAAACACGCCTCCGACAGCCTGGATAGAAAATAGACCAGGCATGATACGGATACAAACTGAAGTAATCCATGTTAATGCAGTGAGAAATACGACCCCAACAGGTGGCTGCTGGAGCTGAGAGAGCAGCCCTGCAGGACAAGAAAACACTGCGTGTGAACACAAATAGTAATCCGCACGGTCGTTGCTTTTGCTTATTGTTATGTATGTACTGTGCAGATACGGGGTTCAACGAGTCGGTAAGCATAATTAATACCTTCAACTTAAGCTTATGACGCTGGCAGTCGATCACCCATCAACCACCCACCTGCTATAATGAATTCCACTACTGAATCTCACAGAACAATAGGCTATTGCGACGTGTCTCGCATGGATCAAATTATTCAAATCTGACATTGCTTTGGAGAGCGGATAAGACGGCATTCTTGCAGTGGCTGGGGCTGGCAGATCTTCATCTATGACATCCCTGCCACTGTTGCAGGGTCTAGACTATGACTGTCTTTGTGTCGCAAAAAGTCCCTTAGATTCATTCTCCAAGCTTCCTGTGCCGCCTATTGTCTACTTTAGTTCAGCAAGCCCTGTCAGCCCGTGTTTTGAACCCTGTCATCCTAGTTATGCAAGTACAGTATGGCTCTTCATTCCGATAGGCTGGCTTTTTGTCTCTGTTGGTAGAGCAGTGTTAATTCGTGGCTTTAATTATGTGTTTCGTGTGCCAGGTTGGAATGATTCAACAGTAAGCCTCCACGCAGACGCGACGCAAACATGACAATTGTGGGCAACAAAAGTATTGTCGAGAGCTCTAACCACGAGAGACTCGTTTGTAATATTGAGATATCAAAATGTCTAAGTCTCATAACCTGAAGACCAAACTCTAGAAAGAGACAAATATTTCCCAGTGAAAAGCCTTCCCATTTGACTCCCTGCTCTTTCTTATTGTCATAATACCCTTTTTGCTATAGTACCAAAAACACGCTTCAATATATAAATAACGCGATTGTCTTGTAAGATGTTCTGCAAGATATCGCCTCCGATGTAAGCCCCTACTTTAGACGGTGTATCGGAAGAAGGTGGCGTTATCACCAGAGTTCTGCTCCAACTCCTTCTCGGCGCGGGTGTACTCATGAGGAGCCTTGTGGGTTCGGTCACGGCGAGCGTTCTCGCGGCGGAGGTAGATGGTCATGAAGATGCTGAGGATGCAGCTCATGGTGGTGGTAGCGACGAGAGTCCAGTGGCCAGTTCGGTAGTTGGGAGCGTCGTCCTTGAAGTAAACGAAGCCAGAGATGGCACCACCAAGGTTACCCTGTGAATGATGTTAGTGAGACTGTGGCTGAAATGTCTGAGACATGGAAATAACTTACAAAGCCAACGTGCATGGCAATACCAACACCGCGCTTGAGGGAACCACCGATGTTGTTGCCGTTCCAGGCGACACCCTGAGGAACATTGGGGTAGATACCGCAGGTGATGAGGAAAGCAGCAAAGTACTTGGCGCCGTGGGAGTCGACAGTGGCGAGGATGATGAAACCGATCATAGCGACAAGGCAGAATCCAATCATGTAGATACCACGCTGGCCGTGTCTGTCAGCAGCGAAACCGCCACCAATGGTGAAGAGACAGGCAACAACGTAGGGAGGAACAGACATGAGCTGAGCAACCTCGTTGGTGTAGCCAAGAGACTTGACGATGGTGGGAAGGAAGATAGAGATGGAGTAGAGAGGGGTGTAGATGCCGATGGTGATAAGCATGTGCACCCAGATCTTCCAGTCCTTGAGAGCATCCTTGGCGAACTTGAGGTCGAAAGCATCGGAGAGAACAGAGCGATCCTCCTCAAGACGGCGGATGACCTCCTTGCGCTCAGAGTCGTTGAGGAACTTGGCAGTGTCGGGGTAATCGTGCATGACAAAGAAAGCAGCGACGGCGAAGATGAAAGTGAGAAGACCCTCAATGACGAAGATCCAGGCCCAGCCATCAAGACCACCCCTGCCGTCCATCTCCATGATACCTCGAGCGAAGAGGCCACCGAAAGCACCAGCAGCAGTGGCAGCAGAGAAGAAAATAGCCATGCGGAGACCGCACTCGTGACGCTTGTACCAGAGAGTAATGTAGTAAGTGATACCAGGGAACAAGCCACCCTCAGCAAGACCAAGAGCCATACGAGAAGCAAGGAAGCCACCGAAGTTGTGAGTGATACCCATGAGGGTGGTGCAGATAGCCCAAGCGATCATGATGGAGGGAATCCAAATGGAAGGGCGGAAGCGCTTCATGGCCATGTTGGAGGGAATCTCAGCGGCGACGTAGAAGGGGAAGAAGACGGCGACGGCGATGTTGTAGTCCCACTTGCCAGTCATGCCCAGAGCCTCCTCGAGGCCGGCGAGCTTGGCGTTACCAATGTTGGTTCGGTCGAGGAACGAGAGGAGGTAGAGGAGAGCAAGGAAGGGGAGGAGCTTGACGTCCATCTTGCGCAGAAGACGCTTTGTGGCGGGGGCGTCGAAGACTTCCTGAGAGGCATCTTCGTGAAGAGAGACGGTCTTCTCATAGTCGACCTTTTCGGTGGATGAGTTGTCTGTCTGGTGGGTGGCCACCTTGTTATCGCCTTGTGGAAGCATTGTGGGCGACAGTAAGACAGAGTATGTCCAGTGAATGAACAAGAAAGAAGAGACAAGAGAGAAGAGAGACAGGGAAGTGTCCTCAAAGGGAGAAGGAGTATAGGAGACGGGTGCTTCTGATCTGAGGAAAGGACCTGGGAGGGAAAAACCTGGGGAAGGGTCCAGACTTTATAACCGGGTGAATGTGAGAGACAGAGACGGAGTGATGAATCTATCCCATGTCTTTCTTTCCCCAGATCCTATCACTCTCGGTACCTACGCGCTTGTCATATTTACCATTTGATCCATGGCTAGGTAGATACCGTAGTTTCTAGTCCAAGCCCTTTTCGCAAAGACTCCGTAGTGGTTGTGTGGTCTGGTCTAATCCATTTTCCGCACGAACGGCAACTAGCAGGGATTAGTTACAGACAAGATAAAGTGTGTAATCTCATTGAGAGGGAGAGAGAGGCAAGACAGAATGCGACTCGACTAGGCGGACACTCCAACTTTTGGGAGTGAGTGGACAAGGGTGGTTGAACAGAGTACAGAAAGTACTGTACATAACAAGAAAGTTTCTCCACTTACACCCACTCACTCCTCTCTTTCCCCATGTCCCCATATTACTAGCTAGTGGACTTTTTTTACCCCATGCTCTTATTCTTATTCTCTCTGTCCTGTCTCCCCTCCCCGCCCTTGACGCCGACGAGACAACCCCGGAGACTAATGGCCGACACCCCAAAGGTTAATCCTGGATTGGACTGTTCTTTTTGCCACGGAGTGGTCCACACTTGTCCAGGCCTTGCGTGTCGTGTCCTGTACGCGAGCAGGCAAAACAATCGAGGCTCTGCAAGGCAAGAGTTATCCAAGTTGTTGGTTGTCTGGGAGCACGAATGTTTTCTATGGCGCTGGTAATTTTGTTTCTATCGTACGAGGATTAATAACCTTTTGGTGGTAGAATAGGCTACCTAACTCAGGTAAACAAGAAAAGGATCGTCTCTGCCGATCTTGTATGAGACAGACAATGTCCAAGAGATTTCCAAGCTGTCAGCCAAGCTCGACAAAAAGCTTGACCCATCCCAGTCTGTTGGGGGCATTGTATGCCAAGTCGGTAGCAAACTTCCTGGATAATATCTTAATGCGACCCTGCAAAAGACCCAGGGGAATTGAGCTCGACTACGCCGCCAACAGTGCTGCAGTATCTAACTCTTGGGATTGTTGCGACGGTGTGGTTTCTGCATTTTTTGTTATCTTGTCTCCTATTTTCCAGAATTGTCGTTCATTATTTCACAATCGTCGATCTTCTCCCAGCTCTGACTAGAGTCGAGAGGACCGTGTTTCGTGGATGATCTCCATTAGCAGGTACAGTATTACACGGTAGGACGTAAAATGTCACTCTTGTAGCTTATGCGTCCCATGCTGGACAGGACACTTGAATGACTGCCTTGCAGCTGTGCGTCCCCCATCACGGACCCCAAATATCATGCTGAGGCCAGCATCGCGCGTAAGAGGGTAATTTGCCGTCCGTACCGACGGGCCCTCCTCGTGGTTGAGTTGCAATGGGTTGCGTGCGACACATGGTATCGCATCCACTACGTGAAGCTGGATCAATTTCTGCATATCGGGATGTGTTTGTCTGATCAATTATCCATAGAAGAAATTCCCAAAATGAATGAATGCCTAGACTCAGTGTCGTTCTCAGGTACGAGGTTTCATTCATGTAGACCCAATACCGCCAAGTCGGTATTCCAAGAACCGTGCCCAGCAAAACAGCTCCTCAAGCCAGAGCGTAATTTCTCCGTTCAGATCTCCTGCCGGAGATGTCAGATTCGTAGGGCAGAGAAGCCCCTTCTCGAAGCAAAATAATCTCCTCAAGAGCCTCAAACTGCTTCGAACCAAGATGGGGGCTTGCTCTCAACGGCTTCGGCTATCGTGACAGCCGTAGCTCACATCGGATCAATGGAAGACATCCCTTTTGGACTTAGTCTGCTACAGTTACGGTTAAGTTAAGCTTGCTCAAGATACTTGGTTCTCAGGATAAAGAATCTCTGGGAAAAGCGCGCTTGGGACGCCACGCACATGGCAAACCGCGCGCGGGCATCGGTGAGGGGAAGAGACTAAAAGGAATGGGATGTCAAGATGAATGGGAGCTAAGAGATAGCAAGGGGGGGGGGGGCAAGTTCCGTGTGTGTGATTGAATGAATGAATGAGATCCATGGATGGATTGTTATTGTCGTGGTGATGGTTGGTACCTACTGGCAGAGCAATCTCTGTCCCCGACCTGACCCCAGACTCTCTCGAATCTGCGGGGGAGTATCCACTACAAGACTTGGGCTGATTACCGCGCCTGTGTGTGTGTGTGTCTTTACTTACAGGGGCCTTCAGTGGATAATCGCCCCCGTTCAGGGCTGTCAGCCACTGTTTTAGAAGAGTGTGTTGGTGGACTCGATAAAAAATGCAGTCATGCTCCCACTTTGATGTCTGATCTCCATCGACCGGTCGATTCCCGAACTGGGCCCATCTAATAAAGAACAAAATCTGGGGAACGGATGATAACGGGACTATAGATGAGAGCAGATTCTGGGGAAAAGCAAGATTAATTCCGGGGAAGCCTGTTTTCGCAAGTACGGGGTGCATTTTGACATTTGTTTAGATCTCGGTTCTTATCCGTTTCGTATGGTGATGATGGTTTCATTTGACCGTAGACTAACTGGTGCAAATATTTGGAGGTACTGTACTGCTTTGCTTTTAGACCTCCGCATGTCCGGTGCATTAGTCGCATGTATCCTCGGCTAAGGCAACATTCTCCAAGTACGTACGTAGTCTCTCTTACCGCCTAGACGTCTTTTCCCCCCAAACTAACTTGGAGAAGAGATAGAGAGAGGACTGACTTGTTTTCTCCAAAAAAGCAACAGCAGCGAAAGAACAAGATGGAGGGTACAGAATACTACTGCCCCGAAAGTACAGTACAAGGGATGCCCTTGTTGCAGTCAATTCAGTGGGCGCAGCACTAAACCAGGGACGTACATCGCATCCCGGCTAAGATACCGGATGCTACATTTTGTTGAGCGGGGACTTGACCGGAGAACGAGCAAACTCTGCTAATCACATGGCATTGCATTAGAGTAGATGGGTTTAGTTAGTTTCTCCTCACTTTGGAGGTTTTGAGAAGGTCATTAAGGTAGAGTAAAAGTTAAGCTTGATAGTGGTATCCACTGATCCTCGACGCCGGCGTTTACTAGAGAGAGACCCGACACCAAAAGCAAAGGTAAACGGTAGATGATTCGGATGATGACGATTGAGACACTCAAAGGCATGAATGATATGAGGCCATCTACTAGGCGAATGGGCTGAGGATGGGTCAAGTACTAAGGGATTCTTCATTTTCCATCTCTCATCTACATTTGTATCTCAGTCTCGACTCAACTCAACTCAAATCTCACCCTTTTGTTATTGTCTTGTCTCTTTTTTGGTCTCCACTACTCCGCACTTTTGGTCTTTTACCCCAGCCATTCCTTACATATGTAATTACTGACCTTACCAGAAACAATAACCCTATCCAGGTAGTCAAGCCGGGAAATAAAGTCCTTTTGGGATAGACCCCATCATCTGGCCAAGAAATATTGACTTTACTGACTCTTAGCCTCTGAGTCCCTCTCACCCCCAATAGTTAACTACATAGATACTTTAGTCTGTACATACTTAACTTTAGATCCTCTATCTCGGTCCCAGCCGCCCCCCAAACAAACACGTAAATGGCACCATCATTTTGGTCTACACCCACTACTTTAACGCCAGCCTATTATCACTCGTCATGCCCTGAAGTCATGATCCCAAAACCACGTTTTCTTCCATCACTGTTCCCCCCTCCCACCGTCTTTCACGTCAGATCACCATTTGATTCCGCACTTTTTGCCTTCTCTTACTGGTTCATTCCGCACATCGTCAGACACACACTGAAGACACGGCCTTCTTTACTTCCTTCTCCTGTGCTTCTGCTCGTCATCGGCCAGCCGGATGGCGTATGCGCCTCGACTCTTTTTGCCATACTGACATGTCACTGCCAATAAGAGACCTTGTTTTATCTTTCGTTGGGGAGACTCAGCCACCCATTTTTAATCTTCTGTGTGTATCTGTAAGATCTAATGTATTGTTACCCTATGCGTCTTTCGTCAGCGCTTTGTTCAGTCCACGTTTTTGGCATGTGGTATCTGCAGATAAGCTGTGAAGAACGTAAGCACTATACCACCCTGCTAGGTTTGCATCCTCAGCTTCACTGTTCACTTGTCAGATCTATAGCGACTTTGGGTTCAACTGATATGTCCCATGTCCCATGATACTATGAGTAAACCCCAAATGCCAATGCTTGGCTTTGCCTGATAATCCGAGTTATCCGTATGGTTCCTCCCAACTGCCTACTCCTACCCTGCAGTAGCCAGGATTGTGGGGATCTCAACGGAGAGTTTCTCCTCACTCCCATCGATATGGATCGGTATCGTAGGCCGCTTATTACTAGACGTTAAGCTTAGCGAGATGCTTAGTGATCGAAAGACTATCGCGTTTAGATTGTTGAACGGCACGCCCGCCCGATGGGCGTCGGGGACCAACTCGAACATACGATACCGTTCTTCCTCTCTCCACACACCACTTCGGTCTTCATTGTCCAGACCTTCCCCACGTTATTGAATCCTCATATGTTTACCCCAGTTTCAGCTGAGACGAGCCAATCTTACGATCTAGGCTCATGGCTGCCTTGTATTAGTGCAAGCCACACCAAGCGGTTAAACTTGACCTTTTGTTTCGAGTTGAGATGCTAGTGTATGGGTAATACTGCCTTGTTCTTTACCTCAAAAGCTTGGAGAAGATGGCTTTGGTTTCGCTGCGTTCGGAGTTCTCGGTAGTCATACCGCTCGACCATCCTTTTTCACGACACCAACTTCTATGACAGCAATATCTCTCGGTGAAGCTCCGAACGCAGCTGATGAAAGTAACTACAGCTTCCATGATGTTCGAATTGTCGCCCGTTGTAGTCGCAAATGGAACAAACATCTCTGTCACTGGCTGGGTGGTCCCTCGGCTGCCGCGGTAATCTGGCCATGAACCATAATGTTGAGAAATCTGGGGCATCTATTGGAAACTATGATGCCCGAATACACGATAGCACCTAACTGTTAGGGGACCTTCACATGGCTGGGCACCGCATGAGCCCATGCGTTGTTGCTGACTCTCGGCGAAAGCACGTATATCGAGGGTAAGAGCCACAATCGTGCCATCGGTTGAACCATAGAGGGCTGTATGAGTACCAGAAGCCTACAAGTCAGATTTGTCTCTTAGCTGAAACTCTTCACACCGTCGAAGATGGTCTGGACCAGACAAGATTGCAGTCTCGCCCAAATCGAGGCTTGATTTGGCATACGGCAATGGTATCCGAGAAAAGCTCTGCCTTTTGAAATCGTCTTGTTTTGAGCGATTTGGGGCCTTGAAAACACAAGTGTCATGTTTAGTGGCTTTGAGATGGGTGATGCATTGCTTGAGTAACCTACCCATGCGCTAATTGTCAAAGGTCGAGGAAATCCACGACAAGTCACAGGATTGATTTAGAAAACCCTAAGGAAGACGTAGAAAGTACTAAATGTAATCCAAGTACATTAAATATAAGGCCAGCCAGGTCGAAAAAGGCCAGACACCATGAACCCGTCGGCATCCTGCTGTAATCTATTCAGGGGATGCCGTGTTGCATAATACTCCGTGGAAACATGATAGGTTCCTGTCTTTATAGTCCTATAGATCATATCAAGTCTCCCCCACTTAACTTCCTCGATTTCACGGGCGCAATGCGGTGTTCTTATGTTGTTCCGGCTAAGTGTCGTCTTTGTGTTCCCGGATGAATGGACCAAGGCTAGATGCACAGTACCGGGCAAAAGGAACTGATAAATCATCTATCACCAGTGAGTCTGCACCATGGCTCGATTTAAAAATTTCCTTTCCCTTGATGGTTTTATTCTATGAGCATATACTTGGTAAATGTTCTTGTTTCCATGAGCGACGGCTTCGACGTTGGGCTCGATGTTCCTGCGTCAAGTCCAACGTTACCTATGGGTTCTGCCTACAAGATCACCCGACACAGTTGCAACGATGGGATGGACCTCAACCATACTTATCTGACCGCAGATACACCGATTCGAACGACACGCATCGACTCAATATCAAGCCAACGTCGACTGCTTGCCGTGTATATGGTATTCAAGTCCCTTATCGTCCTATCTTCCCATCGTAGCTCAAGTCGAACGGATATATCGAGTTGTTCCCCCTACGACCTGAAGGAAATTGTAATCACAACATGTCCCATAAGATCTGCCGAATCGCCGTGCAACATGCTGTTGCGCAGGACACATGCACAAGATTCGGCAAGGTGGGACTCACGGCATGACCGGTATCAAGGATCAACCTTGTGTATAACAAATCCCGTGTGAGAAAAGATCATGGTGCACCTTTAGCTGTGCCGATAGCCGAGAAGAGTGATGATTCTAGGCAGGGTTGTGTGTATCCGGACTTGCTGATACCAATGCTGTTGGAAGACGTCGACTTTGCTCCGCTGGGTCGCACGCGGTGGTCTCGACATGTGCAGCAATCACGGCTTCTTTCATCTTTAGCTATTATGATATGGTCTTTGAGGAAAACGATTAACGGGTACCATAGGCACTTACGCACCTTTATCCAGTAACTGGTCGAAGTAAGTGTTGGCTTCTTCTCGTGTAAATCCCGGGCACAAGAAGGAATGAATCTCAATACTACAGAGCCATCATATAGTAATATCTATTACCCCTGCCTTTCCTCTGTCGTATCTTGCGCGTCCCATCCGGCAAAACCTCAACATACTCGTTCAAACCTGGCAAGTATCCAACCTCCTTCTGCCTTTGTTTGGCGACTTTATCTGCATCTTTCTCCGCAGAAGTAGGTGGCCTCGTTGGCAGAGGCACTTGGCGTTTACGAGCATCTTCAACTGCAAGATAGAAACCTAGATCATCTTGTATCTGACATATTTGCTCGGTAGATAGGGATGAAAGTTGCTTTTGGGCCGCATTTGGCGACATTGGTTCCGATGAGGACGATGCAGAGATTGAGGACGATGGTTGGTTGTGGCAGAATTCTGGGAGGTCGTCTCGGATACGCTCACAAATCCAACAGCAACAATACTGACTGGACTCAATCTGGTCGTCTTCCCCATCCAAGATTATCTTCAAGTCGTCTTTTGACCCCTGACTAGAAGCAGCATTGTTCTTTCCGATCTCAGCTAAGAAAGCTTTGTACTGCCTTGGGAACAGGCGATGTGTCCTCCAAAACAATCGAACACCAAATGACAAACTTTCCCATGCATCTTCCTCATCAACATTAGGCTCTCGTAAGTGGAAGTCTAGATACTCTCCACCCGCACGACTCAATGAGCCGTGCAAGGCGGGCGAGCGTATCCATAACCGCCGATGAGATTCGTTGACGAAGTCACTGTACTTTTTGACTTGGCCGAACAAATCTATCTTGCATAAGTCCTTACCAGAATCAGTGTATGCTGGAGGGCTGTTAAGATATGTAAGAATGTCGCAGGATTGGGATGATAAATTTTGAAAGAGATTTTGAGCAGAGCGTGGCAGTGTATACTCCATCTTTTCCATATCGATGACATCGCGTATAGCAGGCCAGGGAAAGCAGAGTTTCTTGAGCCGTGCGACATCGCCGTCGTGAGCTTGACACGCAGCATCGTAGGCAGTGGTATTCAGTATTAGGGCATACCAAACGAGAAGTATATCCAAGGGTGGCAAATAGTCTTTCGTCAGCTGGACAGCGACATGCCCCCCAGCATGATGAGAATATACACTGGCATGGTTCAGAACCATGTCAATGTTTGACCACCATGCTGTGAAACGCGTGACAGCCAACTTAATCAGAAAGTCCCATCGCTGAGACTCGGGCAGTGGTGCGGCCTCTGAAGATGATCCAGCCGTGGACTTTTCATTGTATGAAGGTGGTTGAACGACACTGACATCAAGGGCTCTAGCGCTGGCTCTTAGATTGCGGAAGCATTCGAGCAACGCGAGATGGACAGCAGCATGGCTGGCATCTGGATAAGCAAGGAGTGTTTCAACTCTAACAGGTTCGAACTCTGTCGGTATTGAAAAGACATTGGCAAAGACTCTTGGGTCGGGAATGACAGGTTGCTTTGCTCCAGGTTGAGATGTTGGGTAGACGGAGGGGAGTTTCCAGGTGTGCGGGTCAAGATGTGATTGGTCCTGTGACTGTTCTGGGGTTTTCCCCTTTGCGCTGCTGCGGAGACGAGTGAATAGATTCATCAGAGTCAATTTGGTATGGAAGAATAGAGAATTGAAGAGAAATGCACCAACAAAAACGATGCAAGATAAGATGTTTAGAGTTCAAGGTGCCAGCGTTCTGCCCTGTCTTTCGTAGGGAGGCGCGCCTGGCTCAGCCCCCAACATCTAATTGGTCACATTGGCATATGTCAGGTGACCACCCTCGACGACAACGCAATACCTTGTAACAGAGGATCTATCGTGTCATTGAGTAGCAGGTCCGCTCTTAACGAAGAGACTGAGAGTCTTGACTGAAGCTTCTTGTTTCACTGGGTTCAATCTATTTCTGTGGTTATATAGAGTTGCATGCGTAGATTGCGTTTTCAACCAAAGCTTGCAGTCATGCTGATGCCCTGATCTAAACTTTCCATAGAATACAATATAATACACCATGCTGTTTTTTCTCTTGATCATTTTGCACTGGCCACTGTCATCTTCATAACTGAGAAAGCTCAGAAATCATTGACCTCTATCAAAGATGCCCAATCCTTCTACTGCCAAGTCTACTGCTAACAGTAGCAACCCTGCTTCCTCCCGTTCTCAATCTACACCTTCCAGCAATCAAAAGCCTTCCGGATCTTTCAAGGTCTTCTCGAAAACCGAACAGAATGGCACTGGACGAGGCTGGGCAGTGAGTATCTTTCCACCGTTCGACGCGTCGCCATCGTCGATTTCTCCTTGTCGGCCTATTACCGGATATCGCTAACCTTTATCACTCTACAGAACGTTTCGTTTCACAACGGCTCAATGCGTATCAATGGTCGTCCTGTTTCCCATAATGACCTTCCTGTTCTACAGGGGTCTATACAACCACCCCCAGGAGGCAAAGAAATGCTCTACTACGATTGGACACAGCTCGGAAGACTAGGGAACAATCAGAAAAGCAAACAGTAACCACTCTTGAAGAAGGTTTTTGAGTGGCTTGATTATGGTAGAGCGAGATGTGTATCCGATGATAGGATTGATACTGCTTGAGCAATCGTCACAGGCTACAAGATGTGAGTCGCCTTCAAGAGATCGCATTTCTACTTGTGTACCTCAATCTATCCCCAAGAGATAACTCCAAAGATCTCTGTTAACTCTCTGAGGAAGGGTTGCAGTGGAGGTAATGCACAGATCTAGCCAAACAAATTCAAATCTGATTCCGAAATATCATCCGAACTTTCCGTCCCATCCTTGATTGTTGACGGTCGCACCCGTGGAACAGGCTTTTTTGCATTGCATACCTCACACGTAGGATGTCCATGACACCGTATCGTCCATGGCTTTCGTGGCCTGTCAGGTCGTCCAGGAGCAGCCTGGCAGGCCAAAACACGTAACTTCGAAGGATCCTCCATTTCCCAGGGACCTTGAAATATGCTAAACATTTCAAACACATGGTGATCATCACCGTCGTAAGCTTTGTCGTAGTCGCTGACGCGCCAAAGAGGGCCAATGTCTTCTCGTTTGACCTCGGTGTAGATACAGTCGCCAGAGCGAAAGACCTCTCTCACAGCTACGTCTTCACCACCATTTAAAGGATCGTGAAGGCCAGTGTCATTAGTTTCAGCAACACTTTGAGCTGGTATCAGGCCATAATCGATGAACCAGATTGTCCTTTTTGCAGTGCTGGTCAGAAACATGCACATATCGAGGAAGTGCACAGAAGGCATTTCCAATCCTTTCTCGCGATAATGCATTTCCTTCGTCATATACTTATCGTAAATAGACTGGTCATAGTCCAATGCAATATTTTCTCCTAAAAAGCTAGGCTTGACGACTGAGTCTGCTGTGCTTCTTCTATCGAAAGCGGGCAGATGAAATATATCGTTCGATAGATGAAACCAGTCAATGTTTTCAATATTGCACAGGTAGCGAGGACCGAGATGAATAAGATCCTTTTCGTGACCTATAGTGATATGGTGGACGACTCCATCTTGATCTTTGTATGAAGCCGTGTGAGTGGCATCTTCCTGATATAGATATCGACCAGGCTCAGCTGTGCGTTTTGGGTGGTAAGATGATTTGATATTTGACCACCATTCGTTCTTCGTGAATCGCTTTTGCATCGCAGAGCGTGACTCTTTGCATATGGTCCAGAGAGCACTGTCTGACAAGTAAACGGAATCGTTTGGATTTCCATCTACATCATCGGTAGGTATAGTAAGAGAAGTGCAAGAAAAAGATCTCGAAGATCCGTCGGCCAAGTTTTCAGTTCGTTGCAACTGCAGGTGCTTTCGATTTGTATGCCTTAGAAGAAAGCCGGCAATAGATAATCGATGAACATGACGGTCGCCTGGTACTGGACGGACGGCAGCTTCCCAAATCAGGATTTGGATCTCTTTCGGAAGGTCTGCAAATTGTGGAAATGCCTTTCCATCTGGCGCCATACTGAAGCGGATAGGAATGTTGTGGTGATAATAGAATTGACCTCTAACAAACAAAAAGCCCAAAGATTGCTATGCTATATAGACTGAGTTGTTCAGCTCAATTCGCTAGTCTATTGGCGGATTGATATCTTGGGTATTTGAATGGATGAGGAGGTAGAAATTGCCCAACGAGTCCTGCCTGATGGGTCGTGGTTGGAGGCATCACGTGAATATGCATTGAATGTGTCATCTCGATCCTTCGCTCACCCCAATACCGAGATTTTATCCAATATTTTGGTGACATCACTATAGTATTATAATTTTTGGAGCAGATTACTTAAAATGATAAATAAATTTGAGAAAGAATTGAAGATCAACAGCGGATTCTGAGTATGTCCTGCACTTCCAGATATACAGCCACTTTCACCCCTGTTAGAAGAGAACGACTTACCTTTTATATAGCCTATCAACAATAGCTACTATCCATATTTAGATATTGCATAACAGCAGGTCTAACCATAGATCCAGTTACTATCCATAACATCATTCATAGACACCCCCCAGTCATCCTTCACATCCCAACACTGAGCAAGGTACTTGTTCTGAGTATGAGACTTTACTTCTGCCAGAGCTTGGAAGAATATATCAAGCGTCGTTTTATGATCTGCGTGAAATTCAGGCGCCACTTTGAACCAGCAAATAGGTATCTGGAAGAAGCCGGGTGATCTAGCCAAGTCGCGCACAGTGGTGGATTTGTCGAGATTGAAGACGATGTCGGTCACATCTTCGGTTGATATGTTATACTTGAAACCACCTTTCTTGAATCCCTCCAAGCTACTCACGATAACGTCGTGCGTGTCGAAAGGGAGTCCCAGGGGGTTGTTATCAGTGCGACCTGGCTCGTACATGTCCTGTTGATAAATTAGCTATGAGGTCTTGCAGCATCTTTTGGTGTCAACTTACACCCCAGCCAGGAGGGCGGATCTGGTACCCATAGTTGTAAGCACCATACTTCTTAGGCTTGACACTATATCGCAGTTAGTCAAAATGCTATCATTCAATCTGTGCATGACCGACCCTTGATAGAAGCACCCATATCCGTCATACCACATTCTGAGGCGTGTGTCGTTACTTCCAGCCCTGAAGCCCTTGGCCTCCTGAGTTTCGTCTATTCCACTTGTTAGAATATTTCCACAGGCTAGTTAACAAAACCGTACTTACACTCAGTTTGTGTCATGTTGTAACAGGCAAGGTAGACATTCTGAGACTTCCAAGAGATATTGATGATGGCACCAAGGATCAAGTGGTAGACAGCCCGTCCAATCGCTCTGTAGTCCTTCAAGTCGGCTCCCAGAATGGTCGCTTCATCAGAAAGAACCCATTTACCTTTCGAGAAGGTGTCTTGAACATCAATATCACCAGATTTACCAGGACCGTTAACGAGATCATTAACTGTAGGTCCCAAGAAGTCACTCCAACCGTCGAGCCACTCGCTAGCAATCCTACCAAAAGTTAATACTGACTGCAAATAGATGACCACGTGAAGGTTTACTTACGTCTCGACCTTGATTTTGTTACCAATATTGACGTCCGCAGCCTTGTTATGCAAGATACCTACACTGATTAGACCACCGACGACAGGACCTGCCAAGGCCACAGCAGGGGCAGCCGTGCCGAGACTTGCCGCCGTGATAAGTACACCTAGTGTAATGGCAATGGCGTTAAGGAACTGGTTCAATGGCTCGACGTTCTCCGCTACGTTGCCCCAGTAAAGTTCAAATTCTGTCTCTTTGGCAGTCGTAAAGTCCCCGATCGCTGCTGTAATGGCTTTATCAGCGATGTCAAAGTAACTCCACAAATGAGCTGCCGAGTTGACGACAAGGAATTTCCACGCAGAGCCTTCGGTTGACTGAGTGCAGTCAATGGCTTCGCAGCTTCCTCCCCAAATGCAGTTCTCATGACTGGACTGGACGCCCATGGGCCATGCGAATTGAGGAAGCCATCGATCGTGGTCGTTGTGATTGGGGTTGGCGAATTGTCCAGTGTTGTATTCGTTGTCGAACCAGTCTAAACCCATGTTAGCAGCACAAACAATCTAAGACGTGCGACTTCTTACCTTTCAACTGCTCACTACAATGCAGTGGATCCCACATGCTTGGGTTTGATGTTGATCCTGTGTTACAAGTTAGTCATGGCCAGAATGTTTGATTACAGTAGCCTTGAACTTACCAAAGGTGTCCTGACAGCTAGAATCAGAGTCCAAAGGACCCTTTGTCACGCCAGTTATATAGCCATCATTTTCGTAGTGGAGGACCGCCTTTCCTGTCACTTGCCAACACTCTCTATTGTCATAATCACTCTGGACACCCATAATCTGAGGATTGAAATTGTAGATACCATCATGACACTCTTCAGATAGGCACCTGCCGCGATTTGTCCCGGCAACAATATTCCGACCGCCGTCCTGGATAATAAGACGTTGTGTTCCCGCTGTGACGCCCTTTTCAACCGTGCCATAGTTCAGACCTGGCTTCAAAGTCGTCGAGCTAATGCTTTTACCGTTACTAACAACATCAACTGTCCAGCCAGCAGCATTGGAAGGGACAGCTAGGGCCCATTGCAGAGCGTCTAAGCCGGCATCGGTACCATTGGGGGGTTGGAAGTACTTGGTCTTGGAACTACCGCCTGGACAGGTAGTTGACTGGAGGATAGGCTTGTGCCACAGTGCACCTTGGGGAATAGACTCGTGAGGTTCTAAGACAGACCGTTTGGAGAGGGAAACGGGGACCATATCGCCACCGTTCTTCCAGGCGTGAATAAATGCAGAGTAAAGAGGTTGAAATCCAGTATGGTCAGAGCCTTGAGGGCTTGCGTATTGATTAGGCTGCCTATCCGTATTCTGCTCAGGCCAAATGTTGCCAAAATGATGGCTTTCAGGACCATCATTCTAACTTATTAGTCTAGTATTAGCGATCTTACAGTATGGCCGAAGACTTACCCAGGTGAGCAATTGAACAATATCTGGCTGGGGCTCCATAGTAAGAATATTTTGCATACGCTTGATGACATTCATCTCACCACGGCGATAAAGGTTTGCACCATACTGATAGTTCACAGGTTAGCCAGTATCGAGCCGTTGATAGCAAACTTACCGAGTTCTTGTACTGAAGTAAGCTGACAGCGATCATGTATCCCTTGCCTGCCTTTTGAAGCGGGCCAATAACCTTGAGATCCCTTGACATATCTCCGTCTTTAGTGGTTTCGTGTACCTGAGGCCAAGCAGACTCCCAGACCATAGCTCCATCGATGAGATCCTCCCAGTAGTCCCACCAGGCTGGATGGCTCTCCCAAAAACCGGGTGTGTCATCGATGCCGGGCATAAAGTACATCTGGTTGGCGAATGAGTCTTTCCAGGTCTTGATATCTTTGTTGGTCTTGCCACCGGTACTGAAGGCTATGGTTGTCAGCGTTGCAATCCTAGATCTCGCCATCGTTTTGGCTTACTAGTTATGAGAGGTAGGTTCTTCGGTCCGTAGTGGAGGTATGAGTCGCAACCTAGAAATGCCTTCAAGATGTTATCATACTCTTTGGGCTATTAAACAGATTAGTAAGTCTTGGTTATGACATGTTCTTTCTTATGCTTACACCACCGCAATCGTCGCAATTGCCGTCACACTGGCCCTTTTGCTTCAGATCATAGCAATAGGCACCAGTAGCATAGAGGTCGAGAGAAATGACAAGCTTGAAATTGCCACGATAGTGGGCATAACCAAACATATTGCTGAGAGTCTTGGACACCCAATCAAGCTTTGGATAGCCGACATTTAATACGAATCCGTCGATTCTGGTAGGTTCGTGTTAGTTTCTCCAATAGATATGAAAGGTTGAAAATGTACCCCATTGCAATAGCATCATCGATATCTTTGTGAGCATGTTCTTCGGTAATATCACCGAGCTAGACTATTAGTAGTGAGCCTTTCGGCGAATGGATATTGACTGACCATGTAGTGAGATAGAACAAGTTTCGGGGAGGCCCGTTTCTCGGACTCAGCAACAGCCAGTATGGCTGATAGCCCAAGCGATAAGAGATCCAGACGCATCGTGAAACTCAGATATCTTGTACAAGACTGGTGAGAAAAAGTAAAATATGCTTCGACTGGCCATCTCTATATACCCCTCGTTCTCAAAAGAAGGGTCGGTCCCACAAGTCCTTCAAGTTCACTATTGTCTCATGATTCGATCTTCCATTAGACGGGCACGCACGCAGGATTCGATGCTATTCCCTTTTCACATGGTCGCGGCAATTAAAAAGCGAAGGTGCTGCATGTCTCTGGCTAAGATAGGGAGACCGCCGGATGATCGGAGTATTCGAAGATAAAAGTTGGATGAACGTGACAATCGAACTACCTTCTTCTCTTCAAAAGCCCCTACACTGGTCCAGCTCGCGTCTGGAGCTATTGAACACTTAGCTGAATCCTCCGATCCTACGAAGCGCCACAGGGTCCTCAGAGTCATGCCATTATGTTTAAATGTCTGCCTAGACTTCAGTTTCTTGTCTGGCTTCCTTTATAGCCGTTGACACTTTCCATATATCCTTGTCAAAGTGGGAGAAACGATATTAGTAGGATTCGGTAGGATGCGCCGTTTTCAAGTTGCCCATGTGATGAAATTCGTCTTGTCTCTCATTGGTTGTATTGTTAGTTCGTCCTTTGGGCTATTGTCCCATTTGCCCATCGCGTCGATCAGGGCGATATACCCGACAAGCATACCACTGCGAATCTTACCGAGCTGCTCTTAATGAATTAGACAGTTATCAGATACCATAATCTGAGATGTGCCGCGGTTAAGTATGAGCTCATGGAAGCATGCGCGTATTGGAAGGCGAGAGGCATTAAATGGTGGCATCTTCCATTGTCAAAGGAAGTATTCTTTCGCAGGTTTCCACACATACTAATGCTTGGAGTTGGTGTGCTCTGTAGTTACATGGAGAAGTAGTGAAAGGGTCGGTGAAGACTCACTTTGACCTGATAGAGCGAGGATCTAGTTTAAGCGAAACGAATCCTTTTGGTCTTATCATCTAATCACTAGTACGTTGAGAACTTTAGAGTTTGCCAGATCAAGAAGGTGATGTGGCGAGTAGGATTCACTGAAATGCGAAGAGAATAGCCTAAGGATCGATGGGTGAATAGCACAGCTGGGCCGAGCCATAGGACTTTAGTTGTTCCTGAACAATTTGTGTGATGAATTGATTAACTGGATACTTACAGTTAAAGCCATATAAAAGTTCTGTCCTTCGGGAGTGGAAAGTTGAAATAAGACCATTTGTGAATAGTTGGGAAGAAGTATTTTCAAAGCATATGACAAAGATTTGCAGAAAGTGTATGAGGTCCGGTGTTTCCAATGCAATTGCTTGCTTACTTGCTTTAGGTTAGAGATAATTCCAGAACGAAGAAATGGATGCATCAGCACAGGAATAGGATGTAGAGTAATCAACGTAGTATTCAGAGCGTTGCAGTCATTAAGAAGGTACGTGAAGACCTTCATCATATGTATATTTCAGGTCTCTGCCAACTAAATTCCACTTGTGATGATGCTTGTAGTCTAAAGTATGCGAACCTGATACTCATTTTTGCTAGCCCATATCTGTAAGCCATTGTGGGGGAAGATGTATGGAATCTCAACAGTATATTTTTTCTTATAAAGTTTAACTTAAAGCTTCAACACCCAACAAGTGTAGAGTCTCGTTTTTCATACTCGCCCTTCTAGCTTCGAATACGAGGCCGGGTCCCCGGAAAAGCAGTCCACCCTGAGATCTCAAATGTGCCAATCACATTCAATGAGTTGAAAAGAGATCTTCCCTAGGGTCGTATTTGTAGGGCAGACTTGTGGAGACTTATCTTCAGTTCAGGGTACGTTACTGTCTGTGAAGCAGTCTCGACTACCTGGGCCTTCCCCTTTTCTTTGAGACCTTCTGACAATGTTATATCATTGATCAAGTTTAAACCTGTTGCCAGATCCCAGAGCACAGAGCTATTTTGTGTTTCTGAGACAACAGTGAGAACTCATTTGGAAAGGACCAACTGCTCGGGCTGCATTTGCCTGCCTACCCTACGGAATAAGGTCCGTCCGTACTTCCGCGGATGAGGCGAGAAAAGAAGACCCTTCAGTTCTCCATTCTAGATTCGCCCCGGGAACTTCTAGCGTGGTTGGTAGATGAGGATCTGACATTCATTCTAGAAAGCTTTACTCAAGATGGAATAGTGAGTTTCTTCCACTTGAGCACGAGGTCCTTACCAGAAAAAGACTAAAGATTTCCATGAATCGTTCATCTCATCCAATTGCGGCACTTGTGTCTAAGCGTCGTGCACGGAGTTCAAGAATTCAGCGCGAGTTTTTGCATGATTTGTGTCGTTCAAATGGGTTTCAAAGTCTCAAAAGAAATTGAATTTGATCTGGTTGAGCGCAGTCTTGCGGAAGTAGATCGAAGTCTTCTGGTGAAGTCTGTTATAATAACATCAATCACTGTTTTGGAGGATTATACCTCAACTCCAGATCCAGTTGCAGCTTGTCAAAAAGACCTCTCTCGTATTTGACAGGGTCGGTCACAAACCATTCCGCTACAAAGCCCAATTACCTATTCTAGAGTTGTATCGCGCATTGTGGCTATGAAATTGGAATCCCCCGACAAGAGTTCTTTCGGCACTGACTAGCCGAAATCTAAAATTAGATAGCCAGGCGGCATTAACGCTCAGGCATTAGACTTATAATCAAGTCTCTACTATTGGTTTGTTTTACTTGACCCCCTGGCATCTTTAGCGTAGAAACCCACTCGTATTCTTCCTGGCCTGGGCCTTTTTTCTTTTATCGTCGATCACACGGACAGTCCGTCCGTAGCTCTAGACTCGAAAGTGGAACTTGAACTTCTCGTATAGCTCAAAATTGCCTGCCAAAAAGTGAAACAGAGCGAGCTAGGCTTTGAAGGGTCTTTGCGGACTTTGGAAAAAAGCTGGTATAAGACAGCTCAGGGTTCGTCCAAAATGAAATCTTTCTGTATAGCTCATACTCACACTCGTTCACCATGAAAGGTCCTTCTACTGTCGCTTTGGCTCTCGTCCCTTTGACAGCTGCTAAGCAGCTCATCTGGCCTTCCAAATGGGATTACCTTGAGGATCTCCAGTACAACCAGGGTGGATACAACAAGTTCGGATTTGCTGATGGTATGTGATCACCAAATGACCATATTCGAATGGCTCAACCATGTACTGACAATATATACAATAGCTATTATCACTTGTGAATTCGGAAGCAACCAGAATGGACGACAAAACTCTGCTGAATGGATCCGAACAGCCTTCCACGACGCCGTCACACACAATGCTAAGACCGGTACAGGAGGTGTGGACGCTTCCATCTTCTGGGAGACCAAACGTCCTGAGAACCCCGGTTCAGCTTTCGACAACACCTTCAGCTTCTTCAGCACTTTCCACAACCAGCGCGCTTCTGCCGCCGATCTTATCGCTCTGGGCACTGTTGTCGCTACTGGATCATGCCAAGGCCCCAATGTCCCTTTCAGGGCTGGCCGTGTCGATGCCTACAAGGCCGGTCCCTCAGGTGTCCCTGAGCCCTCAACCAACTTGAAAGAGACCTTTGCCGCGTTTACCAATGCTGGTTTCACCAAGCAGGATATGACGGCCATGGTTGCTTGTGGTCATGCTCTCGGTGGTGTTCACAGCGTCGACTTCCCCGATGTTACTGGCATCCATTCTGGTTCTGACCCCAGCAACGACACATCCGTACCTTTCCAGAAGGACATCACAAGCTTCCACAACGGTATCATTACCGAGTACCTGGACGGAACTACCAAGAATCCCCTCGTTGTTGCCAAGAACAACACTTTGAACTCCGACAAGCGCATCTACGACAACGACCGAGCTACTATGAAGAAGCTTGCCACCAAGCAGGGCTTCAACACCATGTGTGCTGATGTCTTTGCCCGCATGATCGACACCGTTCCCAAGAGCGTCCAGCTGTCCGACGTCATCTCTCCCTACGATGTCAAGCCCTACATTAAGGAGATGTCCCTCAACAGCAAGGGCAAGATCCATCTTGTCGGTTCCGTCCGTCTGATGACCACCAAGAACCTCCGAAACCCTAATGATCTTTCCGTGAAGCTCGTCTACGTCGGCCGTGATAATAAGAAGGTCACTGTCCCCACTACCAAGGCCATGTGGCAAGACGGCAGTTCCTCAGGTTCCAGCCAGGCCTTTGTCAACTTTGAGTTCGATACCACCATCGACGCCAAGAACGGTATCACCAAGTTTTGGATCCAGGAGACCAAGCCCTCCACCAAGGTCACCACGACCCACGACAACAGCAAGACTGGCGGCTATAAGGTCGACGACACTGTTCTTTACCAGAACAGTCAGTCTTGCTGGGACAGTAACGGCTTCCCCAACCCTCCCATGAAAGTCGTCGCCATGGTCCGCGACGCCAAGGCCAAGAACACTCTGACACTCAAGATTGCCCAGAAGGTTCCCTCCAAGGACTCCCCCGTGCCCAGACTTCGAACTGATGTGGTCAACTTCAAGGCCACTGGCAAGAAGCAGAGCGGTTACACCGCTTTCCAGGCCAAGACCAACATTATCGATGATAACGAGTGGTTTGACATTGCCCTTGGTGATTCTTCTGGTGCTGGTGTGTGGTTCCAGCAGGTTGGTACCATGCCTAACACCTGCCCTAAGTGATATATTTCGAAAGCAAAGCGTTCATGGACTTGATAGATCGGAGTTGAGAGGGATTTGGCTTAATAATTTGTACATATCATTATGAACTTAACCCAGCTTTTCAAGATACAGCTGTAATTATCACGAGGTGCTGGAAAAATATGAGTGACGTGTATGTGCAGAACGATATAGAAAACATGCATTTCGTCTTCGTAATTAACATATTCAAAGTTTTTTCTGGTTAAGTTATCTGGGAACTAGACATCATAACGTCGCTTGAGTACTCACTAGAAGATAGAACGGTGAAGCACTTACGCAACATTGATCGTGCTATATACTCAGTTCTGCTACTTTGATCAATCTCTATCCCATCTAGCAGAATTGGCTGCAACTGATATCAATTGGTTAATTACATATGCCGACCAAATACAGGACTTCCTTCCCAAATATCCTCTTCCATCTCATTCATAATATCCTGCAACCTGCGCACTTCCTTCCAGCATTCCTCCCTTCGGAAAGCACCAGGCCATCCAAAACTACGATACAGCCTCCAAGCAAACTGGAGGTTCATCTCACGATCAACATCGGGACCCTGCTCCAGAAACTGTTCCTCAGTAATCATCTCCTCATCCGGATTCTCTTCGAAGTCTTCGTGTTGAGTGATAGTACCAGGAGGGCCTGGAAATATCTCGGCTTGTCGGTATTTCTCTTTCAGGCGATTGAAATAAAGCTGTATGTCCACCGGATCATCAGGATCACCTCTTATATCCACATCGAGAATCTCGCCATCCTTAGCATTTAGCCATACCCGACGGCCACCGCTTTCCCTTCCCTCGGCAAGACCAATGAAATGTCTTTGGTCTTCGTCACCTCGCGTGGAAAGGAATTCGAAATCTTCTGCCCACCACTTCTCTTCCTTGAAATCTTCTTTTGTGTATTCGGGTATGTCGCATAATTGGGACTTGTAAAGGAAACCAATCGAAGGGCCAACTTGTTCGAAGTAGGGAATGTGACGGATGAGATCAATGACATATTCAGACTTGTTGAGATCTGATATAATCTCAGGTGTAAGGTTCTGCCATCCTTCTGTTGGGGCTGTTTTGAGCCTTGCAGGATCGTAGTGAAGAGTTGTTAGGAATTTGTAAAAGTCGAGGATGATGTCGACGAGTTCCTGGGTGGTGTAGACAGGTTCACTTCTTGGAGGGTCGTCTGAGCCAGCTTCACTCACATCCTCATCTTGATCCTCATCTTCGTTTTGAGATTGATGATTTGAAGTCTGTGAGGAAGTAATCTCATGGACTAAAGATGCTTGCGTCGATTGCTCCGAAGCTGATGAAGACCGTCGTTCAAATGATATGCCACCTGCATCCACGGATTGGATATTTTGAGTCATAACGAGTGATTTTAGTGTGTTGAAGGAACTTGAATTTCCTTTTCTCCAAAGCGGCGTATTTATCCTTATGAACTCACGGGCTAGAAGAGAAGAATTGTCGTTGCTGCCTCAGATGTGGATTGTTTTCAATGACTAAGTGGAGAATGTGCTGCTAGTTCTCACAGTTTGCCAAGAGTTGTTGAATTTTGATGAATCTTACACGAATATCCCTCCACGGATAAATTAAGGTTAAACATTTTTTATAAAAAACAACATACTATTTTACACATTCTTTACGCCACCATAACTGACCCCCTACTATGACAACTGTCTCTAGATAAAGATGTAAATATGAGACTTATACGATGAGTACTCAATAAACCTTCAGCTTTCAGACATCCAAAAATAAGGTTCTGCCCGGGCTCGAACCGGGGACCTTCTCGGTGTTAACGAGATGTCATAACCAACTAGACCACAGTACCAGGGCTGTTGTAGCGTTTGATGGTGTGGCGGCTGCGGGTTGAGATCATATAGAGTCCACAATCTTGTTGTGAACCATGGACCTTTCATAGCCAACTAGACCACAGTACCGTTACTGTTTCTTGTTTACCAAGGTTTAACATTAGACATAAGGCTGATATGAACGCACAATCCACTACTGCCAATCCTAGGCAGACCTATCTACAAACTTGATGACTTTCTGTCCCGTCTTACTCAACTCAAACCCATCAAGCCCTTTAACAAAAGCAATCCTAAACTTTGGCTCGTTCGAGGCGTATATGAAGAAGAAGGTCCTCAGCCGAGCAAGAACAGCCTGTAGAGAACCCGTGTCCTCCCTACAAAGCAGCCGTATCTCAAGCAGAACCTCTAGCGATGGGTCCATCTTGTCCAGAATCACCTGCCACTGAAGAACGCCGTCTTTCTCTTCGGAAAGTGGTGTAGAAATGTTATCAAAACGGATGTCGTAACCATCTCACAGGAAGCTGAAGCGCCTGTCACGTCCCTGTAGACGAAGTACTCGAAAATAAGGTAGATCGGATGTAGAAATAAGAGGACGGGCTTTTTCATTGAGAGGATGGAGGGATCCAACATCGCCAGTTATGTACTGAACGACAGGGTTGCGCAGACGTGTGAGGACAGTTTGTGCAATGACGCCTGTTTCTCCCTCAGGGAGGAGATCTGGAATCGCAACACTTTGACCCTCAGTATAATCAAGTGGTAAGATCTTGATTAGAGTCATCCGTGTATCGATGATGAAATCGTTATAGGCTGCATCTGGCTCACAGGGAGTGAGTGCGGGAGTACTTGCTCCATAGGGACCAGCTTCTGCACTCCCTAAGACAGAGCAGATCTTTACAGGACCTAAGACTTCATGAATGTGTGCCTTTTGCGCTGCTGTAAGTCCCTATGAAGTATAGATGATCTTATCCAGTTTAATGTTTTCTCTGCCCTCTTTGAGTGTTGAGATATGGTGAACTACATTCAGAACTTGACTTCCGTCACTGTAAAAGTCAGGACTCCGAGTTTGAGGTAGCGAGTTTGCAAGAAGACTTACCCTGTGAGGACGTTCACATTGAACTCTTTTAACAAATGGATTGTTTCGTCAGGTGTGCTATAGTTTCCCGCAGCGAGAACGGGGGCGCCAGCATTTTCCATGATCTCCAGCGTTAAGTCAAGGGACCTACACATCGTTAATCCCCTACTCTGTCAAGTGGGATCACCGTATCCACATACCTATAAAGACTACCTCCACAATGTGTTGTCAGAAGTCAATCCCCATGCTCTATGATGCCGACCTTCTTTAGGAATTCTCCAAAATATGCTCTATGGCGACGATTCTCTAGTGCATCAGTCGCAAAGAACAACGGTCTTGATAGAGTGCTTCCACCGCCAGTGACACTTGTGTAGACGTTGCGGCGATATGTGTTTTCCGGGCTGATATCGTTGACCAGCCTTTCAATGACATCGTATCTGAAAGTATTAGAGAGGTCGTAGTCATTATGAGGTTACTCACAGATCCTTCTTTAGAAGCAATGGTTGTGTCTTCAGCGTAGCCTCTTCAGGGCTTAGTGAATTCTTTCCTTGATTCGTACATGTAACAAGGTCGATCAAAGACCTGACCAGGCTTATACCTAAGTAGTTAGAACGAGCGGCTTGCAACGCAGCCTTCTCTCGGACAGCATAGATGGCATCATCATTCGGCGGGTACTTGGTGTCAGAATAAAATGGATGCACCTTTGCGATCGACAGGACACCAGTCAATGAATACAGGCTTGGCTCCATTTCGTTGGGTCGATGAGGCTGTGAAAATGGACTGATACTCGAACCTGCTACTGACAATCCCTCTAGAATCTGGCTCATCAAACTGTAGCACTTATACAACTGAGGTTATGGAGGAGGGCAAATGCAGAAGCTTTCAGTCATGGATGAGAGTTAGTGGCCGGCTGAGCGGTTCGAATCGGCTCTCTCAGGTTCGTATCGACCGACATCTGTTGAGTAAGTGACAATGTGCACTACTCTCGGCTGTCTCAGATGACGAGACAGCGTATGCACCAGCGGCTGCAGCGATTTCGTTTCACAGAAATTTCACTATCAAACAAGCCAGTTGCCTCGGAATCACGTCAATAATGCGACGACTCGTCAATCGGTTCATTGGCAACCTGCCACACCGACGGTCCGAACACACTAGCAAGGATTGTGCATGCATATGATCCGCAACGATTGTCAGCTGAAAGGCAAAGTTCACCAAGGCTAAAGCGAGACGGCAGGACAAGAATGTATGGGGCTGAGAAGGGACAAAGTTTTAAGACGTGGGCAAAGGTCGACAGCTTGCCGAGACATCGGAATCGTAGAGATGAGATCATACAGAAACAGGTTGGGATGTCGAAAAGTGTCACCGAGGTGGATACTGGCACTTGCGTATCCAATCTACTGCTACGACTAATAATGCCAAAGGTTGAATCCGGGGGTTTGATCATTTGTATTCAGCAAAAGCTCTATGCACAGATCTTAGATACAGGGGTTCGATACGAATCTCAAAGATCACCAGTACACTGCATATTGACAAGTTTCTGCAGCATGGTGTATTGGTGACTGACTTATGCACCCTTCATGCAAGATCAAGCGCAAACTCAGTCATCCAACAAGCAGTATCCTTGTCCTTTTCTACCACCTTAATTTGAACTATCGAAAGGACGTGCGTCCCATCTCACCCTACGAAGATGACGCTCCGGATCTTTGATGTCATTTCGTGCGTGCAGCCAGCGACGATTGTCAATGAGGATGATAGAACCCTTGGGTAAATCCGACGATTTGAGATGCACGGTTGTATGAGCTTGAAACTCCTGTTGCATAAGTGCTTTTCTGAGCTCTTGCAATGCTACATTGGCTCGATCTGTCAATGGCGCGACGATGTCCTCTCTAAAGCGAATGATGCTAGACTGACCATCCAACATCAGTATACTCCTAGTGATGTGCTTCTTCTCGGCTTCTTTTATGAACTCGGGAGGAATCTCAATCCGGAATTCTGGCGCCATCAAAGCCGCTTTGCTGTCTGGTGACAGTAGTTCGTTGAGTTTCTCGACGTTCATAACAGATAGGGTACCCCCTCCGTAACGATCATGCTGGAGGACCTGAAGAGCGAAGTATCGAGGGATAGGATCCTCGTGACTACAGTCTGTGTGCCAAGGGAACTCATTCATAGTCTCCGATCGAGCCTAGATCAGTCAGTATATGAGGTTGATTAGATGAATTTATCCAGGCATACCTGATGATTGCCCGCTTGGAAGGTGGTCTTGCTGGGCCGTACATCCCAAAACCAACCCTGTGTGGCACTATGTGATATAGGTAGATGGTGGTTGTGGTGCTTGTTCAGACTGACAAGAAGCTGCTTCAGATAATCGCTCGAGTCGTCATCGAAGTCCAGACGGATCTTCAGCATCCCTGTACGCTTGAGCTGGGACGATACACGGTCGACATGATCGCGGTGCTGGGCATATGAAAGAGATGGAGCTTCTAAGACTTGGAGCGTGTGCTGTGACGCCAGCGTAGCAAGTCCACGGGCTACTTGGGCAGTAGCGGCTGATGTTAAAAATGGTAACAAACGGATGTTACTTGAGAAGCGATTCATGTTGGACTGTATTATGGACATGAGCCAGAGTGACTAAGGCAGCGATGGGGCTTTGGACTTATTAACATCGACCATGGAAGGAGTGTCTATAGGTAGGCACGCATCTTGCTAACTCCCTGTCTGTAGAGTACGCAGATGAGCCCTTTCCTTGCTCATGCATCATCTTAATATGCAACCTGATTCACTTCAGGCACCACTCTTGCTTCGATTTGGTCGAATGGCCTCAGTGATACCCACTGCCAGTCAGGGAAGGTAAGATGGTATCCGCTCATCATATTTACTCTTGTGACTTGGGCTTCGATCCCTTCTCGTCCCGAGAAATAACTAACAAGCAGTACTGGAGCACGAGGGTGGATGCTCTAACCATCTCTGCCTTCCCATAAATAGAAGCCATCAATCGGAATGTTCGTGGTGAGACAACAGGGCTTACTGGTGCCATGGACCCTGAGATGGTAAACATCCAACCCCACGTTGTAATACACTCCATTCTAACAGAACTATAGATCTTGCAGGGATTGTTCAGCTTGTTTGATCCCAGCTATCCCCTGCATCTGCTGAAGGGCGCCGAAAAAGGCATTGATATTCACATGTTTATCGATGCTGTCTGGCGTCGCTTTGGCATTAGGCCGAGAATGATTACTCCGGCACAGCTGAGATTGCTCCCGGACTTTCGCAGTAAAACTGGATACAGACTATGTTGTGTCGTCAAAAGTCCCGATGAACCGGCAATCAATAGTTGGAGGCTCACCGCCAAGAACGGCGAGACTTGGGAGGAGATTCATCAAGTCGGGCTGGAGCTACACCAGCGGGAACTTGATGCATTAGACTTGGAGGTATTACGACAGGTCAGCCTTCGATGCTTCAACGATATGCGCACCGTTTTACTAGTACACGACAAACGAATGTTGGGTATCATCAGGCAAGAATTGCCGCAGTTGGTGACCCGTGGCGTGTTGACAGAAATACAAGCTGAGGCTTTGAAGAACGGCATCGTGGAGACAGTTCTTCCGGGTTCCGACGAGTTGGACATGCTCATCCAAGCATCATGTACCGCTCCTGAGTTGCGCCATGGGTTCATTCTCAAGCCTGTACGCAGCGGCAAGGGTGATGGCATCATCTTCGGCGATGACTTTACATCTGATGAATGGACGGCTCGTGTCGAAAGTCTTACTTCGGCCAGTGTCCTTCCCGGAGTATCGTGCGTCATACAGCGGCGCATCATTCCCCGTGACTATAACCTTGTACTACGTGCCTCAGTAGGAATGGTTCAGTATCCTCTGGTGGGCACATATCATGTCGTTCATGGTAAACTATTGGAACTTGGCACTTGGAGGGCGAGTGGTGGACGCGTCGTCGCTGTGTCTTCTGGAGGATCGTGGCTCTGTTCTGTTATGAGAAAGTAGTGTAAGCGACATGAACACTGGTGTTGCACAAAATTTGAGTCCGACGGGAGACATGATGATTTAGTTACATTACGATAACTCAAATCTGAATATATGTTTACTTGCTTTTGTTAACTAATACCCTGGTTCTAAGTCGCCGCATATCAAGTTAGAACAACTTCAATTGTTACACAAAGGAGGGAGCTTCGGCGGTGGAACGCGTTGGGAAGCATGCGTCATTTGTTTTACATCAGACACTTAGCATCCCTTCTTTTTCTCCGGCCGGTGTGTGTCTCGGCGCTACGATGCAACGACGGCATTTCCCGGCGTACCCCTGTCTTTCGTCCCGTGTCTCGCGGAGGCGGACCGAACCCTTGGGCCTCTTCGTCAATAGTTTGGACGATCACATCAGAGGGTCCAATGCGCTAAAGCTGCCAGCAACTTGGCGTGGATGACATGTGAAGTTGTAAGCTACCTGGTCTCTGTGCGTAGTTCACTCATCGCTGGAAGAACACATACCCTTGGACTACCTGTTCGTATTGGATATTGAGGATAGCTGCCTTTCGACGCAGGCCTATCTTCTAACATTCGAAAATTCATCGAGCACTATCATATTAAGACTTGTAATTTCGTATCATATCCAAGTCTTCAGAAACTCTCCTAATGTTTCAACGTCACCAAATATGTCCCAAATTCTCTTGCTGTCTTTGAGCAGTGCAGCTCTGGCTATCTCGATACTCTCATGCTCAATTGCATTGCGATCGGCTCTTCATCGATCGAGAAATGGTAAAGCGAAAGACCAGTTCTACGAAGATGCAGATGGACGCGCCACACCACAAGCCATCGTGGAGTTTACGAATACAGGCCCCAAAGGTGTTATCGTCATACTCGCTGCTTTTGGGGCTGGATCTTCAATTGCGACTCTCGTGATAAGTACACTTCACAGCGGTGGTACTGAGTCACTGGTAGAGCCTGCATTGACTACTGCTGCTTGGGTACGTTTGCTCTTCGGTTGACTTGGCGTGTATACTCTAACATAATTAGATATTGGCTTTCACTCATGGCATTTGCATAGCCTGTCAACATTCGCCAGTGATAGCCCATCAGCTTGGAGGCTGGCTTCTATTTACAGCACTCACTTTGTTTACACCATCGTTGACTCGACTATGGGATCTGTACGCGCCGTCTCGACAACTTCCGATCAGCGCGATAATTCACCCACTCACCAGCACTTTGGCTGCTATCGCACTAGTGTTCGCCAGCATTTCTCTTCAAAGACGACCTGAAGTCTTCCACAAAAGTACCGTGGTTGATCGCCAATGGACTGTTTCTATAGCAAATCGCTTGACGTGGATTTGGATCGAACCTCTTCTCCGTCACGCTGCGCAACAGCAAGACCTGAACACAGAGGACGTGCCTCAAGCAGACTCGCGATTGAGATCGCAAGAACTCAAGAAGCAATGGGATCAGCTGACAAAACGGAATTCTCTTTTCCGCTATATCGTGGCTCTATACAAAGGGAGGCTTATCTTTTTGTGGGTAGTGACGCTCGTTCGGTGTGCTGTGAGCATTCTGCCATTCTGGTTCATGCTCAAAATCATCAACGTTCTTGAAGAACAATCGATGCGAGAGGATAAGATGCAGTTGATGGCGTTCGTTTTTGGAATGGCATTGTCAAACCTGCTCGACTCGGTATGAATTCACCTTGGAGATCCCATAAACCTTTCGTAATGTAACGAGCTGACAGGATCTAGTGGATGGAAGGGTGGGCATACTGGTACTCCCTCGAGAGTCTTGCTTTGCCAATCCGATCTCAAATATCAGGCCTCATCTTCGAGAAGGTTCTGCTGCGGAAGAACATAAAAACTGCAGGCGGCGACGAGTCTGCGTCTGAGGGTGACGAAACTTCCGAGGAAGACACAACTCCTCTCAAATCTCACCAGGCGATTGTTAACCTAGTAGGCATCGACACAGAGCGACTCTATTATTTCTTCCAGTACCACTTCCTCATCATAGCCGGAGTCGTCAAACTCATAATCTTCTCCATATTTCTGTTCCGCATTTTAGGATGGCTTCCGCTCCTTGCTGGAATTATGGCATGGGTTTTCACCTTACCTTTCAATACTTGGTTCTCTGGTAAAGTCCTCGTTGAGTCACGAACACTGATGAAGCATCGCGATACCAAATTGTCCAAAATCAGCGAGGTTCTTACCGGTCTGCGACAGATCAGGTTTTCTGCCATGGAAGCACAATGGGAACGAAGAATACTCGCACTACGAGAGGCTGAGCTGGCGACGCTGTGGAAGTTCTTCCTGGCTGATAGCGGGCTGTTTGCATGCTGGGTCATTAGCCCGATCTTGCTAGCTGTTGCTTCTTTGACTGCGTATGTCCTTGTCCACGGTACACTTTTACCTTCCGTCGCGTTCGTCAGTATCGGGATATTTAATACTCTCGAAACAACGCTTGGTTCTCTGCCAGAGTTGTTCACCCTAGGCTTAGACTCATTGGTATCGTTGAAGCGCATCAGCATTTACCTGGATGAGCCGGAAAAGCAAACCGAGTTGACATTGGGCGAGGCAATCAGCTTCCATGATGCATCTATTACCTGGCCAAGCGACTCAACCTCGGGAGATGGTGACTTCGTTCTCTCCAGCCTCAGCGTATCATTTCCCAATCATGAACTTTCCGTCATCTCTGGCAAAGTTGGTACAGGAAAAACGCTCTTACTCTCTGCCATCTTGGGGGAAGCCGACTTGCGCAAGGGCTCAATCCACGTTCCCAAACCACAGCAATTCGAGGGAAGCAACTGGATCATCCCAGGCTCAGTCGCTTATATCAGTCAGACCCCTTGGCTTGAGAACTCTTCCCTTCGCGACAACATCCTCTTCGGTCTCCCAATGGACAAGGCGAGGTATAACAAAGTCCTCGAAGCATGCGCCTTGAAAGAAGATCTCTCCTCCCTCCAAGACGGTGATAACACCGAGATTGGAGTTAACGGAGTCAATTTGAGTGGTGGACAGAAATGGCGTGTTACACTTGCACGAGCTGTATATTCACGTGCCGAGATTCTGTTAATGGAGGATATCTTCAGTGCTGTGGATTCGCACGTCGGTGCTTGGATCTACGATAAATGTCTTACTGGTGACATCTGTCGAGGACGCACTCGAATCATGGTTACTCATCACTTAAGTCTTGTTATGCCCGGCACTACCTTTGTTGTTGAACTTGGTAGTGGAGGGATCTTGTATTCCGGGCCTCCCCAAAGTTCCGCCCAGCTAACACATCGTCAATCAGATGAATCAGGCAAAGATAGTGGCGACATTACAACGTTAATCAGTAGTGACCGTATTTTGGACCATTTCCATGATCCGTTAGATGGCGCTGACGGGTCAAAGTTGGACTCCGCTCCGAAGAAATTTATGCAAGAAATTCGTCAGAAGGGCAACGTGAAAGGTGGTGTTTATCTGACTTACGTCAAAGGCAGTGGTGGTCTACGCCCATGGGCAGTCTGTATCTGCATTTATCTGGCCTATCAAGCGGGAATCCTTGGAAGAGCCTGGGTTCTTCGTGTATGGACTGCTAGATCCAGTGCAGACAGTGCCTGTCACATCGCTGAGTCGACATTCTCGACGCAGCAACTGCTTTTCCGGTCTTCGAGTCGTATCACACCAGACCCCGACGTTCTCTTCTACTTGAAGATATATATCGCGATTTCTGTAATCACCGCAGTTATAGGTATTCTTAGATACCTGTCATCCTACTTCCTCGCTGTCAGAGCCAGCAGGTCGCTATTCAAGAAGATGCTTTTTGCTGTGATGCATGCTCCCATGCGATGGCTGGACACCGTCCACATCGGGCGTATTCTCAATCGCTTCACAGCCGACTTCAACATTATTGACGAGCGCCTCGCCATGACTTGGAGTCTATTCTTCTCGCATCTTCTCAAGCTCATTAGTATTTGCATCGCTTCCTGCTTCGCATCTGCTTACCTTATCCCGGCAGCGATCGTGCTCTTAGCTGTCGGCGCGGTCACAGGTAAAAAATACTTGACTGCAAGTCGACCTTTGAAGCGTCTCGAAAGCAATGCAAAGTCACCTGTGTTTGAGTTGTTCAACACTACACTAGCAGGTATTTCGACCATTCGAGCGTTTAAGAGGACCAAGACCTATCTCGAACAGATGCATAATAACCTGAACGCTTGGACAATGACCACGTTTTACATCGCTCTTGCTAATCGCTGGATGAGCTTCCGTATGGCTCTCATCACGGCTATCTTCAGTATCACTGTCGGTGTCGTCATTATTGTGAAGCCAATTGATGCCGCACTCGCTGGCTTGGCACTATCGTTCATCCTAGACTTTTCCGAAAGCCTGCGCTGGACTATTCGATCCTATGGAGATATGGAGTTGGAGATGAACTCAATGGAAAGAGTAGTGGAGTACATGAACATCGAGACGGAATGTCTCGGTGGGCTGAGACCAGCAGCTGCGTGGCCAAGCTCCGGCAGTATCGAAGTGAAGGATTTACAGGTCGCATACGCGTCTGATCTGCCACCTGTGCTGAAGGGTCTATCCTTCAAGATCAAGCATGGCGAGCGCATTGGTGTTGTAGGCCGTACAGGAGCTGGCAAGTCGTCGCTCACTCTGGCCTTATTTCGCTTCCTTGAAGCGAGATCGGGAAGCATCGCTATTGATGGGGTCGACATATCGAAGCTTAAGTTGGCGGGCTTGAGATCAAAGATGTCCATCATCCCACAGGTATGAGTGTCGCAAACCTTGAACGATGAGGGAACTAACAAGTCCACAGCATCCCGTCCTCTTCTCCGGAACGATCCGCTCTAACCTCGATCCATTCGGCGAATACACCGATATCCAACTCTACGAAGCTCTCGTGAGAGTCCATCTCGTAGGTCAAGAGGGTACTTCCAACAGCAGTATCTTCCACGACCTTTCAAGCCTCGTTTCAGAGTCCGGCAGCAACCTGTCTCAAGGCCAGCAGCAGCTCCTCTGCATCGCACGGGCACTACTAGCCGCCTCCAAAGTTATTGTTCTTGACGAAGCGACGTCCGCTATTGACATAGCTACTGATGTGCTGATACAAAAGAGCATTCGCGAGTGGTTCACGGATAGAACGATGATTGTCATCGCTCATCGATTGAGCACTGTTGCCGACTTTGATAAGATCCTTGTGCTTGGTGGTGGGCGGATGGTGGAGTTTGGTGAGCCAAAGGAATTGTGGGAGAGCGATGGCGTGTTTCGGGGGATGTGTAGAAGCACGGGGGATAATGTGGAGGAGCATTTGAGACAGGTCATCATGAGTTGATTAGATTATGGCTAATGTATGCATGGGCAGGGACTCTAGACCATTTATTTCATAAATGCTAACTTTCAGGGAGAAGGAGTGATGTTGTTCCATGCTCTGAACAATGTTGGAGTGATGCTCCAGGGTAGGTAGTTGACCGCGAAGACTTGAATGGAGTTGGAGGTCAGTGAATGTTCAATTATTTCTGATCCCGACAGGCGCAAGGGTTGCACTTACTGTGTAGTGGAACTTATGTCCTACTACCTTAGTAATGAGATGTGCAAAATTCTAGCTTGCTCTCACTAGTTTTTCATGATGGCACGGAGCGGCGAACTGTCATTGTAGGTTTAGAAAAGTCAGCCGACATGCCGCCTCAATGCAGAGGGAATACTCTGCTACTCTGTACAAAGCAGACATACAAACGTGCTATGTATGGTGTCAGCCAGGTCAACCCAAGCAAAAGAAGAACCATGTACCACACCAAGGTCAGGGGTACACTCTTTTCGGTCTAGAGCGCCATCCCATCGGCCTGGAACGAGATAGGCGAAGTCCACGTGGGACAAATCTAGTAGCTGTCAAAATCTCAATCTCGCGATATCTACTTTTTCTGATCTAGTGGCGGTGGCGGTCCGACAAAAACGACGCTATCCATAAAAGCTTCCTTTGATTGGCTTGAGAACAAATATAGCCTATGAGGAGCAATTGTACCGAGCGATGATAGTGTTGAGCCGGCGCGAGTCTTACTATTAACAGTTGCAAACTTCAATAGTCAAGTCAGTCTAGGTCACTGTTTACCCCTGTAATTTGATCATGGTGGGCTAAGATAAAGAAGTCATCGCGAGATTGTATCATTGGAGCGTTTGTAGGGCGGACTAAGGTTGTCTGTCTGCTGAATCAGTATTAAAAATGATACATCAAATTCTGAATCATTTGCCACATAGAACTGAAAGCTCAGGTGGAGGCTAGAAAGAGAAGAGGTTTTACAAATTCATTGTGATAGATTCATGACCAAGAGTAAGAGGTTGATACTCGAGAAGCCAGATATCATCAACTACACTTTAGGTTTTCACTGACAGAATAGAAACACAGCAAGAGCTAGAAAAGCAATTATTTCTTACTTGGTATATGCAGCTCAAAATTCTTTACAAGGTCACTGAAATGTCTCATCGTCTCATGTCTTGGCTATCTCTGGGCAGATGCTTAACTTTACCAGTAGACCGGTTGATCCGTCACCAGCTAACCTTGATTGGTTTGAGTACCTGACTAAAAGAAGAGACGATTTTCAAACGTCCCTCCCACTTCACGGTACACCGTTGAGGTCTTTCCTAAATCGGTATATTTGTCCGTCTTGAAATAATTCCTCCGGAGCTAACTCCATCACGGCCGAGTCCTTTTCTGCCATGAACCCCTGACCGTTGTAAGAAGATAAACGTTTCGTTCGTCTGGTTCGTCTCTAGCTCTTGTTTAAAAATCAATAGTTTATCATCGTGAGCTTCAGCTGCGGTTTGTCTACCGAGACTATTTAGTCCCAGCGGGCGAAGCGAGAAATCCAGAACAGAATGGACTTACAACCTGTGACGACCATATTTTCTCCTTCTGACGTTCGAGGCGTCAAGATCTTCTGTCACTGATGAGGCCATTAATTTAATATCAGTACCTGTAACCCTCGCCCCCTGTAGCAATGTAACCTGCCTATTCACGTACTTCTGTCCCTCGTTACCTCTTTGTGTGTTGTTTCTTCGTGCTGCTTTTGTGTTGGATCACCAGGAAATAACGGTTCACGATGGCCAGACTTCTCTGGTTACTGCTTCCATTTGTTGGAAGCAGTCTTGCAAAAGAAGGTTCCGTTACCCATTCTCTCGTTAATTCTGCCTCTGGCCATTACACTCATTCCACTGCATCATCCCTTCCTGTCACTCATTTGGGTCCTACCCATTCTTCTGATGATCTCAAGAAGAGAGATGTCATTGATGGCTCATCTTCGTTCACTCCTTTTACACCTCAAATCAACCCTCTTGTTCGTCGATCATCAGCATGTAAACCCCGAAGTCCTCCTCTGGGTAGCAAGGTGATCGCCGACTTTTTGATCGCGGCAACCCACTCTACAACCACTACAAGTGATCTCATTGGCCTCACTACGACTTCTTCCGAATCTGTCATATCCAGATCGTCGCAAGCTGTTGTGGACTTGACCTCCAGTGGAACCGTGATCACCAGCGCTACAGCATCTACCGAAACATCTGCATCCATTGTTAGCGATGTTGAGGACAAGGGCGCTGGGAGAGAAACCTCCTCCACAGAGGTCACGTCAAGTACTGGAGTATCTGGTTCCGAGACGCATACCTCCACGCTTATCTCAGAATCCCACGTCAATTCAGCCACCAGCGACAGCCCGTTGACCACGACCACGGAAACCAGCTCGGGCGTCGCCAGCACTGGCACGGCCACAACAGCTCTTTCCAGTGATGACTTGGCTACTACCACTGCCGCTGTTGCGTCAATAACCTCTTCCTCAGAGTTGAACTCAGGCCTGGAGTCATCCACAGAATCCTCTGACGTCTCGACCGGCTCAACTTCAGTTGAGCTTGGAGCAAAGGCAGAATCCTCTGAGACAAGCGACACTTTCACATCCTCCACCGAGACTCAATCTTCAGAGTCCTCAATTTCCTTGACTGAAGCTCCTTCTTCTACATTCACTTCATCAGATCCAACAACCACATCCGAGAGTGTTGTTTCAACATCGACTGACTCTCTTCCAGTACTTACAGTAGCCGCCGACGGCAGTGGAGACTACACAGCCATCAACGATGCCATCAAGGCTGCGCAGACAAGCGGTTACCCTACCGTTAGTGTTCTCGCCGGTACCTATACTGAGAACATCGTCATCGCAGCTACGCCTGCTGTTACCATCGTCGGTGAGACCTCGAAGAAGCGCGACGGTGCGTCCAGCGTAGTTATCGACAACGGTGGTAACGATAACCCTGCGCTTTCGTTCAGCACTGATGCCGCTGCTGGCATTACATGGAATAACATCAAGTTCTCCAACTCTCAGACTGGGGGTTCTGGTGGAGCTGTCTTCCTTCGCGGCTCAAAGAATGCCTTCTACAACTGTCAATTTGTCGCTGCTGGTATCGCCGCCATCACCGGTAGCTATGCCTCAGCTATCGTCGCCAACTCCTACCTCGAGGCCCAAGACAAAGTCATCTACAACTACCCCTCGATATACCTGTATGGATCGACTATCACTGCTACCAAGTCCAACGGGCTACTCGTTTACAACAAGGGCGCCCCTGCCGGAAGCACCATGTACAATTCGACCATCGTGTTCGACACCTGCCAAGTCGTGCAGAAGAGCGGAGCCACCAACAATCGCGTCTTCCTCGCCGCAGGCAATGGTGACGGTTCCGTGGCTGTCTTCCGAGATACTAGCTTTGCCACAGGCTTCCTTGCTCCCTCGGGTGTCTATGTTGATACCAAGACACAGTCTCCTCTGAACCGCTATGTTGAGTTTGGCACAACCGGCGATTTAACGGATCGCTCTAAATATGTCACTTTACTCACAGATCCCAAGGATCTGGCGCCTTATGATCTTTCAGCTTTCTTTAAGAGTGCCTACCCCAGTGTGGCTGTTTCATCGATCGACTGGATTGACTCTTCTTTATTGAGTGCTATCAAGGCGAGCAATGCAAAGGATACCAAGGAGGCCGAGACAACTTCTTCCGCCGTACCTACGACTACTTCAGAGGCCGCAAGCACTACTGAGGCTTCATCCGATGCTTCTTCCACCGCCTCATCAGTCGCAACATCTGATTCCTCGGCACTTACTTCTTCGGGTAGCTCCTCGGTCACTTCGGCAGGCGCTTCGTCTATCACTTCTTCTGCAACTGCCACCACTTCTTCCGAGGCAAGCACCGCTGCAGAGGAGTCTACGACATCAGCAGAATCAACGACATCAGCAGAGCCCACTCAATCATCTTGCGCTCTCCCTTCTGCCGTGCCTAGCACAGCTCTGGTTGTTGGCCCCAAATCCAACCCTTGTGCCACTTACGACACTATCGCTTCTGCAGTTTCTGCGCTCCCTAAAGATGCCACTTCACAGTACATCTACATCCTCGCAGGCACCTACAATGAAAAAGTGACAATTCAGCGTGTAGGCGCCACTGTTGTTCGTGGTCAAACCAGCGATGGCTCGTCGGCTAAGAACAACAAGGTCACCATCACCTCTAGCAGCGGTGTTCTGTCTAGCAGTGGAGGTTCCTCAGGCACAGCTACACTCTCAGCTAGCCAGTATGAGGCCAAGCTTGTTTCCTTCTACAACATCAACTTTGAGAATGCCTTTGCGGCTGCATCGAACAACGTTGCCCTGGCTGTCTATGCCAAGGGCACCAAGGTTGCCTTCTATGGCTGCGACATCAACTCATCTCAAGGCACTCTTTACCTTGATTACGGAAACTTCTTCATTAGTCATTCGATCCTCCGTGGAACGACAGACTTCTTGTGGGGTCAGGGTGCTGGTTATGTCTACAACTCTGTCATCGTCACCAAGGGTACGACTACAGGTCAGGCCATTGCTGCCCACAAATTTCAGGGTCAATATGGTGGATCGCAGTTTGTCTTTGACCTTTGTGCCGTTGTGCCCGAAACCAACTCTCTGCCTGAAGGCAGCACTTTCCTTGGTCGAGACTACAGCGCCAAGGCAACCGTCACCTTTGTCAACTCTTATCTCGATGGCCACATTTCCCCCTCAGGCTGGAAGATCTCGTCTCCTTCGGCCTTCACTGGCACGTTCACTGAGGGCAACAACACAGGCCCTGGATGGGACTCCTCGTCTCGAATTTCTGCTGCTACCATTGTCAAGGATACTTCCTCAATCAACGTGGCTGCTATTCTTGGAAGCGATGCATGGATCGACAAAGATGCTATTGCTCCCTTCCAAGGATGGCCCGATTCGAAGTACGCTCAAGTTGCAACCACTACTTCGGCCTCTGAAACTACTACTGAGACTGCCTCTACCACTTCTAGTGCGACAGAAGTTGGTTCTACTCTGACTGTCGCTCCTTCTCCGACAGGAAACCAGTTCAAGACTGTGGCATCTGCCCTTGCAGCTATCCCCGATGACGGCGACGATTACACTGTTTTCATCAAGGCTGGCTCGTACAATGAGCAGCTCAAGCTCAACAGAGGTGCAGGTCGCGTCACCCTTCGTGGTGAGACGAGCTTTGAGAACGACTTTACCCAGAACCAGGTCCTCATCTGGTTCAACTTGGGCTATAGCACTGGCGCATCGCGAAATGAAGAGACTCCTGTTCTTTTCTGGAAGACCACTACATCTACAGGTGGCCTCTCGCTTTACAATGTCAACTTCACCAACACCTACCCCCAGACAAGTGACACGGCTGCTCTCGCTGCAGACTTCTTTGGCAACAACATGGCTGCATACGGATGCGCATTCTCAGGCTACCAAGATAGTTTGCTCGTCAACCAAGGCGTACAGGTGTTCTCCAACAGTTATCTCGAAGGCAGCGTGGATTTTATTTGGGGTTACAGCAAGGCCTATTTCCACCAGTGCTATGTTGCTTCAAACACACCAAATGCCTACATCACGGCGCAGAACCGCAAGTCTTCTTCTTGGGCTGGCGGCTTCGTTTTTGACACCTGCAAGGTGACATATACCGACAGCTACGGATCCAGCTTTGGCACAACATCGCTTGGTCGACCTTGGTCTCAATATGCCCTTGTGGTGTATATGAACTCTTTTCTCGACAAGCATATCTCCAAGGCAGGCTGGGCAACTTGGTCCACAAGCAACCCTCAGACATCAGTAAGTACAGCCAATCGCTCCCACATAACTGTCCGAAAACATACTAACGCTACACAGAACGTGCTTTTTGGAGAGTTTAACAACACTGGTCCCGGTAACTGGACCTCTTCCCGTGCTAGCTTTGCGACACAGCTCACAGAGTCCCAAGCTGCCGCTTACTCTCTGGGCTCTTTCATCGGCAGCACTAGCTGGATTGACATGAAGGCGTACAACCTTATGCCTAGCTATACCATTGGCGACTCCAGCGCAGCTGGGCCGGAGCCCGAAGTCACCTGGCCATCTCATCCTTCCGATGGAACAACACCACCTAAAGGCGCTGTCCTTGTTTCTGTCAGCGGTGAAAAGTCGGGCTCATACTCGAGTCTCACAGATGCGCTCAAGAGCCTTCCTAAGGACTCTACCTCTCAGGTCATCTTCATTTACCCTGGAACATACGAGGAGCAAGTTCCATCCATCAACCGACCCGGACCCGTCACCATCATTGGATATACTGAGACCGAGCCCGGAAAGACTTACACCAGCAGCCAAGTTACCATCACTCAAGCCAAGGGACTCTCAGTTGCAGGAACAATTCCTGCTGGTCGCAACAACGCGGATACAGCAACAGTTGCAACAGCCAGCACCAAGATCGCTATTTACAATGTCAAGTTTGTTAACTCTGACAACCTTGATGGAGCGACGCCTAGTTACGTCACTCTCGCTGCTAGTGTCTATGGTGACAAGATTGGCTTCTACGGCTGCTCAATGATCGGCTGGCAAGATACCCTTTTGACAGGTGCCACAGCTGGCTATCAGTACTACGAGAGTTCCTATATTGAAGGCGCAATTGACTTTGTATGGGGCTATAGTAAGGCCTACTTCAAGGGCTGTACTCTTGCTGCCAAGCGTGCAAAGTCAGCCATCACTGCACAGAGCCGTAAAGATGGGAACGCTATCGGAGGCTACATCTTTGACCAGTGTCTTTTCACGGAGGCTCCTTCAAGCACAGTTGATCTGACGGGTCAGGTTTACCTTGGCCGTCCTTACAGTGCTTATGCTCTTGTCGTGATCAAGAACAGTTACTTGGACTCAATCATTCAGCCCGCTGGTTGGAAGATATGGTCTACTAGTGACCCCCGTACTGATCACGTCACCTTTGCCGAATATGCCAACGAGGGTCCAGGTAGCTGGGAGAAGAACTCAGCTGCACGAGAGGCTTTCGGTTTCGCTACTCTTTTGACCAAGGACGATTACTCTCTTGACTCGGTCATGGATAGCACTGACTGGATTGACAAGACCTTCTGGGACTCGATCACAACCCCACAGCCTACCACGCCAGTCGTTCCCGTCCCTGATCCCGACGCTGTCTACAGTGGCAAGACCCCGCCTCCTGGAGCTTACATCGTTTCTAAGGAAGCGATCGATGGAGTCACCACTTATAGCACCATTCAAGCTGCCATTGACGCTCTTCCTGCCTCCAACAAGATTACACCCACTGTGTTCATCTATCCTGGCACATACAAAGAGCAGATTGTCCTCAGCCGATCTGGGACTGTCTTCTTCATTGGATACTCCGAGTCCCCCGAAGACTACACCAAGAACCAGGTCACGATCACATATGACAAGGGTATTGACACCCAGGCGGATGCATCCAACTCCGACTCGGCCACCTTCTATGCCACTGGCAACTATTTCCAGGCTGTCAACATTAACTTTGAGAACACATTCGGCACAGCAGCCAAGTAAGTACCAGCAATTGACTGCACGGACACATACTAACAGCTCACAGCTACGCCAGTCTTGGCTTTGCAGTCAAGAGCAGCAAGTTTGCCTCGCTCTATGGTTGCCAGGTCTATGGTAACCAGGATGCACTATTGGTCAATGGTAACCTCTTCACGTACAACACTCTTATCACAGGAAACATTGATATGATCTGGGGTTCTGGAGCTGGATACTTCCTCAAGTCTACCATCTCTCCCAACAAGGGCAATATCGCATTGACTGCAAACAAGAAGGGTACTAACACTGGCGTCAATGGCTTCGTTTTCGACCAGTGCACCATTACTCCTGCGAACGGTGCTTCCTTCTCAACTGTTTACCTTGGCAGACCGTGGGATCAATACGCCCGTGTTGCCTACATCCAGTCTGAGCTCAGTTCTGCTATTGCTAAGGTTGGTTGGACTGCCTGGACCAAGACGGACCCCAGGACTGCTAATGTCATTTTCGGTGAATACGACAACTCTGGTCCTGGAGCCTCAACTAGCGGCCGTGCTTCTTTCTCCAAGCAGCTGTCGGATGAGGAGGTTGCCCAATTCCAATTGGGCACGTTCTTCCCTTCTACGACCTGGATCAACATGACACTCGTCCACGCTACTCCTTTTGACGCCGCTGTGGCCGCTACTCAGACGTTCAGCTCTGCAACTGTTTACACTACCCAGACTGTCACGTCTTCTCAGACTCTGTTCACCACTGTTACCGGTGCCGAGATTACTGTTACTGAGAAGTCCACATTCACTGAAGACATTGGCACAACGATCACTCCTGACCCTACGACCAAGACTACAATTGAAAAGACAACAACCACCGAGGCTGCTCAAGTCACCCAAGCTGACAAGATTGTCACCGTCAAGTCGACTGAGATTGTGGATGTTGGCAAGACTATTACACCGGCAGTGGTCACCTCGACCTCGACCCAAGTCTTTGATGCTACGGTTACTTCCTGGGTTACATCATCCGCCAAGGATTCCACTACGACTTCTACTACCATGGGCGCCACAGTCACTCCCAAGTCAGTGACCGAGAAGGTGACCGAGCGAACAACTGTGATCACCAACAAGACAACAAGCCCTAAGGCTGCCACTGTCACGAGCATCACGACTGTAACAGTGGGCACTGGTGGTACCACTACAACATCCTTGAAGGCTACTACAATTATGTCCACTGTCGTGACAACATCTGTCAAGAATGTTAGCAAGACCACCACGCTCAAGTGTATTCCTACACAAGACAAGCGTGACTTGGGCAGTGAAGCAGCAGTCATCAAGCCTCGAGCCGCTGTTGTTTTTGGTGATCCTTCCTTCAACCTTGCCTCCGGCCTCACCCGCCGTGATCTGGACCTTGGTTCAATCAACCTTGAAGCTCGCGCCGCTGCTCTCTCCACAGTCACAGTCACTTCTTTCTCAACCGTCACTACCTATATCAAGACTTCGGTCATGACCATTCCTGGTAGCACCGCGACTACTCAGCTACTCACAACAAAGACAACTGGTAAGACAAGCACTCTCAAGCCAGCTACTGTCATCGAGGTGTCTACATCTGTGGCAACACGATACGTCACTGCCACCATTCCTGGAGCAACATCCACTACAATAGACGTGACCACAAAGGAGACTGGCAAGACTACTACTCTCAAGGCTGCTACTACCACCGTCGTTGTTGCATCCACTTCCGTCGTCACAGAGAAGAAGACTACTACCGTTCCCGGAAGCATAGCCACTGTCTACAAGACTCTGACTACAACCCTGCCCGCAGGAACCGTCAAGATCACCACGGTTATCACTGCTAAACAGACATCCACCGTTACTTTGGATCAGCAGACTGTCACCAATTGGTCGACTGTCAAGTCTACCTTAAAGCCTTCTAGTACCGTGATTCTGAGAAGTACTGTGTCAAAGACTAGTACATCTGTGGTTAAGGAGACAAAGACGGTTTGGGCGACGAGGACTAGCAAGGGTGCGGCTGCTTGCACTAATTAACGTAGAACTCAGCTTTCGATTCATCATGACGCTGTATGAGCGTGTATGTAAATAAATTTATAATAGCCTACTTGTTGTTTCAGTATCCACTTTTAATCGTATGTCCTTTATGTGTAAATACTTACTTAGTGTACAGCGAATCATATTGGGTGATCGAGCACAGGTGGGTGCGGCTCAGGAGTACAATCCACTTCTAGGCTCAGGGTATCAAGAACAGATTAGACAAGAAATAGTCTAATCTCTTGCATTCTTTCATCATGTGTGTACTCATTGGTGAAGATATGTCTCCCTGAGTCTATCTCGTGCGCTGTGATATTTGCGTAGCTAGTTCCCTACGGCTTAGTATCAACAATCGTGTACAAGTCATGCTACTTTTTCATGCACATCAAGGCCCGGTATCAACCACATTCTCACGGCTGTATAATTCTTGCACTTGTGGAAAATAAGCGCACCTAGCTGGCGAGGCACTATGCTTTTATAGATTAACTCGAGGAAAGATTAGAGAGCACTAGGTCATTATCCCACATCCAGCTAACAAGCATGCTGCCAAGACTGAACTCTCTATCCCACCCAGCGTCAAGGAGTTACTCCCTCTATTGCCAAGTTCCTCCGAACCCTTCTTCAACGTCTGTTGGAACTAGAGACGTATAGGTCAGTTCGACCGCCACGGTGTTAGGAGACCTTTGAGAGCATCTAGAAGTGAGGGAAGAGCTCCACCCATTCAGGAGATAGGAAAGTCCTAACAGGTGCCTGGCGTAGACTCAGGAAGGACTCAGCGATAATAAATACACGCGCCGCAAGATACAATAGACTGGGAATGAAGTATAATCCACTCATCAACGCTCCCTGGCTATCACAGCAACTGTCATAGCAAGACTCACAAGCCTCAAAGCAAATCTTGTTAAAGGGGTGGACAATCACATGAACAATGGGCATGGAGGGGATCCAACACATGATGAGTATGCAACTAACCTTCCACATAAGTTCTTCCACGTATGTGGGAAAGGTCTTGCCCCATATGGCTAGGTGAACACCACCATATATGTCAGACAGGACCCCAGCTAGGACGAAAAACCGCCACGATAAAAATGTGATATGCGGCTCCGTGATTGACTCGGTCCAGGTTCTGTGCTTCCTCGCAACAGACTGATCCGTGTCGTCTAAATGTAGAATAGACCTGCCCTCCCAAAACGGCTTCTCCCAATCAGCAACTCTCCTAGGCTCAAATTCTTCCAAGACTGGGAGGAACAATGGTCTTGGACTCAAGTTACCACTTTGTGGCTCATGATTCTCATCATACAACGGGAGTAAAATTCTTTCAGGGTCTTGTGCCAATTGTTCCCGATTTTTAAAAGGGAAAATAGCAAAAATGGCGTCCCAACGTCTTGAGAACTCAGGTTCCAATCGTATGGACATACTGGGAGGATGGGCATAGTAATGCAGGTAGAATGAATTTGAGCACTCATCCTCGCACACTTTTGCTTTCGATAGGCCAATACCCGACGGTAAGACATCGCCTTCGTACATCTCCATATCTTGTTGAGGATCAATCCACCGCATAGGGGATCCATCTGCATCTACAGGGGGAGGTTGATTCTCTTGCTGTTTTGGTGGAAATAAGGCCAACTTGGACGAGATGCTACGATAGTACTGCTGTTGTAACATGGCGGCAATTTCGCACCTGAACCCTTCTGTTTGAACGAGGACTGCTTCCTGGATATCAAGCGGTTTCTATACGATTTAGCATTCAATTCCCCCCTTGGGTCGACGTAAGTATATATTGACGTACCTCGAACCAACAAGCATAGAGGAAGATGGCGCAGATAACATGAACAATCGTATGGATCTCCAAGAGAGAGAGGGGCAGACCTGATAGATGTCTCCCTATGGCCTGAGTGACCGTCCAAAGGACTTGAAGAAGTACAAGGCCCTTCTGAACTGTACCAGCCTTGCTCTTGTCGTCGATATCCTGCTTTCGTATGTGTATCCAATAACCGCGCTCAGCAAGCAAGATTATAGCTGCAGGACCTGGTCGAACGGAACGTCGGCCTTGACCAGCATTTTCGAAGTTTTCCCGTTCAAAAGAATCAAGGTCCGAAAGCGAGAGGATATCGTGAACGTCGAAGCGAACACCTCCCATAATCAGGAAGAACGCGTATCTGAGATTGATTTCGAGCTAACAAGTCAGTAGGCTGTGGTGGGCATAGAAACCGTCGAAGTCGTACATCTGCGTTACGTGTCCAATTAGACTCCTGTTTCTCCTTCTGAATCTTGCGGAGGGTTGACCTCAAGTTCCAAGCGTAGCGCAGCTGTGAATACCGCGATCTCGGGCGCAAAGAGAGTGACGGCAACCCATTTGGACTTTTCCCATAATAGGTATTGCCACGTTGCCTTCTTTGGAACGTCAAGGTGAAGAGCTGTGTATATGCATGCGACGAGGGTCAAGATACAACTCTGAAGTATATCCCAGGTCCCTCGAACATTAGGTGTGCTAACCCATGACGGAGCAATGAGTTTTTAAGTTGGTCAGTCTCATTGCTAGTCACGACTGAGATGTTGAATGGTTGAGTGACGATAGACGAGTTAAAATCTGCCATAGCTTGCTCGTTTGCAAGCGAAAGGGTTCAGAGGGAATGGAGAAGAATTGAATGATGTGAAATTAAAGTTTCGTTCCAGAGCCTGGTTGTAGAAATCCAGCTTTTATGTTCCTGTCAAAACGAGGCCACCAATGATAACTCGGCAATAATATCTGTTCGAGCCAACGGTCAAAGCCACGCTGACAGGCATACATGGCCAGTTTCGACGCCCCTACCCCATAGGCCTCCTATGTCATTTGTCGAGCTGCAGTCTGTGTAACCATACTGTGGTTGGGAAATCGTTGACTTAATTTTGAGTGGCTGTGTGTCGATCTCAAGGGCTCAGCTGTCAAGCTGTTCTGAAGCGCTGATAGGTCCCGCCATATGACCTTAGACATTGACTGACGCGGTCCTGGCAACCAAGTCAGCCTAATCAGGCTCGTACAGCCTACGGAGCTGTTGTACAACATGTGTAGGCGTTCTTCTGAACAGGGAAATGCAAGTTTGCAATACCGCTTTACTCCGAGCTGGCTATATTATTCGAAATTATACCGACAGTTCTGTAGAATCTCGTATGAAGTTTCAAAGTGAAAGGAGGTGTTGGAAGTGCTTCCCGAACAAAAGGGAATTCATCTTCTTACCTTGGGAGAAGCGGGCCTCGATGCTTTCGGAAGCTCAATGGAAAAGAAATAAACCGGACGGGCTCTACCTACTTCTCTCTTACTCGGGAACACACAAGGACTTTGTCTTACTTATCTCGATTAATTTAACTACCCATCAGACTTATGCCTTCCCATTTTGCTTTTAGCCTCCGTGACGTCAACTTGTCACGTGGTCTTACGTCGCGATATTCATCATAGCCTACTCCATGAAAATCTCAAAACATCAAAAGCCTTCCCGTACAATGGACCGCTTGTCGGTTGAAATCCTTCATCTTATAGCAGCGGCCGCTGCATCATCAGGACCCCAAATCGATCTCGAAAAGGTCTACGATGTGTGGGGTCTCCACGACAAACCAAAGATCCCAGTACCTGGAGAGCCAAAAGACAACTCCCTAGCTCCGTACGCCGCAGTCTCTCGCGGTTGGCAGCTTGCATTCGAGCCCTTTACGTTTCAAACACTTATTCTCTCACCTAAAAGGATAGCCCAGGCTGAAAGGCAAGGGACTCTTACTCGAAGACGACTTGGATATGTTCGCAACATTGCTGTTCCTATCACATTCCCTCTGCCATGGCCGTGGGATGTTCCGATAGTCTTCTCCCGAGTGGGCGAATGGCCACCACCGTCTGACTTTGACATCAATGATTATAAAATGATTGAAGACGATGAGTCAGTTGATGACGATGATGCTTTAAGAGAGGATGTCGAAGAAGTCAACGAAGCCGATAACATGGACGGCGTAGACGATTACATGGATGATGAAGACGACCTACAGCCGCCGGAAGAAAGAGGTTATGAGAAGTTGTTCACCTCGATTATGAAATCACTCTTTCGAATAATCAAAATGGCTCCTGTACATGAGAACGGGCAACCATACATCGACCTTCGGCTTGGGTTTCCAGTTCCTAGAGAATATGGATGGTGTTTCGCAACTTGTATCGAAGAGCCTGAAGCCGAACGCTTGGAAGCAGGCTGGTTCAATCCTCTCTACTTCGATCTGGGCGTCAACAAAGACGATCTACCAGAGTTGCCGGTGATAGCTTCATGCCGCTTCGACCTTGTTTCTTGGAGCCTCTTTTTTACACCAGAGTCAGCTTGCAAAATTGCTAGCAAGATGCCCCGTCTTGCAAAAGTCAAAATGCACCTTAGTGACATGGAGTGGAGGGACCCGGCTTTAAGGGTCAGACTGAGAGAAGGTAAGTCCATGGCAACTGTTGATTGATATTTTTTTACTCCCGCTGAACTATGAAGGTTTTGCGAGGTCGCTACTTTTAGTGCCAAGGACTGTTATCGATTTCGAGTTACAATACTCCAGGCGTATCCCTCGAGATCATGCATATGTCCTTACGAGCATTATACCGCCAAATGAAAAGTATGACCCTCTCAGCCAAGCACTACTCAGCTTGTCCCGGCGAGAGAACTTGTTACGATTCTCGGCAAAGGGAAGCTTTGACCTAAGCATTATGGGAATGGTAGATGAAGCCCTGGCAGGAGGATCCGGTTGGCCGAAGCTGGAGACATATGAGATTGGCTTACTGGCCATCACTCCGTCTGGTCAGTGGCTAGCTATCCCTTTTACCAACACACCGAATACAGACAGTTTTAAAGACGAACGATGGGGCGGACCAAGCGAAAGGCCAAGGAGTTGCCTCTCATGGTTCGAAACCAACGAGTTCAGAGGTCCAATCGATCCTGACTATGCAAATGACCTTCTCTGCGCTGCAGGACGAGCAGCAATACACATGCCGCAATTGAGAAGGTTGGATATCAATGTTGGCGTTGTGGCGGGATACAAAATATGCTATACGAGCAAGAGAGTGAATCCGTGCATGAGAATCGCAGGGAAGAAGCTCCAGCCACCTACTGAGGAACTGTTGCGAATATGGCGGCGCGTGGCTCAAGACCGCGACCAACGATTTAGTCTTGAGTGGAATGACACTGTAAAGACTAGTAAGAGAAGGGAGCTTTTTAGTTAGTTGTATTATAGTATGAAAAGTTTGCAGAACTAAGCTGCCTATGTGACTTGAAGTGATGTATAATAACAAAAGGGTATCAAATGTTGCTGTTCCGAATGATGAAGGGTTCCGTAGTTCCCCTTTCCAATTCCCTGTTCCTAAACTCCTCCCAATGATGTCCTGTGATAATGCAAATAGTTGTTGCCATGGACGTTGTTTGCATTCCTGACGAACGCGTCTATTACACTGAGGCGTTGTTGTCACCACGTGCAATTCCATATAAATAAAATAGCCAGTACCAAGGCTGGCAAAATCGTGGACAAGCCACAATTGATCTAGATAAGGGAAAAAAAGCTCAAGATGGCGGCCACGGAGACGCCTCTGACGGTGTGTCAAGGCGAGGAGTAAAACACCCGGCGCTGCCTCAATAGAGTCAAATCATGGCCACGTCCGTCGAGTTTCGGGGTTCTAGCCAATGTAGCGCCATTGGATCTTGCGGCTTACGGGCGCTGCTGTTGTTGGCTTCGGCATTAGAAAACGCCGCTTTAGCGGTGAGGGAGGGTCATGGATAAATGGCCTCCACTGGCCTGCTGAGCTTGAAGAGGGCGAGGCGTTGTGATAGTAATAATAAGCTTTTGTATTTTGATGGGGAGAATTCTCCTAAGGTCGGTCAGGAACAGGAATTGAAGCAATGGATCGGGGATAAAACTTACAATATGGTGTCAAGTCGAGAAACTGCAATGGTCTCGCCCTTTTGTTGTGATCCAATTGCCCTGATGCATGACTGTCAAATTTATGCACGCCGTTCAATTGCATGGGCACGTCGCTGCCCGTTCTCGTAGATGTATCCCGCTCTGTAGATTGACATTCCAGTCTTGAAGGGTCCTCTGGCGCTGTGTTCTCAGGCTCGCCCATGATGTGCATGCAATTGCAGTCGCTGTGCTGCACGAGCAGTAACAATTTGTTTAGCACCACAAACTCCATCTTGAGCTTGATGCTGTACACGACCGGTTTGTATGTCGTTTGTATGTTGAAGTGGCTCATGTATTGCGTGGCGATGAGACTTATGTCGAGGAGAATAACGAGAATGTTGACGATAACGAGGTATCGAATGATCTTTCGCTCCATTGCTTTTCGGACGGCGAAGATGGGTTTGAGTCCTTGCGCTGTTTCCCAAATGTATAGACCTGAAATAATTGTTTCCTGTATGCAGAAGCCTGCTAATTGTATTCGCTCGTAGACGTTGAAAGGTCCGATAAAGCGACTCGAATGTTTGGTGTTGCTACCCAGAAAAAGAACTGTCGTGGGAACATGTAAAACAAAGAAATTAATAATAATCATGTATAGCACCCATCTCGTCTTGGATTTGTCTTCCACGATAAGATGCAGGCGTGAATAAAGCACGACCGATTGACCCGTAACCATACCATACCAGCCCACGCATGTCAAGACGCAGAGCAAAAAGTTAGGTCCCAAGCTGTAGTACCGCAGCAGAACGACGATGGCGTGGAGCACAATACCGAGCGTCGCAACCATCATGCTCCAGAAATACAAGCCGTCGTGTCGCTTGAAGCGCGTAAGTAGCGAAATAAGGATCTCGAGACAGTTGTAGATTGCTATGGCGAAGAGGCCCGCCATGGTCATGTTTACCGCGAGGGATACCCCGTGGATGGGACCCGTTTCGCCTGATCCAGAGGCCATGGTTGAGCTATCGACGGACCTACGACGGTCATGACCAGAGAGGTAAAGTAAAGTTTTTGTTTGTTTGTCGGAAGACAAAAAAGAGAAAAAGAAAAAGAAAACGTCAGAATTAATTGAGTCTTGTAGATCCCATTTTGTTATGTATGTCTTGGAGAGTCGGTCTTGGCGATGCGATGAGATTTCCACCCGGTGGAACGTTAAAGCAAGGAAATAAGGTAAGATACAGTAAGAAATACACAGAGAGCTCTTCAGCCTTAGGAAAGGTTACGTTATTAACTAGGTATGGATGGATGGACAGATGGATGGGGGGATGATCTTTGAGTTAGCAGGGCATGGTACAGTACAGTACCGCGTCATTCTCGGGTACTCGTATTAAAGATTGGGAGAGAGCTGGTTAGGTATCCGTAGAGTAAAATCGTCATGATCTCCCCCTGCATGGGGAGCCCATAGGTCCACCATCGCATGGATGCTTCCGTTAGTGTCTACCATGGTTCAGCCCCAGCATGCATGCTGTCACTCGAGTTTAGGTTGTAGAATTAGTGACTGTTTAGATGTCAAACATGTGGGATGTTTTCTCTTCCTCTCTCTCTTTCTCAATTCCTCTCAATTTGCCTCAACACACATGGCATGGCTTTCAAACCAAACTGCCATTGACGAAAAGACACTCTCAACTATAAACAGACTAGACAAGGGTTTCAAGCCAAGCCGGCAGTGGTGAAGGTACATTCCATTCCTCCTATTCCAAGGACATGGACACGGCTCCTCTTCTCCCCCAGGTGTGCCAAGCCGCTGACCTGACTCTAACCGGACCGAGAACTGTCTTGGCTCTCTTCAAAAAAGCCAAGCTGAAAGAATGTCTTTCTTTTCTTCAATACCTTGTTTGTTCTCGGACTGTCAGACCACAATTTATGAGTCGTCACCAAATTGTAAAAAAGAAGTCTCCAGAACTACAACCAATTCGGCAAACACCTCGCTGGGAATGTCATCAAGAAAGGAGCTTTCTACAAGGGGGGTCCGCTATTTAGAGTTTACAGTTAAAACAAGTAAAAATGCTCACTGATCCAATTCTTTCCTACCATGGCTTGCTTTTGTCCTGTCCAACCGCTTCAAAGTGGTTGAATTGTCTCAGATGTCATTCATGTCAAACGAAACTGGTGAAATATTTGCACCAAACAAGCAAGAGACTCGGTTCTAAATGACTCGTGATATGCATCTTTTAAACTTTGACCCGTGTCTTAGCCCGGGAACCCCCATTTGCCCGTTACTTTCTTTATCTTACCCTACTTCCATTTAGGTACATACTTGTGTCGAAACTTCAATTGGCATTTGTTTACTTCCAATTCAATATACACATAACTCAACATGTCTCTAATCTCCATGGTGAAACCTTTTTATTCCTCATCGGCGTTGTCCCGCGACTTAAGTACCGGCATTAACTCCAACCCCAACTCCCTTCCTCCCAAGCGCCCGCTGGTGTTTGTGGACAGGGCACGGTATGTCACTGTGAAGACATCCCCGAGATTAGCCAAACTTTCGATAAAGCCCATTATCAGATCCTACTTGCATGTGCGTGCGGTGCCACCGATGCCCTAATTTAGATCCTCCTTAGTTTACACACACTCTAGCCGCCTAGCATTAGTTTGAACCTGACCACCAACGTTTGAGCTGCTGTCACGATACGAGCTACCTGAATCACAACAAGATTCCCTGCAAGGCACGACTAGTTGGGTTTAAAGTTTCCCCTGTCTAACCGCGGGAGTATCGTATCCTGGTGTCGTGATCTTCCGTGAGCCGGACGCCTTGGCCAGCTGGTGGTCTGTATCCTTTATCTGTATCTCCAGTCTCCGGTCGGTTTACTTCCGTGTTAGTGGTAAACTCTAACTCGCAGCCGTTTTGGCAGTTCAAACAATGTGGAGATTGCCTTTGAGCACTGGACTTGAATCCCTGCTAACTGCTGCTACTGAAGCTCTATGCTTGCAAGGACCGCGATTCTCGCAAGGGTAAACATGATCCAATATCCCAGCCTATCTGATGGGGTAGTCGTAGCTGTGCCGGATTACCATTTTGAACAGCTTATTGTAGTGAACTAGATTCTCAGCTAGCTGCGCATCAGGACTGATGCACAGTTAGAATCAGGAGGATGTTATTGATTTGTAGGTCAGCAATATCATTATGAGTCACTCTCCATAAGCCTTAGACATTTAAAGACAAACAGATGGTGCTTTTAGGTAGTCAAGAGAGCGCGAAAATGCTTGCCAGAACTAGCCGAATCTTCCTGCCTCACATGGATCCCAATTTGATATTCAATTACTCTAGATACACCGTGAATTATATCCAGTCATTTGGCCTTAAAATAGCTGAGCTACTCGCTTGCGTATAGATATGAGACAAATAGGATAGGAAATACGACTTTGTAGTATTGCAGAGGCTATCAAGACGAGTAATAAGACAATCTGCCAGAGGTCAGTTACCAACTCATAGCACAAACAAGACCAACTCACTCAATCAAGTTCCCATCCGGATCTCGAACATAAATGCTGCGAATCTTCCCCATCGCGCCAGTCCTACCAACGACCTCACCGCCTTCAAGAACTTTGATACCCTCTTTCTCAAATCCCGCAATCAACTCATGCAAATCCGTGCCATCTTCAAGGATAAAGCATAAATCAGCAGTCCCGGGCAAGGCAGTTCTTGCCTTGGGCTCGAATTCGTTGCCGCGCTGGTGAAGATTTATCTTGTGCGTGCCGAATTTCAAAGCATGGCGGGGACTTGACTCTGGACCAAAGGTTTCGGATTTCATGCCGAGGTACTTAGTGTACCATGATATAGTGGCCTGTATGTCATGACAGGTTAGGACGAGGTGGTCTATGTCTTTTACTACCGCGAAGGACATTTTGGTGTTGGTTCTAAAGTTTGAGGAAGAAGTGCTGAGGTGACGTGGTTTTTGAGGTAAATTAGTAGATGAGGAAGAGGTGGGGTAATTAATCAGCTAATATAGCATGTCCAAAATGCCATCTCCTATTCATTAACTTGCAGAGAACAAATCGTCCAGGCATACATATTTGCGTGTGATCATGAGAGGTTCACAAGCATTCATCAATCTGCGTCTCTAAACCATAGCCAGTACATCATCCCACTTCTTGGACTCATCACCATCCTCCATTTCATCCTCATCCTCTTCCGATTCTTCCAATTCCCCATACCAATCCTCCATGATAGAACCTGGTTCTTTATCAAAAATGCACCACTTTCCAACTCTCGCCTCGCACTCAATACCACAACCCTTTAGGAACTCCATAAACTGACCTGAAGGTTCATTAGGATCAGGCATCCCGTCATCAAGTAACCCAACAAAGATACCATACAGATACACACACTGCAGAGACCTCTGGTTCTCACTCGCCTCCACGACCTCTTGGACCATCTTTAGCAGTTCCTTGCTTGCAGTAGGTGTTGTCCTGCTCTCCATCCACTCCTCTGGGCTAGGCCCATCCATCTCGTCCGAGTCCGCTGCTGGGCGCTGCTCAAGGACCAGCGTAGAAATTGTGGGCATGCATGCTTGGAGGATCTTGCGCCAGTCACTGTAGCAAGCTTCTTTGGCACGCACGGACCATGTATATTGGGTGAACCCGAATCCGTAGTCAGATTCCGAGGGCTGACAGAGATAAAGATGCTTGAGTTTGGGAAGCTGGGGCTCCTTTGATAAGTATCCTCCCAAAGGACGTGGAACAACGGCTTCACCGCCAAGACTTGCCCAATCTGATTCGACATCTTCGTTATCCTCCTTCTCCTCTTGGTCGTCATCAGCGCAGGGCCCAGCTTCGTCCCTTTGCGGCTTGCCCCTTTCATGTGGAAGTGGAATGTACTCCGCAACATGGGATAACGACGAAGAGATTGGACGATCCAGCATAGCAAGCTCCAAGCGTTCCAGAGTCTCACCAGCCTTGAAAACCCATGTTGCTACAGACCTCGGTATGTAACCGGAAAGCTTTGCGAAGCGAAGTCGAGGAGTAGGTTCTTTTATCTCCAAGCCTGGGTCTTCATTGTCACGACCACGAGGACGGCCGCCGTGAAGCTCCAGTGATTCCAGATTGGACAGATAGGGTAGGAGCTCCCAGACTCGAATACTTGTGGGATAAGTCACTTCGTCTTCCTCTGTTGTCGGCTCCCATTGCGGGTCAATCCAGGTGCAGAGATGTTTGACGCGTTTGGCAACATGCTCTAGACGATCTGGTTTCTCTGCATGTAGAGTCTGCAGCATGTTGAAGAACTTTCTCGTCTTGTGATTGCTGTGGCTGTACCGCTGGTCGGGGGGAAGACATGGCCGACTTCTAGGGGTTCGTACGGGAGGAGGAACGTTAAGCTCAAGTTCAGACTCGTGAAATCCGCGGTCGTGGAATTCAATATCGGTCCAGAATAGTGGTGTTGCGATATCTTTCAAGAACTTGGAAGTGCGTGCCAGCTGAGCCAGGTTGTGCGATGGAAGCTGGGAAAAGATGTTGAGTTGAATCTCTGGGGGTAAGGTCTGGAGATTAAGACTGGAAGACATGGTTGATTGGTCGATGAGGTGAAGCTATTGTGTAGGTTGTCAGATGATGATAGTCCGTGCCTGATGTTATGTCCAGTTGTTCTGTCCCACATTTGGTTAGCCTGGCTCTAAGCTCAAGGGTCCTTTTTTTGTAGATAGCGCCAAGTGTTCAAACGATTGCTGCCATGGAATAGGAGCTGGACAAAACATGGATTATTTGCCCTTTGCTAGGTGAAAAGCTTGCCTGAGTGGGTTGCTGTAGAAGTATAGTTAGAGAGACTTATCACGTACGTGTTCATCTTGGTTAAGGTTCAGTTGCCGTGTGCAACTTGTATCGAGCTGAATCATTGAGACTTCTGGCCTGCGTTGAAGAGGTTAAAGTTATTATTGATTTTAATAAGTATAATTGGAAGACTCGAGCATCTTTTAAAGGTCTATAACATAAAAGGCTGGCTGCGATTAGAACTGAAATGAATGAATGAGTTTCTTTCATTTTTGGCTAAATAGTTAGTTTATTTATCTCCAATATCATAACCCAAGAGGCAAGTTTGTTTGACATTCCGTGCATACATAGTGATCTTCCATGTGCTCTATTAAAGATCTATCATAAACAAGCAAAGGTCACATAAGTCGTATATACATCTAGTTATTTTCAATCATGGTCTTCAGCTCAGCAAACTTGACAGGCTTGGGCAAAAAGAGATCAACTCCAGCAGACATCGCATCAAGCCTTGCATCCACGCTTGCCAGTCCCGTCAACGCAAACACAGTCGTCCTGGGCACCTTGTACTTTGCTTCCAACTTGCGAATCCTTTTCGTGGCCTCAACACCATTCATCACGGGCATGCTGATGTCCATCAGGATGTAATCGAATCGCTTCTTGATAGGGCCCGAATGTTCTTCCTCGCCGATGGTTGATTTTTTAAATGTTTCGACTGCCTCTTCTCCGTTCTCAGCTTCTTCGTAGGTGAAACCGCACTTCCTCATGAACATCGTCAAAAGGTTCAGGTTGATCTTGTTGTCGTCGACGAGCAACACATGGGCCTTACTCGGCATCTCTGGTTTCTTTGATTTCGTTGAGTCTTGTTCTGGCTTGTCTTTTTGACTCTCGGCATTATCCTGTTTGTGTCCATCGGTCTGACCATCCCCCTGTTGTTTCGACGTATGATCCTTCTTCTTTCGATCGTCTTTGTGGTCGTCCTTCTTGTTGTTGTTCTTTTGATCTTCCCGCCACTGTTTCTGTTGACCCTTTTGATCGTCCTGCTTATTCATAAAACCGTCCTCTTTGTGTCCTGTGGTGGCTTGCTGTTCTTGAGGTAAGGGTGATCTAGTCGTATGTGCATGGTCTGGCTTATTGTTTCCACTTTGCCGCAGCGTTGAGTTCATTTGCTCTGCCACATCTTGTCGGTCCGGCCTGCCGTGCCCAAGTCTCTTGTTGTCATCTGTATGGGCACTTCTCACCAAGTCACTGTCATCATCGTCGTTTTTCACTTCCTGGATGCGCTGCAAACACCGGCTAAACACTTGTGCGAGCTTTCGGGGGCCACACCTAGGTGCACGTTAGTATCAGTAGTATCAGAAGGAGTCTTCATAAACTTACGGTTGTGGAATTACTTCCACCACATCTGACAACCTGGCCAAGGCTTTGGTCTGAGCTCTTGATATCTTTGCTGCCTCCTCTTCGTTCAAACTGATGATAATGATGGGTGTTTTCTTGTTCCTTCGGCCCTCTGTTGCTGTCTCTTGGAAACGCTTTTCTAGTGTTTTCGCGGATGGGGGTTCACAATAAAGATAGAAATCGGCTTCAGGAGGGTTTGTATCGATTTCTCTTGCAGCCTTCATGTTGAACCAGTTTTGGAAGATCTCGATCAACGCCTCATTGCGCACCTGGACTTGTTTGCTGATAGTGCTTGAATGGAAATCTTCGCTTGCTTCCAAAAGCACCAAAGACTGTCCCTGAAGCTCTCGCTTTACCGATTCCATGGGTTCTTCAGGCTCAGAGGATCCTTCTTCGGGCACAGGTTCGAGGCGCAGTCGGACTTCAATCTCGGTACCTTTGTCCTGTGCCGACTTGACTTCGAGAGTTCCTCCAAGCGAGTCCACAATCTGCTTGACGATACTCAGGCCTAGACCAGTACCAGGTTGGAAAGAATCCTCCTGGCTAAAAGGAACAAAAAGGCGGTTCTGCTGGAAATCTTCAGACATGCCTTTTCCAGTGTCGGTAACACGAATGATGACATTTATCCTAGGGTCGTCATTGATCTCTTGAGCTTGTACCGAAACACAAACAAATCCCAATGCCGTATATTTCAGGGCGTTACCGAACAGATTCATAACAATTCTTCGAAGAGCGCCGGGTTGTGTCCTTACCGTCCAAGATGCTCTTGGGGTGATATCCAAAAGAATCGATACTGGATGTTCGGTTCCAGGTCCTATACCCCCTTGTTCTGCTGAGCCTATCGCCGCCTCGCCTCCCTGTTCTGCTGGCTTTTTGGGAAGCTTTTTGAAGTTGTGGCCGGTTGCAACAGCGTCAACGACTTCCTCGACGAGAACAGAGAGGTCTACCGCCGCAGTCATGTTCAGACTTTCCATCGAATCAGAAGACAAGCTGATGATCTTGGCGTGCTTTCCCTTTCTCATTTGTCCGCTACCGAGGTTGTTGATCTTGCTGAAGTCGAGCACGTGGTTTAACGTATCAAGGAGTGTCTTGCCGCAAGTCGCGATCGAGTTGACCAGGCCGGCTTCGTATGAGTCAGTTACCGCATCCTTCAGGAATTCGGCGGCACCCAAGATGCCGTGGAGAGGGCTTCTTAGTTCGTGGCTCATACTCGCGATGAAGGTCGTCTTCGCTGCTTCGTTCTTCCTTGTGTTTATGCGCCCGACTTGACTTGTGATGCTGTTGCCGAAAGCTCGGAGGTAGGATAGGTCCTCGTCCAAGTTCATCATGCGACCAGGGACGGACGTCCAAAGGAAGCATCCACCCATTAGTTTATCCTCGACATAGTCAAAAAGCGGAAGAAACACAATGGCCTTGGCACCAGGTATCTTCTTGAGCAGCTCCTTGTGATCCATCCTGTCCTTATCCCTGCGGCGTTTGTGCTTTCCGGCTGTGGCAGAGGGACCCCCTAACGCCCCTCCATCGCTCGCGCTATCATCATCAGACGAAAGTCCCGTTCCTTCTTCTGTAAAGGTAAAAGACTTTCCTTTGGGGAAGCGGGCGAAATACTTCTCGAGTGTTCCGATTGAGAAAGACGGACCTTGCTCGAGATCGAGAGGCTTGCTTTTGTCGGCAAGAGAGTAGGCCAACAGTTTACACGGCCTTGAGGTTGTGACTGTGTCCGAGTCAGAACTTTCCGCACTGAAGCCATCAGGCTCTGCCGCAACCTGTATCGGTAACTCGTCGGAAGTAGTGTCGTTGTTTCTTATTTGCACAGCTTTACTCATGTGCTGGATGTTGGCGGCTGTGGCACCAAAGAGTACAACGCCATCTGCTAATATCGAAGATCGCAGATTATCCGCTGCTCGATGATACATCCTCGACAACCCGTCTGTTTTCGGTAAGGTATTGCGGGGTGGTGATGTGGCTTTCTGTGATCTCCTGGCAGAGTCAGGGTCAACTTTTCGCATAGTATTGTGAAGTGAAGAGCGTCTTGTGGCTGAGATAGTCATGCCGGGTGGGCGTTTGATCGAAGGGCGTTGGGGCTGTTCATCCTTGGACAGGGTCGGGTCGTCGCTTGAACATCCCTCAATAAAGGTGGCCAGTCCACGCACGATGCGTTCGCCTTTGAACCTGTCAACACGATCGCGCGCCCATTCTAGATGCTCTGTAACTGCTTGCGCAACGCTCTGCATAAACTTGATGTCCTCTGTCGATAACCCATCGCGGGGTCGTTCGTCTGAGACAGCGTATACTCCAATCTTATAACCCTTCCTCGAAAAGATGGGTACACCAGCGTAGAAGCGCACTCCCGGTTCGGACTGGACGTAGACACGTGTCTTGAAGCGATCATCGAGGCGACAGTCGGGTACTATTAGGCCAGAGGCTGTGTAGGTGGTCCCATCTGGGTCGCGGCCGGTGCAGCTGTTGTTGAGACAGTGTTCGCAAACGGCGTCTGGGCGGGAGAGAATGGATGTTCCCACTAAGAAAAAAAGTTAGCAAGAACTGATAAATGGAGTATATGAATCTTTCGTGGACAAAAATCCCACTTACACCACAATTCGCTGTTGTAATCGGCCAAGTTGGATGTTTTCCTGTTCTCGGTGGCGGCTTCAGGCGCGCCCTGCTCATCTTCCAATGTTCCTAGTCGCAGATTGCGCGTAGCTTCGGCGAGAATGTACTGATTGTTCGTATCGATGAGCGAGACCATAGCACGCTTCACGTTGAGTCGGAAGACGGCCAGTTGGGCGAAGGCGGAGAGAGCCTTGTCGGAGGAAGGCTGAGGGACGTTTGCGTCATTGATTTGAGAGGGTGCCGAGATTCCATCGACATTTCTGGCGACTTTAAGTGAAGAGCCTTGTGCTATCTGCCAGCTCTGAAAATAACTCTGCACCTCGCGTTCGCGTTGCAGCTCTGCAGAGCTCGACATTGTATCTTGGAATGTGCAGTCATGTCATGTCAGGTCTGAACTTTGCAAGGTCGTGTGGACAAATGGTCTAACTGGACCAAGAGTTAATGGAACTAGGGACCAGGAATTAGGTAGGTGCCTTGTGTAGTAACCCGGGTGGGAGTGAATTATGGGCGGTTCCCCCTCTGTAGACTACCCAAGAAGCCTGCCCACTCAAACTACCAATTGCGTCATAGTTGCCCCCAGCGTCATTGGAAGAAATGACTGTCAAACAGGGGAATTGTACCTCTAACACCTTTCTAGAATAGGCACTTTGCCTCGAGAAATCGTACTTTTCGCATCATAGTTGGGCCGACCCATTAATTAATACCCGAATGAGGTTACTTCAATTCAAGACAGATCAAAACAGGTCAGGCACCGTGATCAGAATACAGGGTTGAAGATCGATTAGCGGTGAAATTCTCGATTTGCGAGTATGATCACCAAGAGGGGTTTTTTTTTTTTTTTCCTTTTTTTTTCTCTCTCTTTCGGATAAAGTCAGCCCGGACAAATAGCAACCAACATAACCAGATTGGCTACCATGAATACTTACCAATCAATCCCCCGACAACCATCAACGGTCAAGCTTCGCCAAGATTACAAGCTGCTGGAGTGCGGGAGACTCGTCACTCTTTATTTATAGATCGACCGGCAATTAATTCTACAGCAAGATGACTGTTTACTTTAATTAGTACTGGCACTGTAGAATAGATTAGGTTTGATGAACAGATGGCTGAACCGATTGTCTGGGTCAGCCCACTATCAGCCCGTTCTCACTGTACCATCGCGGGAGGGGGCCATTTCTGGACATATGTAGGTGACAAATTAAGCCTGTCAATCTGGTATCAAAGTACCTAATAGGACCAGCAGCAATCTGACATGCCGTATGTACTTTCAATATCCTAATGACAGGCTTAATTTGTCACCCAATCATGTTTAAAAACCCCCCAACCCGCGATGGTAGGTACCTCAGGTACTGTTTGTACCTTGCTGTACCTTGAGTACCTTAGATATAGTAGGTACTTACAGCCATAAGACTCCTTGATCACGCTCCGAAAACTCCAGCTCACTAATTTCCTGTTTCGGACATCACCATCAAAAGTCCCTGGAGAATCCTCCTTGGAGATAACAAAATGTAACTGACTATACTCCAACGAGTTTATAATCAGATCCTTCGACTTAATAAGCCTCGTATTGGTCACAGATAAATAAATGGCTGATTCTCTATCTCTCAATCATCTAACCAGTTATCTCTTTAACTGCATCGCTCCCACAAACTACTTCAAACACAATCTTCACAATGTCATCCACCAAGCACACAGCACGATCAATTCTCGACTCATTCTACGATGCTGAACGCATCTACATGGCTGCACCACCCGAAGAACGTGACTTCAGCGGGATGGCAGCAACTCTTTCCAAAGAAGTGAAACTCAAACAGTCGTCCGGTCTACCCTACGCCGGTGAATACGAAGGACCCGAAGGGTTTCAGAAATGGTCACAACAAATGGCCCATTATTTCGACAAGCTCCATTTGAAAAACCCTCAAATTTTCGAAAGCGAGGGTTCCAATCGCATTGTCTCACTTAGTTACCTGCATTTGCGAGTTCGCAAAACAGGCGAAGAGCTGAAGTACCCTCTGTGCCAGGTCATGACGGTCGATCTAGAGGCTGGTGTTATCAAGAGCATTATGCCCTTCTATTGGGATATTTATGCGCTTAACAAGGCCATTGGATATACTCCTGAGATTTGATTGCGGCCTTGTGCGTTGGCAACTATTCCACATGAACTGTTTCCTTAGAGAAGAGAAGGTTCAAAATCAAATCAAACAGATCATGGTAAAGACAATTGTCCTTCAATTGTATCATCGATGCTCCGCAATGATCTTATCACAATACTCTGCAAACTCAGCAGCAGTTCCTGTTCCTCCTTGCTCCTTAGACTTGAGATTCTCCAGTAAATCCTCCCTTGGGCTAGGATGAAACCGACCCCAGGGCAAGATAAACCTTCCCCCGTGCTCGATTTGCAGATCTGGTGAAAGACCCGCCCACAAGCTGGTATACGCACCGAACTTGGGATGATACAGTAGCGGCGAAACCACGTAACTAACCCACCATGGCATATGGCGAAGAAGCGGAGTTTGCAAATTTCCAGGATTGTGACATACGCTGAGTACGCCTTGTGTACCAATCTGGTCTGCCAACACGCTGGCAAGATACCAATTTCCCGTTTTTGAATTTGTGTAGTTGGCTTGTTGATCTTGAGATGGATTGATGACGTCTTTCATATTGATTCCTCCCTTAGGAACCGAAAGATCAGTCACGACAGATGCTGTCCACACAACACGTACTGATGCTGATGCTTGACTTTTTGCGGTTTCGATCAGGACTGGTGTGAGAAGTTGCGTGAAGTACCATGGCCCGATAGCATTCGTAGCCATGCTGAGTTCATATCCTTGAGCGGAGACTGAACCTGCAGGAGGATTAGATACACCTGCATTGTTGAAGAGCACATCAAGTCTTGATTCCTTCGATTTGAACTCTTCCACGGCCTGCTTGATAGATCTGAGATCGTCGAGAGCTATCTTGAGAAAAGCAAGACTTCCGGCCGAGTTTAGACACAGTTGTTTCAGTTCCTTTATAGCTTGTTCGGCTTTCTCTTGAGATCTGCCCGCGACATAAACCGATCCGCCAGCTTGGTATAGCATGCAACATAACTCAAACCCAACGCCGGAGTAGCCACCTGTGACGATGAATACACGCCCATTTTGCGGTTTAACATCTTCCTCGGTGAATTGAGGTTTTGGAGGAATAAAAAGAGAATAAGTGTTTCCCATCTTAAGTATTCTGGCCTCAGTTCGATGGGCTTTGGTTGATAATAAACGAAGAATTGTTGTATTCAAGAGGAGAACAAAAAGGGCGGGGATGTAGTTTTGTGATAGTAGTGACGCAGCTTGAAACCTAGTAGTGATACTGTAACATCCAATGGCGAGGTGATGAACGCTAACAGATCCTTTGCCGTATACCCGAATCCTTTCGATATTGCGCCACAGTCACACATATCATTGGCGATTGGTTGACACACGCAGTATCTCGAGCATTCTCGTATTAGAATTTCCGATCGTGATATATGTTGCTCTTATCTTCAATTCCGTCTCGCACCCAGCATATTCGCAATATGAGACGCCAACCTCTCAACCATAACTAGACCAGGGTCATGATCAGGATTGACTTCCGCAACCGTCAGCCCAGCTACCTTTGTACTACCCAACAACACTTTCAAAGCCTTCATCATGTTCTCAAACTCAACACCTGTAAAGTTTGGTACGTTTGCCAACGGAAACGTTCCCGGATCAATTGAATCAACGTCCAGGTGCACCATAATCACATCCACCTTAGCCTCAAGATACTCCAGTGTTTCTCTAGCACGTTGTCCAGGATCTCCCGCCACAGATGACGAGCTAACCGCTTTATAGTTGTTATCAAAGAGATACTTGAAATGCTCAGACTTATTCCCTGGTAGGGACATATTTGTGCCGAAGAGAACAGTGTTGGATGAATCGCAAACCGGCTCGCCCGACGGACGAGAGAACTGCTCCATACGTGGAAGTGCTCCTGGCAATCGAACAAGATGCGCCATGTTCATCCCAGCAAAGGTTCCGATAGAGCTGGGATCGGTTGGAGAAGTCAGGTCTGTATCAGCATCGATATAAATCAAACCGACACGCTGAGGAGGAGTCTGTGAGTCTGCATATTTCCAGAAAGCAGACAGAATAGCTGGAAGCATACAGCACTCGCCGCCTATGATGAGTTGGAAGGCTGGTATGCCGGACGAAGACTTCAAGTTCTTGCTGATAGTTCGTTCAACATCTTCACAGACTGAGATATTGATATCCTCGTTTCGTGCACCACCTGGACTAAAGGTTGCTGCTGAGTAAGTCGCCGGCGATTCCAAGGCGTGATTTTCCGAGACGATTGAGACACCAGCTTCCATGAGTCTACTAACGACTCCCACGTCTTGAAATGCTTTAGGTGCTTTGGATTTGCCCGGGATGATCGAACCGCAATCTGCAGGGACATATGTGATTGATACTGTTGGTGAGGTTGCCATGTCAATGAATAGTCTGTCGAGTGTTGTGTAGTGAGCCAAGTAGTTGTTCTCGGGAACTGATGTTTTATGTTAATTCAGCCATCGTCAATGGAAAGGCGTGGGCAAGTCTTACCATGTTAAAGACTTCCTATTTCGTTCTGCCTATGGCATCCGATTTTGATGTGACGTAAGAGCCGTCATTTACAGGACGTAAAAATAAACATTTATTTCCGTAAGCAGTATTGTCAAAGGGTTTTCAGAAAGAACTAACACAGAGGTTGACTCACCTTTTGAAATTTTAGGTACTGACGTTGAAACGGGCACCATTGCTGTGAGACCCAATGCATCTATGAAGCTTTCAACTATTATAAGATCGAAGTTGGTTGTACATGTCACTAGGAGATGGATCTTAATTGATATGCTTGCAAGTATAACTCTTCTTGGTTGGAATTTATTATATACAATGAACTTCTTTAGCCATTCCTATTAATCCAACATCCAACTCATTTTAATCCATTCGTAGAATTTTATCGTTCACACAACTCGTAAATAATCAGAGTTCTATCTCCAAGTAAGATCCGAGGCAATGATGATATGCCGCTTAGATACCAGCACCGAGGCCAGCGAGGAGGGCGACAACGGGGGTGAGGAGAGGAGCGAGAACACCGGTGCCGAGACCAGCGAGGAGAGGAGAAAGAGCAGTGATGAGGCCAGGGAGGATAGCACCAACGAGGCCAATGACAAGAGTGAGGACCTTGGCGAGGATCTGGAAGACAGAGTGGAGGACAGAGATGAGCTGGGGCTGGAGACCGGTGACAGTGACAATGGTCTTGACAGCGGCGAGGACCTCAGAGACGAGAACAACAACAAGGTTGAGGACCTTGTCGACGTCAGAGTCAGCAACGGGGAGGCCAGCAGCACCGGTGAGCTTAGTGACAATCTGAGTAAGCTCGAAGTTGACACTCTCGAAGCTAGGAACAGCCTTATCGGCACCCTCAGCCTTGGTGAGGTCGCCAGACTTAACCTGTTCGGCGATGCCGCTGAGGCCAGAGGTCTTGCTCTTGATGTTGGAAGCACCGCTCTGGAGGACAGAGATCAGCTGGTCAACGTTGGCGATGTCTCGCTTGATGGGAGAAGCAGAGCCCTGAGTGGCCTTGTCGGCGAACTCCTTAACGCCAACATCCTTGAGAATGTTTTCAAGGCTGAGGACGGCTCCTTGAACCTCCTTGGTGTCGGGAGTAGCGCTGACAGCCTGAGGAACAGGAGAGGCGATGGCAGAAGTAGCCAGGGCGAAGAGGGAGAAGAAAGCGGCCTTCATTGTGAATGATTTGTGAGAAGAGTGGTTTGGTTGTGTGTGTAGAGTAGTGTGTGTGTGTGAGAGAGAGATGAAGATGTTGATGAGGATGATGAGAACAGATTTGAAGCAGCGAAAGTCCGTCTTTATATACACAAATCTCTCAACATGTCATTGTTTTTTGGTCTTCCTTTTTTTCAAAAGTAAAAAGGTCGATCACACAAACGAAATTGATGAGAGTCCCTAGATGTCAGTGTTGATGTCGATCACTCTCAAAGTCTTGAGTCGTGAGAGCTTAGCTTTGCGTCCAGAGTTCCACATGGTAGTGGCCCCCATCTGCCCTCTCCCGCCCCGGCATCACCCCTTCTCAACTTCCGGGACGCTATCTGAGTGGTTCATTGGTATTCCAAAAGTCCAGCTTTACAGCTTGTTGAGACTATGATTCCTTTTCGACAAAGAAGCTTAGACTTTAGGAGATGATATTCACTGCATGGTAAAAGAAATGATCTCTTTTTTTTTTTTTTTTTTGCAGATCCATACATCTAACTTGCCTGATCTGGAAGAACAGTCTTCTAAACGCTGGTATTATGAATACTCGTTGGTTGGAAATTTGATCATCGTCCCTATCAAAACAGCCTATCTCAGCCTGCATCTCCCTTGTCGATGTCATCGAATATGTTACATATTACCCCTGTGCCAATCATTCTGACCCTATTTTTCGGAAAATTAGTCTGGGAATAAACAGTGGAGAGCTGGAGTTGGAAGACTGGGTTTTCCATGCCTGGCGCCTGTCGATCATGACCCAAAGTTGTCGAGCCCAACAACTAACCTCCTTGCGATCTGCAACTTGGAGGGGGGCCAGCTAACTTCTGACAGTGAAATATCCAGGTGAACTGCGTATGTCTTGTTTCGTCAACATATCAGTAAATGAGATCTTTCAGGTCCGATGCTGTGACGATTATTGCTCGTTTTGAAGATGGGAAATCGATGCTACTGCAGGTGTGTCATCTCACTCTCACCAGATTGCATTAGTTTTCGATGGGTTCTTATATGGGGGCTTGTGAAGAGATATGACCGGAATGGAGGCTGAGAGATCATTGTGTTATCTCCGTTTCACGATATCGTTGATTATAGTGAGCTATCATCTGTCAGAACCAAGGTGAACACACAACGCGCAAGATACCTTGTTTCGCCATGATGCTAAGCAATGCCAAGTCTCTAGGTCAGACATTTCTGACAACATTCCTCGACCGCCTCCAACTTGCACATGTCTTGCTTTGTCTTGTCTTAGCTGTCGAATTGTCTTGTCGTACCTCCCTCCTTGTCCTCGGTGCTCCGACCCCACGTGCACTTACTTAGCCCTACAGTGGTGGACAGCCCTAGAGACCATTTCTATGGAGCCGGCCTTAGTACGTAGTAGCTGATCGGCAGTTGGTAGATCACCGCCATCGACGAAGATGAAGCTGCCCTGGAATAGGAAATCAGCTCATCCACAGCATATGCTGATCTCAACATTGCGCTGAAGAACTATAGCCAACTAGTGCTCTGTCCACTTATCCCTGGACTGAACTAGACAAGATACCTTGTTGGCATGTACTCTACCCAACAAGCAGGTACCTGAGATGATGGAGACGATATAGTACCATCATGCTGAACTACGATTCATTATTGGCACCCAGAATGACGACGACCGGCATATTTGCCGCTTCCACCGGCAGAGTGGCTGCCGGGAAAGAGATTGCCGAGAATAGATTCATGCGATGAAAGATGCTTGACTCAGAGCCAAGACCTCATTTCCGTGTTCACGACTCGGTTTGCTTGAGTCCATCCAGAGGGATTTCCTTTATGCTGACTTTTCTTCATGACCATACGCTCAAGGCAAAGGCAAACGGTTTCCAAGATGCCTTGTGCTTATCCAAACGTTTTGGTTATTTCATACGCAACCACACAATAACTGCTGGGACTTTTGTCCAGTTTCACTGCTTCAAATTGACTTTATAGTTGTCCAACTCACCTGATAGTCGACTTCTATAAAACGATATTGAAGGCATAGGGTAGTAGCACATTGATTGCCTGCTTCGAAGAACCAATATTCAGCATTCCCACTTCTGCATAACCTGTGCATCAAACTATGACTAAGTTCATTCCTTAATTCGCAAGAGCCGTATACACTGCACCTAACTCCGGGTTTACAAAAAGCCTCACTATACCCTCTTGTTCAGTACGCTATACTAGAAAGTTCAGGTCAAGACGTTGACCTACCATATTCAATATTAACCACAAACCCTATTCTCCAAATCTAGGGTCCAAAAGCTCCTATCCAATTGCAATAATGCAGCAATGCCGATCATTGAAACGCTGTTGGACGGGTATCTCAAGACTGAAGGTTCTAATTCAGGGTAGTAGAGTTCTAGGTAACACACTACCAAACGTGGCAAAACTACAAAATCAATTCGTTGGGAAAAGCCAACGACAGTAAGGTTTGTTCTGCTCAAAAGGACAACTAACTAAACTGCTTATATCCCGCCGTGACGGTTGGCGAAAATGTCTGCGGCATCTCCAGGCTCTCCCTTTCGTCGATGACGGACTCCGAATCTCGGGTGGAGTGCCATTACAGTTGCACTAACCAAGCACCTAACTAAGACCAGTAACTAACTCATCGTCTTTCTTCACGATTCTTCCTTTAGTCATTGCTGGGTCCTCATCCATGTTACTGCTGTCCAATTAAACGGGATGGAGTCTTTCCTGCTGGGAAGTCCACCTAGTTCTCCAGCAACGACACTTTTCACTGGCTTTGTAACGAGCACATCATCGTCGGGAAATTGATAGTGTGTTAAGAATGCGCCTATCGGAAGTCCTCCAGCTCAATACTGGATTCACTATCTAGATGTATGCTGAGCCTCAACTGAGTTGCTGGTGTTGTCTAGGGTTTCTCGAAACCCCGATGGAGGGGCGGAACGATGGCGATGCAAAGCACTACCCATATCTACCAGTGTATTCTTTGTCTCTAATGTTTTGTACCTCAAGTAACTTCAAACTCGAGCACTGGTACACAATCGATATGAAGTTGAGTGGCAATGCCATCCCCCAGAGATGCCCAAAGTCATCACGACCTACCAAATGGACCGGCTCACCATTCGGACCTGATGACAAGACTGTTCATTGGTTCGTTCGGCTAGTGACTCGGTACCAAGTGAAAGATATATACAAAGAACGACAACGTCACACACTTCCTTACTCCAACATGCCTCGCCACCTCCTCTGACCCTTCAACCTCTCCCTCTTCGCACTTCAGGCAGGTCTGATACCCTGAGGGTTCCAAAACATATCCTTCGGATCATACACCGCCTTGAGCTGTCTCAATCTAGGCAGGTTCTTCCCATAGTATCTCTTAACCGCCTCCTCATTGCTCAACTGCGTATCCAGATAATTCGCATACATGCCCCAGTCGCCATCAGCCATTGTCTTGGTCACGCTGTCGCGGAAGCGCTTGAGAACAGCAAAGCCATTTTTGGCATACGTGTCGTAGTTTCCGCGGTCGGAGAGCTGCCATAAAAGTAACTTGTCGCGATGCGGGAATGCACTGTTGATAGGCGTGTCGACGAAGAGACTTTTCGCGTTGGTGATGGCCGAGTTGGGACCGCCGAAGAGGTCGATCAGGATATACCATGTGTGTCTTGCGTCTGAGTCATTGATGTTGTCGTACAGGGTCCTAGCAAAGGACTGGACTTGGGCTCTCGTAAGGGCCTTTGTCATGAGACTGCTGCTATAGAAGGTGCTGTGCTGCAAGAGAGTCAGTATCACCGCCATGATATCTTCAAGACGTCGAACTTACCTGATCGTAAGGCCGTCTCTGATCAAGCGCTTGACCACCGGCATACTTGTTCAGCATCTGGATCCACCCACCCGTACTCGCCGTCGATATCTGAGCATCCAAGTCTCCCAGGAGAGGCTGTAGCGCTGTATTCAACCCCGCCCTGGTACCATAGTAAACACCCTGAATCGTCTGCCCCGTGGGTGCCATATAGATCTGCATGTTCAACTCTTTCGGTGCTGTCACCGCAAACTTTTGCAACGCAAGTAGCCCTTCCACCGCTTCGCTTTCATTCCAGTCCAGCTCGATACTAAATGGCGTGACGGTATCAGGCGCTGCGAAAGTCTGGAAGTCCAGCTCTGCTACGATTCCGAACGAGGAACCTGCACCACGAAGAGCCCAGTTCAGGTCGGGCATCTCCCAGTCTGCGGTGTATCGGCTTGTACCATTGGCGAGAATGATAGTTGCGCCGATAAAACGGTCTAGTGTGAGGCCGTGAGTTCGCGAGGCGAAGCCGTATCCTCCGTGGAGAGCGTGGCCAGTAATACCGACACTGCAACTATCAGTCAACGTCCTTTTTCTTCGACAATTAACTTACCCAGGGCACGATCCGTGAGAAATAGCTCTTCCTGCAAACTTGAATAACTCTGTAGCGACATGTCCCAACCTCGCACCAGCCTGGATATTGCAGCTCATGTCCTTGTTGAGCGTCACAGTATCCATAGCATCCATCACAATAACCAAGTGTCCATTCTCACCACCATAGCCAAACGAGCCATAGCTATGACCGCCGCTCTTGGCGCTAACACGGACTTTGTTCTGGTCACCGCATTTGACGGCGTCTTGGATATGCTTGATGGTGGTGGGAAGGGCAATGGCTGCGGGAGTGTAAGGCAGACGAAGATTGTACGGCTTAATTTCCTTTGTCCATTGGGCTGAGTCGCGAGGGATGTAGGGGACTTTCTTCTGGGCGAGGCAATTGTTCAGAGCAGCGGGCGTGTCTGCTGAGGACTGGGGGTATGGTGATGCAGAAGCATCTGAGAGGGTCAGGAACGCTTGGAGGCAGAGAAGAAGCAGTCGGAAGTTGAACATGATGACACCAATCTGGACGAGAAACGTCCCTTTGCTGACCTCTGCACTGACACGTCAATGCCCTCTCTGCGAGCATCGGCATGAGTCATTCTTATAAGATTCCCTCGCCGCTGTTTCTCCAGGATCACCTTCAGCCATTTTGTCGATTATTTCTGCATCAGGCTATTTCTTTACGAGGTGGAAATGACACATGCATGATTACATGCGGTCGATGAAAAGCTGAACTCAGCTGGACAAGCATGATCCAAACAACAGGGTCAAGGTTATCTCAATCGTCAAGAATACTTCATGTCATCTCAACTCTATCAATTGAGATACTCTGCAATTGTTTCAACAGCTACTTCTTCCATTAGGTTATTTGAAGCTGTATGCAGGCGATAGTCTCCAACTTTCGCACAACGAAGGCGTGCCTCGGGGAGTCAGCTTACATAGATATTTATCTCAGAACTTCTCAGCTCAAAATAGAAACCCCCTCCCACACGTACCTGAGGATCCCGATTCATTCCCCTGAGGCCGTTCTTTTTGTGAGACATAGCTCCCAGGCTCTACATGCACCAGCCTCATCCGCTCCAAACAACGACCGTGATCAACAATGCATGTCAGCAATTCGTGCGACAAATATTTCCCGCGCATGCATATACAGTTTCCCCACGTGCATTTATAGTGTAAGCTTACTTGCACTTTGTTTTCGTGGCGAGAATGATCTGTGAGTCGTGATTTGTTCAATAGTTGTAATGCTGTGTCAATGCGAGAATTTGATGCCAGGAACCGAAGCCCATATGCAGGTTCTCCCGAAAACGCGAAGTTGTTTGTCTCTGGTGATATTGGCCGGGGCAGCTCGTGTGGTGATAGAGAATAACGTGTGGCAGTTATGGTCAACAATGACTCTGTCCGTAAATGCTAGAACAGCAGACTGTCCTAAGCACCTCTTGAGGTTACTTGCCATACATCTCCGTTTTAAACTGTTTCAAAAGTAATGGCCGTTGTAGTTCCTTATATATGTCCCACACTACACCTCGTCGAACAGCACCAACTCTCTTCTCGCACCCCATCGCAATACACAAATAAGGCTTGAGCAACTTTCCGGCTTCTACCGTTCAACGAAGCACCGCGACGTGTACCATAGGTTGCAATTGGCTCTCCGTCGAGCACAAAGCAGCCAGGCTTACGGAAGATAGAGTTGAATTGCTGATCGCTGTCAGCCAATATTTTGCTGGTGCATCGTGAAGGGTACTTGTTGGGCCGCGACTCTATGGAGCCCACAGTTGGTGAGCAATGTAGATATGTCCACGAGTTCGCGAATGGATCCTCACTCCAACGTTGTTGATCGTTGAACATAGCACGGGTTTACCTCTAGTTCTTGTAAATAACTTTGCGTTCCAAGTTTTGTAATACATTCACCACATCTCCAACAATACAAGCTACCACAGATGTGGTTTACCTCAACACTCGAGCAATCACCCACTCAACCCACGAACAACATCATCATGTCGATACTATACAGATCCATGGCCTTCATTACACCTTGACTTCCCCATTATGCATCTCTCACGTCCAATTCACCACAACCCTCTCTTCCCAATCAGCACTCTAAGCAATGTCTCTCTTCCCCACACGTCAATGTCAACACCATGACACAACCTACGCCACCTCCCCCACGTAGACATGAAACACATCTATACAGCATTCCCAAGTGAAACAATCTCTCCCCAGAAACGAATCGCAGATGCATTCTTGCCGCCATAACCACAGCAACCCAGCTTATATGAGTGACATTGCAGCTGCAACTGCAGTGTGTCAATGACAGTTGTTCGAGGGAAGCGTGTAAGTTGAGATGATGGTCGTGTAATTCTTTCCAGGCATGTGAATGAACTGCTGCTGTCTTTGGTGTTGAAAGGATGTGTAAGTGCAGTGCGGTGGGTGCCACAGCTCTTTTCGAATCTCGAGCTCGAGGTAGTGAATCACTGTCTCTCTTCAACTCCTCAAATCTCGAGTATAAGAACGCCTGTCTTTACCGTTATCTTCCTTCTTCCCTTGTCATCAACACACACTTCCAATCATTCTTACAGCTCACTCCTTCAAGCACATCCACTCTCTCAAGACACACTCTCTTGACAAATACACAGCCTTCATTCAAGATGTTCTCCAAGCTCATTCTTCTTGCTCTCTCCGCCACCACCGCTCTCGCGGCTCCCGTACCTCATACCATCGGTGACATCACTTTTTATCACCCCGGCACCGGCGCCTGCGAGGGGGCTCATGGCGACGCCGACATGGTTGCTGCCATTGGAGGCGGCCTGTACGATTCTGGTGATTACTGCGGCAAGAGCATCAAGCTCAAGGGTGATGCCGGCGAGGTCATCGTCGTAGTCGTCGAGTATGCTTTCTCCTTCCATAACCCAAAGCACACAGCTAATATTCTTCTCTCCCAGTCGCTGTGATGGATGCTCCGACACCGATCTCGACGTCTCCCCCGCTGCCTTCGAGAAGGCCATGGGAGCCAAGTCCCAAGGGCGTGTGCAGGGAGAGTGGAGCTGGGTCTAAATGGACTTGAACCTGGCGATTCTTAAGGTCTTACATCAAAAGAGAGCTCAGCTCTTTACCTTCTCTTCTCGAACATACTTGACCTCGAACATACGGGGGCACTTTTTAACGGAGGCACTGGAGGCCTGTTTATGGTGATGATGAACTGGGATAACGAAAGAAAGCTGAGAAGATAGAAAGCAGACCTAATAAAGTCTACTAGAATACAATACTTGCCAGGCGGTTTTAACGATTATCCGTACATCCAGAAAGGTTAACAGAAATAACAGCCCGGGTCCTTTCCTAGGTCACCTAAAGCTATCTTAAAGTCTTTTGCCATTCCTTATGTCTCGGTATAATAACAGAGCTAAGGTGCGGGTTATCTCCTGACTCGCCTGCTCACCTCTTTCTTAATGGCATGCTAGCTCAAGTATCCTCTCGAAGGTACACCTAATAAGTAAAATGTGTGAATTGTTTCTGTCAATCTATGCTAACTCGCTACGACGCCCCAGTCATCATCATCATCATGAAGCTATGCCGAAATGCGCCCTTTTGCCATAGCCTTGGAAGTCCTTTGTCCGAGCCATCCAACCCATCCGCCAAGTAAATCAAATCGTACTACTCCTGCGAGAGAAAAAGAAATCCAACGCCTGTTCGTGATGTGCCTGTGGCCCCCCTTAACGACACATTGCTGTGGTGGTGCGTCTACGCAGCCTGGCGCACTGTTGCGCAATCTTCCGTATGCAAGTTCTATGCCATAATGAATCCAAATCCTCTATCCTTGCTTGTTTCTAAGACCAAATGCAGGTAGCCACTTCCTCCTACTTCCTGTCGCGCCAGCTGTTCTTGGGCTTTCTGTTTGCTCCGGCGTGCCCCTTTCATTCACCGGGCCTGTAGGCTTGGGTGTTCCCGGCATGTTTGAGTCTTGACTCATTCTTGTGTCATCAGCCATCTCCATGTCCATTGAGACATGTCTCCCCTGTCGCGATTTTCGCATAATTGGTGGTGGTGTTGCGCTGTCGCGATCTTCATCCGGCGCACCTGTTCGACTCATCCAAGGTGGAAGTCCCGATGCACCGTTAGAGCTCGAGAATCCACCACTAGGAGGTTCAGTAGGACCATGCTCTGACTGTGGAGTCGGTGTTGGAGCACCGCTTGGTGGTCCAGTAGAAGACCTACGAAAGAACTTGGTGAATTTGTTCTGAGTAGGTTGCTGGCCCGCGATAGGAGGGTAATGGTTCTTCTTCTGATCTCCGGCAGACGGAGTCTGTGTGCGCGCACCCCCTCTGGCCTGAATATCGTCGCTGTTCCTTCTCTGGTGACCCTTCTTACGGCCCACCTTAGAGGTCTTGGCATTTGCCAACGGTCGGCTCAGGAACGATGTCTTACTTTGTTGCGCAGCCTGAGCGTTTAGGCTCGACCTTCTGTTAGGAGGTGGTGGCGGTAACGAGGATGCAAAGAGTTCCTGCTGGACCGAAGCCAGATCCCTAATTTTGTCGGGGTCCAGCCCTGTGCTCGCACCGCCTTGTTGAACATTTCCGGCTCCAAACATGGCATCCATTGCCCAGCCGCCCCTTGCCGCAGTGCTAGGTGGGAAGCTGAACAAATCAGGAGATGTTCGACCACCTTTCTTGCCCGGTTTAGAGCTTTCACGCATCCATATGTCAATACTCGACTCAAGAGATCCCACGTCCGAGTCATCATCGATATCAGAGTCCCAATCATTACCCCGTCGATTAGAGATAGTAGTTTCGTCAGCGGACCGAGGGCGCTGAATGGACCTGCCCTGGTTCTCACGGTAAGCTCTGTTGTTAAGGTCAATAATTTGAGCTGAAGCCTTGACTGCACGCATCGGGGGCTGTTCCAGACGAACACCTGAGTACGTTCCTAGGCTTCCGTCGTTCTCAGATGCTTCTGATAGGGCACCGTAGCTCGGTCTCGCCGTAGGAGGCCTGGGCAATGCCTCCTCTGAGTTGTCGAAGCGCCGCAGTGTAGAGGTAGAGACGGTATCTGGCGTTGGTGGGAGGTTCTGGTCATGCAGTCTAACACCACCAGGAGCATCGGTCGTAACTCTTCGAAGTGAATCCCTCTTTTCCTGCTTAACGCGCCGATGGCTTGGAGACATCGAAGCACGGCCATTGAACCTTTCTGATCCGTCCTGATCCCGACTCTGAGGCCGTGGCCCCATCTTCGTAGTGAGATGGTGTCTTTCAGACCTCTGCCGGGGTGAACTGTATTCGATTACATTGTTGATCGACTCGAAAGGCGCTTGATGTGTCGAAACAGAGTTAGATCGAACTGATCTGTTAGGTGAGGTATGAGACTTGACAAAAGCTGTCTTGGGTCGATTGATAGTGACAGCTCTGGCTGGAAGACTAACCGAGCCATCAAACGCGCCAAGTTCGTCGTCTTCTTGGAGGCCGCTATCCTCGTCTTCCTTTGATCCGTACACACTAACGAATGAGCTCTCACTCAAAACACTCAGACTTGGGCTGCGGCCATTATCGCCTTCACCCGGTCCCTCGGGAACCTGCGCGAGACTCAGAACACTGCCTCTAGCTCCAAGATAAACATTGCGTAGGTTCTCAGTGTTCTCGCTGTGATCGGATAGGAAGCTCGGCATGCGGTTGATGGCTTTTTCACCTCCCGTTTGCTTCGTTGTGTCCGGTGACCGTGTGGCAGGTCTGGGGTCTTCATAGCAGGGATTGAAGTTGTGTGACTCGTACTGGCCTTCAGCTTCGATCTGCTCAATGATTGACCTTTCCTTGACGAATTGCTCAAGTCTGGCTTCGAGCGTCACAATCATAGCGACCGCCTCTTCAATCGCCTTATCCCGCTTCTCCATCTCCTGCGAAAGATGGTTGTTTATCTCTTCTGCGCGAGACTTTTCCCTTTCGAGCGTTTCTACTTTGTCTTCCAGTGCTGTTTGTCGTTCTCGACGATGGTACAGTTCTAGTTTGAGATCAAAGTTTTTCTTGTGGAGTGATGAAATCACCTGCCTCCTGTTAGTGCTCATTCATTCTTATAAAAGCAATTGACCTACCTGCTCCATATCCATGACACCCATTCCCTTCTTCTTGGACCCGTCAGTCATGGCGGGGGAGTGAGATCGGTGTTCAGACTCCACAGTCCTAATGGGCGATCCGAGACTTCGATTGAACTCCCCAGAAGAGTTGGCATCTGTGTGGGCACGCGACCATGTTGATGATCTATCACTCTCGGCCTGTCGTGATTCTCGTAGCTTTTCTTGAAGAAATGCAGACATGGCAGGCTGTCGCGTAGATTCGCTGCTAGCTTCTCTGGTCAAACGAGATGTTCGTTCTGATGTCCGTGGAGTGGCGCTGGATGGCCTTGAGCAATTGGCATGATAGAATCGGTGAGCATGCGATGGGCCGGGGGACCCAGGAGGGTGTGAATTTGAGGTATGTGCGGTATGCATTGAGGTCCTGGTGTTGTTGGTACTTGTTGAAGATCGAGAAGCCGTCCTGACTCCGTGTGAGGATCTTGAGACGGGACGTTCCATTTTTGGAGGTCGGATGTATTGGTGTTGAATATTCGAAGCAATTAGGTATCAGGGTTGAGATGTTCTTCGTGTTCGCATGCGTACAGCTTGCGATTTATAGTATGTACAAAAGAATGATTCGGCTGCTTTCGAGGACGGTGGCCGTTTTCGTAAAAGTAATGGGATTGAGTCTTGCAGTAGACGATTATAGACAAAGGAGTCGAGTCTGTAGCATGTTGAGTAGGTCGTGTGTCTTGGGGTACAAGTTACGGTGAGGTCAAATTGATTCACTCCATCGCGGGGTGAGCCCAATAACTTTCAGGTGTTGTCGCAGGAAGCGAATCAGGTGAGATACGAATGTAAAGTAAACGTTGCTTGGTGTTTTGTCTTTGAGTTTGTGGTCGACCGCGCACAAGTGACTGGTTTGAGTGTACAGGAAACAGCGCTTTTAATCCAATGCCTACCGAAGTAAAGACGATTGTTGCAAAGAAGAGGTATGTACAATATCGGTTCGTTTTCCGCGTAGAAAGAGCAAGTAACACAATCAAGCTTGGTATCGAGCAAAGAGTTTCGGAAAGACAAGGGCGCAGTAATGAACAATTTGAATGAGACGAGACGAGACGAGACGAGACGAGACTTGGCGATCGAAAGACGATAAAAGATGGTAATCAGGGAGAAGACGAGGACGGCATTAAGTCGGGCTCGAATAGATGGTCTAAGTGATCCCGACTTCGCTTGGAGTGGGGGAGAAAGGGACCTGACGATGTCGCCTTGCGTTGCGGCGCAGGGAGTGCCTTGGGTGCCTAGTAGATAGACTACTTTTTGGGCCAAGGAAGATGAATTCTCCAATTGACAGGGCGATACGATACGATACTGCAGTGGAGTTTTCGATCCCAATCTCGCGATTGTTGAGGTACGGCGGGTGCACAGAGCAAAGAAGGAGAAAAGATTAAACTTGAGGTGGAAAGTAAGGGTATGTGTAGGAAAGGTAAGGATGTTGTGGTATAGCCTTATTGGGAGGTACCTTGACTTTTTCTTCTGCCACCACCAACATGGAGGAATTCTGGGCGAGCATCCATTCCAAAGCCTGGCACAGTAGGAACGGTACAGGTACAGTGCCTGAGTACCTACCTTCCATCAGTGCTAGTGCCTCCCATCTAACGTTAGGTACTAACGTCCCTCACCCTCAGACCGGCCATACCCACCAACCGGCCACCCGTTTTTAGACCTAACCACCTAAATGAGATATTATTAAAACCGCACTATCTATATAAATTCTTATCCGATTTTAATTCTAATTTCGCCAATTAATTTAAAATGCATAAATAGATTAAAAATAATATACACTTAGCGATTTAAATAGTTACTAATAGTTCTACTATTAAGAAAGCAGCCGCTATATTTAGAATTACCTAGATAACACTTTAAGATCGTATTAATAGCATTAGAATATAATAAGAAGCTTAAAGACCTTACTAAAAGCTCTTTAATATTTAGAAATAATACCTAAGGGACTGGATTATCGCTTAAGCTAAACTTAACTGCCCTATTAATTATTAATAGGTCTATAAATTTACTAATAAGATTACCTAGCATAATAGCTTCCCTAATAGCATTAAAAGAAACTAATTACAGTCGTTTATAGCTTACTATAATAATATAAAGACTCTTAAAGGTAAGAAGATTAATTTTAACCATTTTAACGGCATATCTACTAATATTATTAAGGCATTCTTTATGCTGCTAATAATACCTAAGATATGCCGGATTAAATAGGAGAATTATTAAAATATTAATAAAGTTAAAATAATAAAGGGAATTAAAATAAATAGTCTAATACTTAATTATAAGGAGAAAAAGGCAGCACTTATTAAATAGCCTAATTTAAGGTCCTAAATTATAATATTAAAGTATATCTTAATAGTAGGCAAGCTGCTGCTATTAATAGTAATCTTTAAGGGGAAAACGCTTTAATAATAGTATTTCCCTAATAATTTTAACTTCCTTAATAATTAGAACTTTATATATAGTAAGAAAGGATAGATAAATAATTAAATCTTATTAATTTAGCTAAAAATAGTATTTATACCGTTAATGGCACCTAAGGATAAAAATAAGACCTAACTACTTATTTTTAATAGTTATAGTAGTTATATAACTAAAGAATTTCTCTAAAAGTATTATAATAATAATATATTCCTTTTTTTCCTTTTAGTATATACTTCTTATATCCTTTAACCGCTTAATATAATAGTTTTTAGTCCCCTAAAGTATATATATTGTTATTACCTATTAGATCTTATATTTATTGCTAATTTTAATATAATCGGTAAGATTTCCTTCCTTATATATTATTATAAGGCATAAATTAAAGCTATTATAAAAGAAAATGCCTATATTGGCTTTAAAGCTATTAGACTATAGCCTATTAATATAGTAAAGGCGCTATTAAACTTAATAGTCACTTAAATACCTATTCTACCTATAATACCTATTTTTTCTATAAAAGAGTAGTATTTTTATTATTTTAAGACTTCTAGATTATCTATATAGATATAAAAGATTATATTAGAAGTCCCTAATGGCCCTAAATATAATTATATAGTTAGGCTATTATTTAGGAAGATTAGCAGTTAACTTAACTGTTAGTTATTTAAAATAGAGGTATAAAAGAGAGAGATATTACTATTAAGGCATAAAAATAAAGAAATATAACCTAAGAAATATAGGAAAATCACTTTTAATAGAAATGCCAAATTTATAAAGGTCAGATCAATTAAGAATGCCTATAAGAAG